>JABFEB020000041.1:13527722-13547674 GCA_019775895.2 Stomatorhinus ivindoensis
GCGCAGCGAACCCCGCACAGCGAACCCCGCACAGCGAACCCCGCACAGCACTTACCCCTCGCCGTTGCTGCCGGCCGTCCCCCGCGAGGCAGGAAAATGCAGAAGGCGCCGCCTACATGTTGCCGGCGAGGATGTGTCTGCCGCCAGAGTGGCAGCGAATCGCAGAGACCGCGACAGCTGCCCGCTGTCAGCCGCGTGTCGGAGCTCGGTGTGTTTGCAGGAGAATTACCGGCGTGACATAGCGCTCCCGGGGATTACACAGTGCGCAGAAAAAAGAATGCCAAGAATGTAGCAGCACATCAATATTACTACTACTACTGCTGTTATTGTTTATTACTACTATTATTATTGCCATTATTATTACTACTACTCTTACTATAATTATTGGTTGCTATTTCACACTATTAATAGCACCTGTCTTTGGCGTCACTAACAAACAGATGAGACCACGTATACAAGGTGTATACAAAGAATCATAATTCCTAAGAATGAACTGTGGGAGACTTTGTCTGAACCGGAGAGGCTTCCATTCTCTGATTAGTGTTGTCCTCAGATAACTTTATTAATGACGGTGAGTAATACTGTAATATCAAAGCACCTGATCGGGGTAAGAATAGCAGGTGTTATTCAGATGTCAGTTTGGCTGAGAATGCTTCTGTCAAGACTTACTGGACTGGCGCTGGTCTGCTGCTGTATTTCACATGCTTTGTCCTTTTGGGTAGAAGGCAAAAAACTAGGATATCAATTATAGGAGATTCAAATTCAAGTGTTTTCATTAACTAATAGCAAAGAAAGGTCAAGTCAGTACGCCCAGACTTATTAGTCAACTTCATCCATCCATCCATCCATCCATCCATCTATCAACCTATCCATTGATCCATCCATCTTCAGAGCTCTTTTCCTGCCCCTTACTGAACAGGTCAGACTGTGTCCTGAGGCGGATTTCTCCTGTTTTAGTTGCATCCTCCACTTCACCAGATGTTTGTTAAGTAATTTAGATTAAACAGCTGTAGGAATAAAAAGTAGAGCGACATCACAGCTGTGTTGCTGTACAGAAATGGTTCTTAATATGAAAGAAAAGGTTCTTGGTGATCCTCGGTGAACTGGTCACTAAAACAAAGGTAGAACTTAAGAATTTTTGGGTACTTCGGTGAAGATTGTAATGTGATATGCAGTTTTGTGAATGGGAGAGCTTCGTTTCCAGCCCTCGATGTCCTGCTCGTGGCTTTCTGTTCACCTCGGCTGTCTGGCGGGCATTTCCAGCATCTCCTGGAGGAGGCAGTCACTACTGCTGATGTTTGGTCCTCTCTGCTCCACCCCAGGTCACGCTGGCCACCTTGCTCTCCCTAGCGCCACCTACTGGATGTAGCCAGTGAAGGTTACAAAATGTGTCTTTAGTGGTTTGCCGGACGGAGAGACACCCCCCCTTCGTCCAGGCAGCCTTGTGGATGGCTGAGGGCCCCTCCCTTTGTCCGTGTCCCACTTCTGAGAAGGAGAGCACTTAATGTGGGGAAGCCTCAAACGGGTCTGCTGGTAATGAGCGTCCAGTGCACTCTGGACCTGGCGGACACGTGCCGTCTCCTTTTAGGTGGTCACACAGGTGTTTTGCACAGCTTGACACCGTTTATAGGGCTGCCTTGCGGTGCAGTGGTGCAGCACCTGTAGGTGCTCAGGTCACCAGCGGCCGAACCTGCCACCAGTGCGCATTTGCAGTGGCTGACGGGCCAGCAGGGACCTGAGCGGTTATGAGGAGCGGCTCTCGGGGGAGACGCGGCCTGTGCAGCGACCGGGTACAAGTGCAAGTCCCCTTTAAAGATGGGCTGCTGGGCCAAGTGTGGGCTGCTGAGTTCCTGCCACACAGCCGGCTGGCCCCTTTGCTCAGGCATGAATCACCTTTGGGCACTGCCTAGGTGTTTCCTGGGGGACTGAGGGGGTCCCATCAGGTCTGAACGGAATGTTCTAGAGCTATATTCCTGGGGCTGTGTGCTGTCTGTTGCTCTGCTGCTGGTCACCAGATTATTATTATTATTATTATTATTAGTCTAAAAATGTGCTTTATTCATTTATGTAATTGCCTTCTATCACCTGCGCCTTAGCCTGAGAGAGTTGCGCGTCTGCACGGCGTCTGCACGGCCACTCTCCCTCGTTCCCTTTGCTCTGCTGTCTGGCATATTCTCTCCTCTCCTATTCCTATTTATCGCTCCACTTGTTCCCCTGAAAGGTTGTCAGCGGATGACGGATAAATGAATGCGGCGCTATGGTAATGCAGTGGCAGGTGGGGGTTGGGAGGTGGGGGTCAAAGGGATCTCCAAAGGCATACCCACCCACCCCCTGGGGTGCCGCGACCGGTCGGGCTGCCGGGGGCCAGATGGCCGGTGCGAGTGGGAGGGGGAACGGGTTCACACCCGAAGTGTCTCCGGCGCCGGCCTCCAGCACGGTGGGGGGCAGTCAACCGGGACAGTGACGCCTTTGGGGGATACCTGCTGGGGTGGGGGCAGTGTTAGCATGCATGTTCTCGTATTGGAGAAACTCTTTCAAAACGCTGTTTCACTTCTTAAGTCGTCTTTTTTTCTCTCTTTCACAGAATGTGATTATGTAACGAACCCGTAACACCAGTGAAAACATCGACATTTATATTTAAATTTATTTATTATATATTTCCTCGTAAGTCCTTAGTGAAGATGTCCCCGCATTCTGCTCCATGACAGAACCGCCACTGTTGCTCACATAGTATCTCCTACTTTTGTCCTTTACATTTTACTCTGTGTCTCAAGCTCTTGGTCCCTCACATCTTCTGGACTCGCTGTCTTGCAGTTCGCTCTGTTAACAGCGTGGTGGGCCCTTGTTTGCTTAACAATGGAGGTTGCGTGAAAAGGCGTGTAAACAGGCCGCTGAATACGGCGCCTTTCTCCGAGCACCTCGTTGCCCTGTGTCTGCTCTGCGAAAAGAGGTGCATTTCTGCTTCTTCTCAGCATGTTTGAGGCAAAGGAGCTCGTGCAGGCGGGGGGGTTAGGAGAGAAAGAGCAGAGGCTTTCTTTTATTCTCGCTCGGTTGTTCCTTGCTGAAGAGGAGCCCCGGTGCTTAGGAGGGGTGAAGGACAATGGCAGAGTTGGCAGCAGTCGGGCAGGGGGCCAGCTGGCAGGCTGGGGGTTGAGCTCCACTCCCCATGCACTCCCCGGACAAGCGCGGCTAACCTATTGCCACTCCTCGTCAGGCCGGCACAGAGCTGCATGCTAAAACACCAGGCTTCACAGGAAGTACGTGCAGGCAGACACAGGTAAAGGGAGGAGGCACTGGTGGCGAAATGGAAGTTTGCACTGCCCTCGGTGCTCAAGCACTGACCTTCACGTTTACGTTTTTTCTTCATCTCCCTTGTCTGACACCTGTACAGAGAGTTACAGGTACAGTAGCCGGAATGGGAAATGCAGATCCTTGGGCAGCGGGTGCGCTGCCGGGGGTTTCCGTAATGCACGTGTGACGTGGGCAACCAGCGACGACGCTGTGACGCTTCCAGCAATCAGGTTCTGGCAGGCGCTTGTAATCTGAGCCAGTCCTGTGGAACGAGCGGCCCTTTAGGTCTTCTCGCCCTTGTTTACTTGTTGGCTTGCCGTACTCCACTCAAACGGAATGGTTTGGTCCTGTGTCAAGGAGTGTGTAATGCACATAATTCTAGTTAGAAACCTGGAGAAATAAACGGCTGGAGAGTCCCTTCTGTGGAATAGCACACACTTAATTATGGAGACCACCTGCAATCCTGTTTTACAAAATGGTGGGGGGTTCCCCAGATGGATGTGTCACTCTTAAATTAAACTGGAGTAAATCTTTAGGTTTTACATTAAAATGGAAATGGAAGATGGCTCTTGTGAAAATAAGTCTATACTGACTGGCACTAAAAAAATTGGATTGTTTTGAAGTGCTCTTCAAACGCAGCCTTTGATAGACAAGTTCAGAGTACCTTCCAGGCATGAAACTGTGACATTAGCTATAAAAATAAATAATTCCACTGAAATGCATTCAGCGTCATGTACATGACCCCATGATTACACTCTTGTTTCCTTTCACAGTCCAAAAACATGCAGTTATGTGTGTCCACAGCGTTCCCCTGCCTCGTGCCCTATGCTCCCTGCCATCGGCTCCAGGCCCCCGTGACCCTGGACTGGATAAGTGGTTATAGATGATGGATGGGTGTTCAGGGCTTTTGCCCTTGTCGGACAGATGAATAACCCTTCCTACCAGCTTATGCTTGGAGAAGGGAAAAATAGACTGAATGAGTACTAGTAGCGTTGTTATAAGAGGCATTTTGCTATCACCCATCTTTTTCTTTTTCACATGCTCTGCTAAAAAGATCTTCTGCCCTGGTGAGAAAATCATTGTCATGAGATATAGATGCAAAACACCCCAAATTGAGCCATCGTACTCATACAATCCTGGGTCCATTGGACAGGACGCTACAGGAAGCAAGTAACTGCCAGGACGTGGCACTGTGGACTAGACCGGAGGTTCCAGAACAAGGCCAGTAGTATGAGTATGGTGGAGCTGGAGCCAAAGGCAAACCCAGGACAAAGAACTGAAAGACAAAAACCAAACGTCACCTAATCAGAACAATTAACAGGGCCGTAAACATTCCAGGGACTAGACGATCAGGACAGTCACTGTCCAGTATATAATAGAGCTTGGGACCTCCTGTATTGATGAACACTAACATAACAATGCCTTGCATGAGCAACTTCACGTTCCTCTCCAGTGCAGTAGCATCTTGAGATTCCTCATTATAAATCTCTTGTGTAATTATATGCAACTGATTTGACAGTCTGCTCTAGAGATATTCTTGTAGCCAGAGTAAGGGGGGAAAGTGTGATGTAGCCAGAGCATCAACAACATGCACCAGCAGCAAAACTCATTCAGTAATAATGCTGAATAAAGATTATCTGTTGTTAAGTTGATGCCCCCTAGTGCTGGGTTTGTAAACAGTCAAGCGAAACAGTAAAGAAGCAAGTCTGCATTTACTTAATCGCAAACGGGTCGGACTGTGACAGGTTCACTCTAAAGACGCAAGAAATGTGTCTATACCATGTCACTTGAGGTGTCCTCTGATGCAGACATTTCTGCATTGCAAAAGCCCTATAACTCGTCTCAATTTCTGGTTTGTATACGTAAGAGTGTGGTAATGCCAAGACGACACCATCATGTTCTGCAATGGGATATGTGCAGCTGGCATTGTGGGATACGCATGGTCAGTGTGATCAGGTGACGTTGGCTTATCGCAACTTAGAATCCACCTGCAGGAAACTGCACAGGGCACAGCTGGTGTAACTTGGCAGGAACATTTTTTGGAAGGCTTGCAGTAGAAGATGGGTGACTTGCAGGAATAACCAAAAGAAAAGAAAAACAGGAACAAAGCCGGCATTGTCTGGGGCAGCATGAGATGGCACGGATCTCCAGCATGGTTTGCTTGACGTTATTCAGAGGCAGCCTTGTACCCCCCCGACCGCTGTCCTACGCAAGTTGTGCTAGGTCTGTTATTAGAACCAGCCAGAGGAGTGAAGGAGTACGGAGACATTGTTTCAGCAGGCTTCGGCCCTGGGGTCTCTGGTTTAGAAAGAGGTTTCGGAGACACCATCAACCATTGGTGGAGACAGCAAGGGGAGAGGGGATGGCAGAGTCGCAGACACAGAGGCGTTGAAAAGCCGGCATGAGCGTGAAGGCGGCTTGACTCACTGAAGGAAGAGGAGGACAACCACAACAATCCAGTGATGTAGCACGGGGCCAACAGCAGGACCTCATGATCAGGCCTAGTGTGGTTAGGTGCCATGCGCCTTCCAATAGCCTGTCTGTGTGAAATATCTGTTCAGTGGAACAAAGGATATTCTGTTAGGATTACTTTTGTGAGCTGTTCTGTTGCTGAGGACAAAAGGGTTCCGTGTCATAGTAAAAATGAAACCACCTCGTTAGTGAGTCCATCAAGTAATTTTCTGCAGAGAGTTGAAGGAAATGCACAGACATTTGGTCCTGGCTAACCCCTTGCATATTTGACTGTTCTGTCACGGACCTCATTGCACGACTTGCCTTTTTCTTCTTTGCTGTCTGTAGTGTACGGAATTAAGCATCTTCTTTGCTGTTACTCAAAAAAGAGACCTGGGAGGAGAGGGGTGCCATTGATTCAGCCATTCAATCCCTGTGATTGTCAGTATGGTTCCTTGGTAGTTAGTGATGTTGAAGTCACAGAGTTAACAATATATTTTCCGATGATGCAGATGCTCTAGGTCCCAGCCATGAGTCTGACCAATCACCTTTGCTGGCAATAGGAATCTGGCTGGGGCGAAGGAAGCTCCAAGATATTTCTGTTTGTGCTGATCTGAGATGAAAGAGCAATTACACTAGTGCCTCTCCCTCATCCTCCACTGTCGAAATAGCAGCTGGTCTAGAAAGTTGCCGACATCAGGACTTCTGAAGGGCTTTGGGTTGTCAAGACAGGGTGTGGCCTTTCTCAGGCTGTCATAACAAACCAAGAAAGACACGAATCTCCACCATAATAACGGGGCCTCACATTTTAATTACATGTGTTTCCTTCTCGGGCAAAATCTGATCTTCCGAGGCACCGCTTTTTATCACCTTCCCTCATGGTTATGAGTCCCTGGAAGCAGAAGAGGACTCTTCCTGGAATGTCTTTGTCCACTTCTGGATTCGGCTTCTTCCAGCCTTTGCAGACACAAGTGTGAGCGACCCATTGACAGTACGCATCCTAAATGTACCTCTGGGGCCGGGATGAAATCTCTCCTCCCTTGAAGTAGGATGAAAGCTAGAAACTTCCCTTTGTACGTGATTGGACGGTGCCACCAGCTGCAGTGTGGCCGTGGCTCTTTAACGTCCCTTTGTCACCCTCTGTTTGTCTGAGGTGCGAACATAGCGGCGTGGGGCTGGTGAGCTGAAAGCGTCCGCCGAAGACCTCGCATGCAAAGGCCTCATGAAAGGCGAGGCTTTCCAGATCGTGGAGCCTATTTTCGTCTGCAAGCGGCCCTTTAATTTGCAAGATGAGAGGGCCCCACTGTTCAGGGGATTTGATTTTATTATTTTTCTCGTGCTTTTCTCCATCATGATTCCTCGGGGACTGGTGCTGCACATCAAAACTGGGAAAAAAATAATAGGTAGCTTGTTGTGGCATTGTGGTTACACTTACAGCTGATGGTGGGTGTGGTTATTATCCATGAGGAGGACCCCCCCCACCCCCGGAACGTGGCCCCTGGGTCTTCTGTAAGTGCCTCAGTGAGCAACTCGAAGGCACTTGCCAAAGCCGTGTTAATTAAACGGACACTCCATGGCGCTGAAGTGTACTGTGACGCTACTGAGACCTGTGTCGTCTTGTCAGTTGTGTCACAGTGTGTAAAATTGGGGGAGCGCGGGGGGGTTGTGTAACCACGTGGTGGTTCCTGTCCTGTGTCCTCATTAACAGTTTGCTCCCAGTTTGACACCAAGGTCATGCGATTAATTGGCTTTTCCTTTTGTCTCTTTTGTTAGTCTCTCGTTTGGGTGCTTAAATAATGGACGACCTCACGTGCTCCTGTTTGACAAGGATGATGATGATCGCACTGTTCTGTAGCTGGGCCACGCCATTTCCCTGTCGCCGGGGGGCACGAGCGGATGAAACGGCAGCATCTAGGGAGGAAGATTATCAGGAAGCCACTCCTAATGGCTGTAGCAATTCACCCTGCCTTTGCTGAGTGCAGACTGCTTCCCCTAATTATTTTACAGATTCCTACCTGGTTTCTGTATCTAACAAAGAATCGGCAGTGACAGCCTCATTGATGGACATCAGCGCTGCTGTGTTATGAACTCCTGGACATCTGCTTGTGGGGAAAAAGGAAATAATTTGAAGTATGTTTGAAGTGTATCCTCTAGGGATCAAAGGTCAGATTACTGCCTCCCTTCTCCTGGAGGTGGGTGGGGTGCTGCTGTTGACCTACTGAAGCCTGAAATACATATGCCAAGTACTTCTGGTAAAGTGCTGTTGTACTGGTCCCCATAAGGAAAAATAAATGGATATTTATCACATTATGGGGACATTGTGTCCCCATAAGGATAGGTATACCCGCTCACACACACGCACACACACACACACACACACACACACGCACACACACATACCTGACCAGCCACCCCAGCCTTGAACCTCCTCAATGATGGATTATCAATTTCTACTTGGGTTGCCCTTGGTGACTGTCTTCCATGACCTTGTCTTCAAGTTTCTGAACTCTAGCAGATCGGGTCCTTTAGCTCCCAGAAAGCCTAGGAAGGGTGCCTGCATCCCAACCTGCATCTCACAATCAAGAGTCCTGTCTGGTGCCTTCAGATGTTTTACTTAGGAGTAGCTGAACAGCTGAACTGGCAGCTATCATACTAATTTGTCTATGAACATGGCCCTACCAGTGAATATTAGCTGTTGATACTGTGCAAAGATTTTAATGATGTAAAATAATCCATGTTATTCTAGGTTAATGCATCCATGGTTTCATGGCTTCTGATAAAGGTAGTGGGGGGCCTCTAATCCGACGACAGCAGTCTGGGCTGCTTTTTAAAAATAGTTTTTAATATTCCTCCTGTCTTTAATTAGCCGATGCCTAAAGATTATTTTAAGCCCTGAAGAGCCTTGCCCTCCAGAAATGAGATGAAAGTGAGTCGGCCTTTGAATCGAGAGAGATGAGTTCATTGCTGTAATTAGTCTTTTCTATCTGCAGTGCTCTTGAGAACTGCATTTAACTAATGATATTGCCATCATCTATCTGCTCTGAAGACTAGAAAGTGCACCATACAGTACCGACCCTGCACCCTTTGCTTGCCACCTCATCCCTGCTCGCAAAGCTAATGGCCTCATGGTACATTCCAGAAGATCATTTTACTTGTAGCGGACTCCTGTGCATGATTGAAGGTTCATGCATGACAAGCGCAGCTCTGACTACAATCCTCTCAGCATTATTCTGGCCTAACTAGAGTTGAGCAGCATGATCATTATCAACTTATCAAAACATTGATAAGTTTTAAGCTCCCTTACATTCGGTCTTTGCGCTCTTTGTGAGTAATTTTGTGGATTTTGGTAAAACTAGGTAAATCTCAGCCTTTTGCACCTCAGGGTTAAAACCGTCAAGTTGTGCCTGCTATGTGGTTATTGTTTCAGATGTTTCCAGCTTTGATACAATTGCTATTCTTATAGGTTTTTTTTTTATCTTACAGCAGAACAGAACCGTCAAGGAATGCCAGTTTTGTGAGATTCCAAAGGATGTTAAATGCTGCTAGAGTGACCAGCGTTCAGTCAGTATTGGGAAAGATAACTAGCTTTATACCAACAAGTACACTGTTGCCAGGTGAATAATTCCAAAACTGCTTACGTGTTCTATTGTGAAGTTAGAAGTTAACTTGGATAGACTGGGCAAGTATTGACTTGCAGTGTTAGTGATGATGTATAGTCGTGATCTCTCACTGTAATATTCCACAGGTTTTCTTGTCACACAGCAAAATTTGCAAATTTGGATGTGTAACTGCCTTTACCTGTGCTTTTCATCGAAGGAGAGTATAACATTGCTCAGTTTCACCTAATTTCAACACTGGCCTGTTTCTCAAGGGACTATTCTAGAGACTGCAGACTTTTAGGCTTAGGAAGATTAAAGTTCTGTAAGGGGGATTTTGTTTCCTAGAGTGGGAGCGGATGGGGGTTTGACAAATGCAAATAAGGAGGTTTAAGCCCTCGGGAATCTACTTCATTGTGTCTGACAGCAGGAGGGATACACAGGTGCAGGAATTGGACTGGGTAGGATTGTTATCACTGATGAAAACATCTATCATGACAGCAACGCTTGAGTCATGAGTCTCTGGGAAACTACCAGATTCATCTTAATAGCCTTCAAGATTTCTTGTTTGTTTGTAGGCACTTTTACTTAATTTCCCAGAGGATTTGTTTGTCTGAATATAAAATTCTTTTCAGTGGAATTTGGATGTTGAAAACGTTTACATGTTTTGACTGCAAATCTAGTCTAAAATGCCTTCAACTTCTTGGGTATGTGCCTTGTTAAAGTTGCAGTGCTTCAGTCCAGAGGCACGGGTTAAGGATGGGATGGAAGAGGTTGTCACCTTTGCCCTGGGAAGAGTTTTGAGGTGTACTGTGCTGGTGGGGCCCGCTTCCCCAAACGCTAATGTTCAAATGAACCTTAATCTTAGGTTTCTTGCCACATGTAACCTGATCCCGAACACTCTATCTTTCAGATTGGAGCCAGATCTAACCAAAAGTGCACAGTGAAACTTTGGAAAATGGCCTAAATCTAGTCTAATGTTCTGGTCTAACATGCCACTAACAGGTGCCCATGGAGAACGAGAAATAGCCATTTGAGTCGACAAGTGTACTCTCCTGTATGGGGCTGCCTGGTTCCATACAGACCACGGAGAAAGGTCTGCCCCAGGGGTAACTGTGCCCATTACAGCCCTTCTTGTGGAATAGAAAGAAATCTTTATGACCTGGACTCAGCAAAGCCGACGAGGAAGAGAGAAGAAAGAATGCAGAGAAACCCATTCACAGGCATTCTCTTTCATGTTTACAGCCAGGAAAAGAAGGAACACAAAACGGCTTGTTTAACTGCACTTTGCATTTTCCTTCTTACGTGCTGTGTACTTCCTCAAAGTGTAAAGAGACAACTGAGATAATGTACTTAAATACTTTATGGCTCTCTTACAGGAATGGCCTAAATTGGTAAGATGTAAGTGCTTTTAATAACTCCATAGGAGTCTTTTCAAATGTAAAATGTACCTGATTATAAATTCTTCAGCACCCTGGTGGAGATTATAGGCCATTAAAGTAAACCATCTCACACTTTGGGCATTCGTTCATACCACTACTGGAAGAGGACATATGAATCCATGTCTCTGCCACTGTATGTCTGGAAGTGCTGAACACCACAGCCTTTTCTGTTTGAACCGTCCGGTAGCTTGTGGTCATGTGACCCTGCATTTCTTCTTCTTAGCTTCTCTGGTTTGTACTTCAGCTACTATGGAGATGGTGCTGAACTTCTGTTTCTTTACAAATGATTACAGCCCTTCCCCAGTATGTTGAAGTAATGGAGAATTTTTCAGTGGCACTGCTTTTTAAGTATGTGGTTTGATGTGATTGAAGTACAAAGGTTTCCCTTTTCTCCGATGGAGCATTGGTAATCGTTCTGGCTGTAGCTGGTGAAGGAACTACTTAAAATTATGGTATCTTTGTTTCTTAGCTTGTTTATTGTTTGTTTTTGTGCACATGGCATATGCTGGATGTGCTTTTCATGCAGTCAGGAAGCATTTAGGGGAACATCTGTCCGGGGAATATCCAGCCCAGTCTGGGACCTTCTGAAGGAGCCCCCCCCAGCACCTATCTGAACCGAGCGGGATTCTGGCAAGGCACACGCAGCTTTGACTCCATCAGGGGAAGTGGAAAGCCAGCTGTTCCAATCAATGGAGTTACAGACTGTGTTAGAGGTAGCATGTGGAAATGTAGGACTTTTGGAACACAGAGGTTCTCAACCCAATTTACTACCTACATAATTATAGAGCCCTCTCATACCTGACTTAGGCGTGCTGGTGGTGGACTCTTTTTTTGGGGGGGGGAGGGGGGGGGGGTTGAGAACCTGTGCCATTATGAACTTTCTTTACTCTTCCATAGTAATCCACAGGGGCATGCTTCTGAATAATGTAAGTCCCATAGCCTCATGTCCTCCAAGGATGTAGAAGTCCAACTTTCCCAGTATTTACATATTTGTGTTTTGTGTTGTGTCTTCTTCTTCTGTAGGCCCTTTGGAGAATCTGTCTTCAGCGGCTGCTGTCTGGATCTAGCCGTGGTTAGGACGCAGTCCCACATCACCACATCAGCCCCCTCTGGCACATGATGGACTCGTGGTAACAGTGACACCTTGTCGCAAGCATATTTGCTGGCGGTTGCCTTGCAGCCAAGTGCCCTTCATCCACCAAGACGCTAGCTATTGGTAAATGGTGTCTGATGATGTAACTATGAGGGGCCTTGGGAACGAGTGAGCAACCTGAGATTAAGGGCTGACGACTGGGCTGATCTGGGGGCGGAGCCCAAGGGGGAACCAATCAGTATGCAGTCAGATGACCTGTTCAATAAGAAGCTCAGAGCCCTAAATGGGAACATGGGACCTCCGAACCCCAATGCCCAGGGGGCACCAGCGATGCCTAAAATGGGTGTCCGGGCAAGAGTGTCAGAGTGGCCCCCGAGGAAGGAGGGCTGGGAGGGCCGTCCTGCGGCCAACTATGAGAGCTTGGTGATAGACTTTCAGAATGGGCAGTCAAGTCCTGGGTTGGACGTGGACGAGCAAGGTAGGGCCATCCTCTTGGACCCTGCCTTTGCTGAGTCCAAGTACACCCTTGGGGATATTCTGAGCCACTCTCAACACAAAGGGCTTCATCCCATCCGGCAGAGAAGCAACAGCGACGTGACTATCAGTGATATCGATGCAGAGGACGTGGTGGCTCAAAGCGCCGTCAATCCCAACACTGGGGCCTCTCTGCACCGTGAGTACGGTAGCACCTCGTCCCTTGACCGTTCGGGCTTGTCTGGGGATAGCTTCCTAGGTGCAATGAAGGGCTACCGGCCAGAGACCCTAGATCCTCGGGTAGCACCACCTATGGGTTTTCCCGAGATGCTGCACTATGATACCACCGTGACCTCCCTCTCTCCGAGCCTGCAGACGGCGGCGCAGATTGCCCGTGGTGAGATTGTGCATCTCCCAGGTTTTGACTGCATGGACAGTGCCCTCCTCTATAGCCGCGACCGGGACCGGAGCTTCATGCAGCGGCTTCGGGCAGACAGCTCAGAAACGTCGCTATTCCGGAAGCTACGACCCATCCGCAGTGAGCACGATGTGCTCCGGCTCTCCACAGAGCAGGATGACGGCGGTCGCTACAGCCGACCCCTCAGCTTCCAGAAGTGCTTTGCCCACTATGATGTACAGAGCATCCTGTTCAACATCAGCGAGGCGGCTGCCAACCGCGCCAACTTGCCGAAGAGAAAGAACACCACAACAGGGGCATCCGCCGCTTCACAGTACCAGGTGTCAGGGGGCATGCAGCTTTGCGAGTCCCCACTAGGCAGTCGGGAGGACCTCAACTCCAAGGAGAGCCCGGATACTGACGAGGGCGATGGGAAGAGCAATGGCCTGGTCCTCAGTTGTCCGTACTTTCGCAACGAAATCGGTGGTGAGGGTGAGCGGAGGATCTCCCTCTCCAGAGCTAACTCTTCCCCCTATGGTGTCGGGGAGAGCTGTTCCTTTGAGTCATCCCTCAGCTCCCATTGCACGAATGCGGGGGTGTCCGTGCTTGAGGTGCCCAAGGAGAGCCAGCCCATCCACCGTGAGAAGGTCAAGCGCTACATCATTGAGCACATCGACCTCGGCGCCTACTATTACCATAAGTTCTTCTACGCCAAAGGTATGAGCCATAGTCGGTAGAGAGCCCATGTATTCGCAGGCAGGTGTTTTTAGTTGACCAGCACTGATAACCCCAACCCTGATTACCCATTACCATAAATTTAATGGTCATTTTGTGCAGTTGGATTAGTTCTGGGTTGGTTCTGTTGTCAGTTTGGAGTTTCGAGTCCCCTATTATAAGCTGTGTATTATCATGTGAGATTTAGAGCAAATGATAGCTTAACAGTCTCTCTAGGGACATGACGGTCTACCTGATATTGACATCTCATCTGAACCCCTGTCTTTTCCCAAAGGGTTCTGTTAAAACAGCTTTTGAGCTTCTAATATATACCTTTGTGAGTCTCTTCAGCAGCCTCTTTTTTGCTTTTAAAAAATGTATTTCCCTCCCAGAGTGCCTCAACCAGCTTCCTTCATAAGCATATAAATCAACTGGTGATTATTAGCTCTGGACTTTTTATTCCTTCCACAAGGGACAGAATATACAAATTAAATTCAGTGACTGAACTACATTTCACCTCACCTCAATAGAAGTTTTTGTACAATTTGTGTAGGCCGTCTGTTAAATATGCATGATGCAAAAGGAAAAATATGCAGCTTTCTAAAAAAAAAAAAAACTAAATTAACTACTAGGCAAAACTGTTATACTGCTAATAATGTAGAAATGTATAAATTGGCGAAAAAAAGGATCACCAGTTCTGTCAGTTTCACTGCCTATTGGATGAATTAATGAAATGACATTAATGATGTTTCAAAAGACCAGCTAATGCAATGCAGGCATTTAAGTAATGAGGTGTATCAAAACCTCTGCAATAACTTAATAAGTAATTGGTTTTATGTCCTTCACAATAATGTAAAATACAATTCATATTCATATATATTATGCTCACTACCAAAAAATAATGGTGTGGGAGGCACAAACAATGAAATATAGGGCGTGAAGCACAAGGATGATTCCTGCATGTGAATATCCCAGATTGTGTCTGATGTTCTGCCTTGGGGCTGCAGAAGAGAGATCTGAGGCTTAAATGATAAACACAGAAAACTGCAATCTTCCGGTATAGTCGACATTGTTATGATGCTACGAGATCTGCTGTGAGAAATGGTCACTAAGTGAGGACTACCTCCGATGTACCATGCCCTTAGAAATATCCAGTTTCCGATGGTTTGGCACTGACTACTGTGGGTGAATGAAAAAAACAGCATCATATGATGTGGTGAGAGGGTGAATGAAAAAAAGAGTATCAAGTGGTGCGGTGAGAGGGTGAATGAAAAAAACAGCATCATATGATGTGGTGAGAGGGTGAATAGAAAAAACAGTATCATGTGGTGAGGTGAGAGGGTGAATAAAAAAACAGCATCATATGATGCGGTGAGAGGGTGAATTAAAAAACAGCATCATATGATGTGGTGAGAGGGTGAATGAAAAAAACAGTATCATGTGGTGCGGTGAGAGGGTGAATGAAAAAAACAGCACCATATGATGTGGTGAGAGGGTGAATGAAAAAAAACAGTATCATGTGGTGAGGTGAGAGGGTGAATGAAAAAAGCATCATATGGTGAGGTGAGAGGGTGAATGAAAAAAACAGCATCATATGGTGCGGTGAAAGTCGATGAAAGCAGCCACTGAACTGAGCTGATGTCTGGTTTCAGCAGTGCAGGCACCTTGTGGTTTCAGTGTTAACATGGAAGAATTCGTTGGCAGGACTTTGTCGTTCCATGTGGAGGAAGTGTTCGTAGAGCTGTAGGGCTGTCGAGAGATTGTTTTGTGATTTAATTTTTCAGTGATTTCCTGAGTAGTTTTGTCCAGTTGGCAGAATATGGGAAAGTCTGTGTGAAATCCTTCCTTACCTACACACCATCTCATGTGAGGCCTCAGCACCTATGCATCCACAATCTGATACAGTTACCATTCTTTCTCCCTATCCGACAGAGACTGAGTACTATTACCGCGTCACACGCCTCGGCCGCCGGTTTGAAATCTGTTCCAAGCCAGACGATACTGTTCTTTCTCCCTATCCGGCCTGCCTTTGGACAGAAACTGAGCACTATTACTGTGTAACATGCCTCGGCCGCCTGTTTGAAATCTGTTCCAAGCCAGACGGTACCTTTGGTGTGTTCTTGTTGTGAAGGCAGCACTACGGGAGTCACTTTTATTGGCCGATTGTCCCCAAGCGGTGGGGTTAATTCCACTGGGCTTTGTGTTGTGCTGTTGCCACCTCTGCCGCAGGTGTCCCGTCACCCTCCCACTTCCCTTCTCTCTATTTATTTCTGTCCCCTGCCCCGGGCACCATACTGATACCATCAACCTCTCAACTCCATCGCCATTTGGGCGCCAACAAAGGCCAGAATAGCCTGCAGGCGAGGTGTCGACGGTTGAGATTCTCACTCCGTTGCACAGAGAGGGTGTGGGATGCATGCTGGGTACTCTGGGGCAGGTGGGAGTGTCGAGCAGGATCCTTCTCTACAAGAGGGAAGCCCTGCTATATGAACCACGGAGGGGGGAGGATTCAGTTTGACCCTGGTTGTCAAAGCTCCCATCTGTTAGTGGTAGGGCACCCTGAGGTAGAACTAGTTGGCATCCAGCCACAGAGTTATCAGTACACTCTGCTGCTGCCCATTAAACACTCTCCTTCCTAAGATGCATGTCACCGCAACTGACATTCCAGTTTTGTCTTGCTAAGGTGGTACTGTCTATTTCTTCTGCCTGAAAACGTGCTGTAGTAACACTATCTGTAACGGAAAATCCCTTATTTGTACCTTATTTGTAAAACAAAGATAGGTTGTCTGGGTCACGACATGTCTCTGGGCCGTTGAAAAGGGCTAGACATTTGCACTGTTTATGTTGGCGCTCAGCATGTGTCTCTGAGCCAGAGCCTTTGTTGCATGGCGAGGGACACATTTCAGCCCATTGCTGCCCCCAATACAGAAAAGCAACAAAAGCGGGTAGCATGGCTACACTGGGCATCCATGAGCTGGAAGTTCTCATGGGCAAATGAGATATCAGCACTCCATTTCCAGTATTGATATTCAGTGAATACTTCCCGTTATTCAGTGAATGCTTCCCATTCATGTTGGCAGAGAAGGCAAAGGACAAGGCTGAGGCCCATGTTCATACTTGGGAGTCATCCCAGAGATTAGCGTTATTGACTCTTGGAACTCTTATACCCTGTTTCCACTAATGCAGGACCTGGAGTTGAGCTTTTTCCCAATCCAGAACTGGTTCTGCACAAAAACCTGTTGTGTTCATGTCTTGCACATATATAATTTGATCAATAACCAATATAGTTTTTTTTTTAATATTGCCAGTGCTGGTGGTGAAACAACTTGCTAGCACTTATTAGTGGAATAACGTTACATTGTTTTTCTTTTATTCTCTGGAAAAAGAAAGATTAATCTGTTGACCAGATTTAATAATAAATTATAAACATCGCAGGTTGAATAAATAAGATATTGTGGCGCTTCAGTGGTGACGATCAGGAGGCAGACAGCAACGTTCGATATTTACCACAGTCTTTTACTCCTTTATCCTTTAAAGGACACCGATAAAACAGTGAGAAATACAGCCTTTAAGAAGATAAATGTGGATACAGGGAATAGAGACATACACTGAAAACCAAGGGACTTGTGTCTCCCTAAAGGCTTAAAAAACAGATAAAAAAAGGGAATTCATATGGACCTTTACTTTACTCTCATTCCCACCTGCGTAACGTTTCCGTTCCATTGTTTTTGAAACCGGTGGAAATACAGGCAGGTTCTCAAAAGGTACCAAGTGAGAACCAGCCCAATATCAGCACCAGCTCCATGTTGGTGGAAACGAGGTATTTGATACTGCTGGGACTCTTGGACAAACAGACCTAGGAAAATGGTTGTAAGGGGGTTACTGTGTGTTTTGAAGGCATTTGCTAGCCAGGCAGTGGCTAACACTGACAGTTTGCAGTTTGGATATTGCATATTTCTGCATAGCAAACCCTGCAGGTGAAGTGAGAGTGTGCTAAATGCCACCCAGCCATTTTCAAGCACCGTGGTGTAGTGGTTCAGCATCTCATTCTGGAATGAAATCTGTTCCTAAGTATTAAGGTGCTTAATGCCGTCTCCAGGGCTTCAAAGGATTGAACAGTTAGGGGTATAAACTTAAAAGGACACGGTACCACATGTTCAGTGTCATCCTCGTTACCCAAGGCTGACGGGTTGATCTTTCGGGTGGCCTGGACCACCCACCCCAGTAAGCACTGCTGAAACTATGCAGCAGGTCTTTCTGGCCCTGCTGCTCCACAGTGGGTAGGGCGGATGCAGCTCAGGAGTCTGGAGGAACCTCACTACCCACCATCGTCTAGGAGGATTTTAGGGCCTCTCCATGTCTCCATGACTCGCTCACCGGCCCAGCTGCATGTCCTGGGGCATCCAGGCTGGGTTAATGCAGGCTGTTCTGTGGGACAACTTTAGAGGGATGATGGCCGCCCTTTGAGGTGTTGACTTCTACAACCCCCCCCCCAGAGCACCAGAACTACTTTGGCGTGGATGAGAACCTGGGCCCTGTGGCAGTCAGCATCCGCAGGGAGAAGCTGGAGGACGGGAAGGAGAAAGAGGGGTCTCAGTATGCCTACCGCATCACCTTCAGGACCAGCGAGGTAACGTCCCACCAGTCTGCTCAGTGTTTGGGGCTCTGTGTCTCTTCAACATTGACTGCACAGTGCATTGACATTCACAAATCTTGACAGCCTGACTCTTACATGGGCTGGGCACCTTGAGAAACACGGTATCCCTGGATTATAGGCAGTGGTAACAGTTAATTTAGTCACAGTTACATAGACCATCCTGTTATAGGATGAGAAAAGCCTGCTTTTTGTTGGCAGATTTTGATGGGGGCAGATTTGTTTATTTCTGGCAAGCCAACTGATGTTGTAGGGATCGATGCTGGATGTAAGCCAGATCGTTACTACTCTTTATGCTTTAAATGACTTGTGTCAGAGTACGTTTTTGGCCTCGTGAGTGGTCCAGTCAGATAATGCTCAATTATGCGATGCAGATGATTTGCCGACCCCCTTAGCAGTGGATCTCTTTTAGACCTTATACTTTTACCATCGTTGTCTGAAAATGCCCATTACCATGATGGAGATACTTTTGAATATGATGCCACACCGTATATACGTTTTTGAGGTCACCTTAAAGCTCGGCCGTTTGGGAGAGCTGTGCAGATCTGGTATTCGAACCTGAAGTCAGGCCGGGGGATGCTGTTGCAGTCCGGGGTGCTTCCCCATAGTTTTTTATCGTGCAGTTATGTGTTTTGGCGCTTGTGAGCTTGCTGGCCAGAATAGTGACACGTGAGAGACACTGAGGCATTTAAGGGCAGAGCTGCACCCAGCCTAGCAGGCGTGCAGCACATCTCACAGGCATTTGTGTCGCCACGGTCGGCCAGCTGCACGCGCATGTCTGCGCACACGCATATTTGAAGGTTGTTTTTTGTGTCCTGCTATGTCAAGTTCATTCTCTGAATAATGCAGAAAAGACAGATGGATCTGGGGCAGGGAAATGTCACAAAATAAAAGGCATATTCCAGGCCGAAATGGCACAAAAAAGACACCAACACACGGTCATCAGGGACTTGTGGTTGTAAATGAAAGGAGCAGTTCAATCAATTTCTTGTCCAAACTCCCAAGTGTCTGCTGTGCGGCTGCTGATGAATTCAGAACCGCATTTTATTTGCTAATTTCTCTATGAGCTGATTGAAAGCTTGAGTCAGTTCTCACTTTATCAGTGGGTAATATAATCGTGTTCTTCGTGGCTATTTGAATTTGTTAGTTTTGCCTGCGTCTGGGGCAAAACAATTCAACAAAATATAAAAATATGCGGTCGAAATCCAAGTGGGAAAATTTTGCTGGAAGTTACATCCAGTGGATGGCATGCTCAACCCCTGATTCTCAGCATTTTACTTGGACCTAATGGACGTGCTGGAGAGGAAGGGGGAATTCATTTCACCTCATTAGCATGTATGACTGCTAACATGACATTTGCAGGGTCTAATTTCAGGCACAGAGAACGACCATTTGCTGGCATTTCTTAAATTAAGTTGCTTAACTGCATACCTGACCTGGCATGCCAGGTGTACTTGAGCTCCTATAGTCAAATTAATGAGCTTAACCTAACTTAAAATACTTCCCTTTTGGCGCTAGTAGGTGGTGTTACCTCACGGTCCTCTGCTCCACATAAAATGAGGGCTCTTTTTTGATCTTCTCTTGACATTGACTCGGCTTGAACCCCGAAGCTGACCGCACTGAGGGGTGCCATCCTGGAGGATGCCGTGCCGTCCACGGCGAAGCACGGCACGGCCCGGGGGCTGCCGCTCAAGGAGGTGCTGGAGTACGTGGTGCCTGAGCTGAACATCCAGTGCCTGCGGCTGGCCCTCAGTTCACCCAAGGTGCCGGAGCAGCTGCTGAAGCTGGACGAGCAGGGGGTGAGTGAACTGATCTCACATCGGTTACATGCTTCCTTTGA
>JABFEB020000041.1:13568978-13588027 GCA_019775895.2 Stomatorhinus ivindoensis
TCTGGGTGTGATATGTTAGCTTCTGCTAAACTGGTCGTGATGTGTTAGCTTCTGCTAAACTGGGCGTGATGTGTTAGTTTCT
Organism: Stomatorhinus ivindoensis; assembly: GCA_019775895.2. Taxonomy (NCBI): domain Eukaryota; kingdom Metazoa; phylum Chordata; class Actinopteri; order Osteoglossiformes; family Mormyridae; genus Stomatorhinus; species Stomatorhinus ivindoensis. Next base: position 13,569,061 of record JABFEB020000041.1, read on the forward strand.
GCTAATCTGGGTGTGATGTGGTAGCTTCTGCTAAACTGGGAGTGATGTGTTAGTTTCTGCTAATCTGGGTGTGATGTGTTAGCTTCTGCTAAACAGGGCGTGATGTGTTTACTTCTGCTAATCTGGGTGTGATATGTTAGCTTCTGCTAAACTGGTCGTGATGTGTTAGCTTCTGCTAAACTGGGCGTGATGTGTTAGCTTGTGCTAAACTGGGCATGATGTGTTAGCTTTGCTAATTTGGGTGTGATGTGTTAGCTTGTGCTAAACTGGGCATGATGTGTTAGCTTTGCTCATCTGGACATGATGTGTTAACTTCTGCTAAACTGGGCATGATGTGTTAACTTCTGCTGAACTGGGCATGATGTGATAGCTAATGCTAAACTGGGCATGATGTGTTATCTTGTGCTAAATTGGGCATGATGTGTTAGCTTTGCTAATCTGGGCGTGATGTGTTAACTTCTGCTAAACTGGGTGTGATGTGTTAGTTTCTGTCAACCTAGATGTGATGTGTAAATCCTGCTAAACTTCACATGACGTGTTAGCTTCTACTAATCTGGGCATGATGTGTCAGCTTCTGCTTATCTGGGGTGCATTTCCTGTACAACAATGGAAGTTAGCATTAACGATGCATTGTACTCTACAAAATAGCAATTCCGTCATAATATGAGGCTTGTACGATGCTTCTTATATAGGAAAATAAGAAATTGGGTATTAGCTATTAGGCTACAATGCATTTAACAGCATCTGCTCTATCTGTAATTATGTTTATTTTATTTTAATTTTATTTTATTATTTCAATCACTCTACAAACACTGATAAATTCCTGATCCATCACTGTTTGTACAGCCTTTGTACGGCTCAGTAGGCTTGCTGGCTGTGTCAAACACCCACCATGATGCAACAGATTTCTTTCCTACACAGCCATGGGTTTGTATCTAAGCACCACTGTTTATTTATTTTTTTTACTTTTTTTCATATTACGGCAAACAAAAGCTCTCATTGGTTATGGAATGAATCATTATTTTAACCAATAACTTGCTTTTTGTTTTATTTGCTTTCCCCATGTTTTATTTTTTCCTATTTAATGCTGTGTACACATAAGCATTGAGCGATAAATCGTTCCAGCATCATCATCACAATGTGCGCCTGCGTAGGAATCATGTCGCGTTTAACGGCACTGCTTTGTGTCTGCTGACACAGCTCACGAAAACACCGCCAGCTAACTAGACATGCTCTTTTGATGAGTTCTGTTTGGCAGTAGTTTATTTCAGATAATTTCATCTCCTTTTTGATTTTATAAATATCGCAATTTATTCTTAATGTGATATTGCCATGTCATAATCATGCAGCCCTAAATATGTATTTATCAATGTAATCAATTCTACTATATAGCACAAATAAGGTGGGCAAACAACATCCTCTCCCATCATACCATACTCACGAAGAGAGAAGTACATGAAAATACTCTAGCAGCTACATTTTCAAAGCACCCGACATTATAGGTGTTTGTACAGCAGGATGTTTAATGTTTTCACCTTATTTACACGGTGACTACGCTCCTTCGAGTGCATTCTCCACCATCAATGACGTAGTAAGCTTCTACCTACTGCCCAAGAGTACACCTGAGTTTCTAATTTTATATACGAGTTTCTTCCTCACAATTAGCTAAGCATTTGCATACATTCTGTTCACCTGATTCTAATTAGCCTTTTAATTTAGACAACATAATTAATGGTTGACTGACTGTTAGGGTCATATGAAATATGTTTTTTTTTTTTTGTGCTCTTGCATTATCGAATCAGACCTCGCAAGCTGATTAGCTCCAGCTGTGTGGAATTTGCCGGATCTCCCCTGTGTTTGCATGTTTGTGTTTCCTCTGGACACTCTGATTTTCATCAGTGAATACAACTAACTTGCCATTGGTATGTGTGTGCATGTGTGTTGTCTGTGCGTGTGCGTGTGTGTGTCTGCGTGTGAGTGGGGGCCCTCCCTGTGAAGGATGGGCACGTCTGCCACATGCCCTGAGCATCTTGGGGTTTGTTCCAGACTGGAAGTGACTCTGCATGGAATAATCTGTTGAGGAAAATGAATGGGATGGAATGGATTTCTAGAATGAGGCTGATGTATCTTCCATGAAGCACAAAGTTGGCATGAAATATGTCAAATTTTATGGTTTAACAAATGGTCTGATCAATGCGCCGCTGTGTGAGCTGTGCTGCATTTTGACCACATTGCAGACTCTGAGATTCATGTCTGTCAGTGTAGGAGATCATTCACCTGGGAATGGAGGTGTCTGGAGTGATTTGGCCTCCCTTGCCTTGAGTCTCTTCCTCATCGTAAGTTGTTATGGAAACTCTCTAAGCTGACAGTCACAAACCCCCCCCCCCCTCTTTGCTAGGTGGTCACCAGGGGCTGCGAGACCTCGGAGATGACCCTGAGACGGAACAGTCTGGGCCAGCTGGGCTTCCACGTGAACTTCGAGGGCGTTGTGGCCGACGTAGAGCCTTTCGGCTTCGCCTGGCAGGCGGGACTACGGCAGGGCAGTCGGCTGGTGGAGATCTGCGGCGTGGCAGTGGCCACATTGACACACGAAGAAATGATCGACCTGCTGCGCACATCAGTAACGGTGAAGGTGGTGATCATCCCACCACATGAAGATGGTACGCCCAGGAGGTAAGGCTTCACCACAGCCTGACTACACGTTTGCTCCATGTAATGGATAGGCGACCCATGATCTGACTAGTACCTACACCAAGTGGCTGGTTTGGCAGTTCTTACTACCTTTTAAAGTCTGAATTCTAAATTCTAAAGTATGAATCTTCTCAAAAATGTCTGCTGTCTAGTAGCTCAGCTTGGATTTCTGCTAATATCTCCATTCACCAAGATGCTCTTTTTTATGAGGAGATCCTGCTGTGCGTTGAGGTTGTTACTTGTCAAGCTTTCATCCAAAAACAGATGTAGTAGAAGAACTTCTTAAGAAGATCTTACAGCAAATGGGGTTCCTCATTTCCATTGTTTACCTAGATGGATGCGTGATGTGTGTGTTTATATGAATCTACATACCCTTTTGGACCAAATGCTGTTTACAATCTAACACATGCTGTGTAATCTTACCAACTTCATATAACTGGGTGTAGTGATAGATTTACTAGGATTTTATAGAAGTTTGAAGTTTATATTACCTAAGCTAACATCGTTCCAGGGAAGTCGGAAAGCTATTTTGAATTTTTCTTCTTTGCCTCCTTGCTGTTTTCAGTAATTGGTCTTTTTTTATTGATTCTCCGGTCTGAAAGTTGGTTTATCTACCTGCTTCGGAAAAGTTATTACAAAGAGTGCATAACAGATGGGGTACAGGGACCTTGTCGTGACCCCTTTCGGAGAGTAAGCATGATAGTTATTGGTTTTTGTTGGGGGTGTCTGACTAGAGAGCTATAATAAATATCACCATGTAAGTAATGGTTTTTGCCACTTTCTCCTCGCTTGTCGAAAGCAAGTTGCCGAGAATTGCTGTACAGTCTGTTGTCTCTCTCTGTCTTTCACTTTTGTTTGCTTTTCAGTCTTTTCTCCCGACTACCAGCTGCCTGTTCCTTCATCTGTACATTTTTTCACCACTTCTAATACAGAAACTATCGATTCTTTCGATGCAACGGCCGCTGTGAGGCTCGGGTTAATTTGTTTGCAGCCCCCATCTCAGGATCTCACCGGTGCCTCTTTCTTTATTTTTAAATTTATACACTGATGGTTTTTCCAGATATTTGGCAGGAAGAAAAGATGGATGTGTGGATTTTTTTTCTTTTTCCCCTGGGCTCTTCTCTGCATGTGCAGGCGAGGTTACTTGATATGAGAGGTAAAGGTCCAGTTGATGCGTACGGCAGGGTTGGAGTTCCAGATAACACTGCCACAGATAACACCTGCCATATCAATGCTGTTGTAGCGGCAGCCAGAAACCGTGACCGCGAGGTGTCAATCCTCTGCTTAGAGCAAGATGCACTTTATGACAGCTTGCCTGTGTACAAAGTAGCAGATCACTGTGAATTTTTAGGTCTTCATTAATGAAGATTTAGGTCAGAAAAAGGGTAGAACAGTGGTCTCATAACTGCAGTGTTGGGGGTTTGGTGACCTCGTCCCCTCTGTGTATGTGTGTGTGTGTGTGTGTGTGGATTAGGTTTATATTGTAATAATTTTTTTATTTTTTTTTTTATTAATTTTTTGCCATTGTGGGGATCATTTTTCAGGTCACCACAAAGATTTCTGAATGAAATCGAATAAGTAAAATGCAAGAAGTTTTGTTTGGTTACTTATGATTAAAGTTAGGGCTGGGTAGAGTTTACGGTCGGTTAAGATTGTTGGGATTAGAGTTTTCCCAATAGAAATGGATGGAGAATCTCCACAAAGATATTATTACAAACCTTTGTGCCTGTGTGTATGAGCATGTCCACACACCATGGAATAGACCCCAGACAGTACTGAGTAAGTGATTATTTAAGATGGATGGGTGGTTTCAAACATTTATTTTCTAAAAATGACATGCAGTTCAGTCAGACACATTTGAGGAAAAATGATTTGGGAAAATATCTGAATTTTATATTGTTTTTCGTGTTATTCGTGTGGAGAACTCATGTTAAAGTGCACCCAGATCTGTTTTTAAGATGGAGGCTTGTGAAGTGGAGTCATGTGACCAATGCGTTAATTTGCTTCACCTGTGGCTTAATATCCCTCATATTTTAAGATTGGCTTCAGTTTTCCCTCAGGAGGAAAATGCAGAATTATTCCAAACTTGTTTTCCTCTGATTTTCTTGTCCTGAAGCCAAAACGGGTCTTTTGTTTCCATTCCATCTCACTGTTCCAGAATACGGTTCCTGATTCCTCCCCCCCCCATCTCTCACTTCGGTCCTCTTTGCCACCCAGAGTGAGCGGCGTGCTGGCTTTTGTGCTCAGAAATTCAGCAGATTGGTTTTTTTGTTATTTTCCATTGGTTTGGTGGGAGTGACTGAGAGGACCACACACAACGGTCAGGGATATTTCTTATTTTGCAGTTTTCGTTGACCCTAACCACACATTTGATTCAAATAATGTCCAAGCAGATGTGTTTTCGTAGAACTTGGACAACTTCATGTGAAGCATACATCTTCATGCCGGAATTTCATTTTTCTAGTCCTTTTACCTTAAATGTCACTTTACTTGTGGCAGCGAATCAGAAGTGGGGGAGGCCTTTGAGAGATTTTAGCTTTTTTTGACCACATCTGCATCAAATATTCCCCTTTCCTCCGCTCTCGTGTCTGTACTACATATCCCTTCATTCGCTGTTCTCCTTGATCTATATGTCTCCCTCTTGTTACTTGTCCCTAATCCATGTACTCGAGGGACACTTGAACATGGCCGATGGGTGACGTCATCGGCCTGCTGAGGGGCACAGCCCCACTCGGCATCGGCAATGCCGCTTCTCCCCCTCTCGGGTTTATATGAGAGGCAGACGTCGAGGCCCTGAGGGAACATCGGCGCTGGATCCCAGGAGCCCCGCTCATGCTTAGCGTTTAGTCACCACGGCGCCGCGATGAAACACAAAGCCTCAGATGAAACATAATTGGGTCTTTCCACTGGGCCAGGAATATGGTGTTTCGAAAATGACACTGCATCATGTAATTGCAGTAGTAATTGTGGACCGTGTGCCGTATCGGTGGCTCGAACCGGCAGCTCTGCATGCCTCACTTTGTCCTTTCATATATTTATTCTGGAGTCTCCTCCGTTTTAAGCTTTGCAATGTGCTGTGTGAGCTCGAACCTGATACCCTGAATAAGTATTTATGCCAATGCCAGTATAGCCCTTACAGTCATCAGTTAAATGTGTTCCTGGCTGGTCAAATCTCTGTTTAGGTCAAAGGTTATTTCCATATGCATTTTTTTTCTTTTTAGTGCCTGGTTGCATGACAATACAGAGTGTGGTCTGAGTTTGTCAGACCCAGTGTTAGATATTCGAGTACATTCTGAGTTTCCCTTTATAAACCCAGTGTTTGTGTGAGTTCCTTCCTGGTTTATCAGCAGAGCCAGCTAAGAGGTTCCTTATGGATCGGTATCAGTTTTCAGACCGCCGGCAAACCTCCGCGGGTGCTGATGAATTGATTATATCGATTGTGGACAGAAATCCAGTATTTCAGCATCTGTATTTGTATCTGGCCATGGGGTAGGTAACCCCTTGTAAATGTGTTATAGATGAAACCTGGAGTGCCTGCAAGGTGACCTAAGAACCCCCCCATACACACACACACACACATTTGCCAGCATGGCCCTGTGTTTCAGCCAAAAGGTGGGGGATTAAAGGATCATTATGCTGATCTATGAGCCCGTCGTCAATGACGCCTTGCCCTAACGAAGACAAAGTGGCAGGGACACGAGCCTCTATCAGGCAGCCATGTTTTTATTGACACCTATCAATGAGGCAATTACAGAGCGTTCCGCCCCAGAACCCGGTCAGTGCTGAGATTGCCGGGAGGGAGCCATGGGGGGCCTTGCTTTATGAGAACTGACCCCAGTCGTGCCCCAGATCTTGGCAAGGAGCTGTGGAAAAGGCTAGTCCAACACGTACAACAGATCCCCGGGCCAGAGGGTGTGCCGGTGAAGACATCTGCCCAGTTCCTTGGAGCACCAACTCTAGATCTGTAGATCTCATTGGTTAGTGTAAGACAAGTCCGGCTCCGGGAATCTGAGGCGTACCTTTAATCCCCAACTTTTGGATGTTCCTCACTCTCTGGGCAGAAAACTCAAAATTATGAGGTGAATAAATTAATTTGAGCTAGAGAAGCAGGACCATCTGTCACCCCAGTATCAACTCACACAGCATCAAACATTACAGAGCTGTGGGAGAGGGTCATGCAAAGTATCAGGGCTTTTTCAGCTATCCTTGTACTCTGCTGTAGCCTAATGTGAGAGGGACATTTAGGCTGGACTTCATGTCCAGCTTAGCTTCATGAAAAAAGGGGGAAAGTTCTTGCAGCTATCCTGTGGTTTAATTTAAATGGCAGGAAGCCATTGGACAATTTATCATGGTTTTGTTATAATGTTTTCCTGCTTGTTTGTTATCAGGAGTCCTCCTTAAGCAGACGATGCAGTTTATTTATATGTCATGCTGATGTAGGACCCGTGGAACACTCAATAGTCATGCTAATAGTAAAATTAGCATCTATACCCAAGGCATGGGAAATCTGAGAAGCGTGACTTTATAAGACCCAGGAGAAATTGATCTAATACTGCACTAAAAGCACACCAAATGTGCTGCGGGATGACAATCCAGCGGCATGATATGCCCAGCCGAGTTTCACTTCATTTCCTTCATTTAACCCCAGTTGACCTCGAGGTCTCCTTGCACCTCTTCGCTTAAGGGCTTTCCAGGAGACCATAGGACCCCATTCACAGCGTCATGACCTCGTTTTCCCATGGCGCGGTTCTCAGGACGGCGGTCACTGGTTATGCCGTCCTGCCCGGGAGCTGCAGTCTGACGTGACGTGAAATAACACGAGGGCCCTCCGTGGTGGCCTGGGCGCGCGGGTCCGTGCTGATGCAGCAAGGTGTGTGAGATCGCAGACGCGCAGAATGGAGGCCCATACAACGTACCGGGGGAGGGGGGGGGGGGGCTGCTGAGCTTAAGCGGTGCTTCGTGCTGCGATGAGACTCAGGGATTTGTCAAGGTTCAGTCCCAATGCTGAGAAGTCCTCCTGTGTGCGGGGCTGCAAAACGCAGCCCTTCCTTGTTTGCACAGAAATGGAGAAATGATACCAGCTGGTGAAACACGGCGGCTTCCTGTGCTGCACCACCAGACAAGTGGAAGAATGAGGCAAAGTGTAGTTAAGGGGCTGTAGAACAGTGTGGGAAATTCTTCCTTTACATTGTTTCACATCCTCTGGGTCTGGCTGTTCCACCTCCCCATGCTAATGCTTATAAATAAAGTTAATTAATTAAAGACAACAGACATGTACCAACTGGTCCACATTCACCAGCCTGTAACCAAGATGCCTCAGCTGCCTTGATTTTCTTTTTCTTTTTTCACGTCGTAATTGGATGAGTGCTTCCCACTCGAACATGCTGATCCACTGTGGGGAATCAAACCAAAGAGGGAAGGTCAGAGGTCACATTCAAACAGGACCCACCATCTGTTTTAACATTCCCACCAATGCTGGCATTAGTCAGAGTAATAATGAAAACCACACTGCTCTCCGTGGTTATGTATAACACACATTGATTTTGCGACATATTGATTTTGCGACAATCAGCATTTTATTGGTGTTTAATCAAAGCTTGGTTTTAAGTAGCACACTTTGCCGTGAAAAGACCTCGTGCGTCTCCTTTCAGCTTAGTGGTCTGACAGTAAAAATTGCCATTACTCTGAGTGTGCGAGTATCGTGTCCTCATTCGCCCAAGTATCTCACCGGAGATGGCTGTCCGCTGTAGAATTTTGAACCCAGAACCTGAAATGGTGTTTATAACCATTGTTGCCCTGGAGCTGAGCTCATTTATCAAACGGCTGGGGCCCCTCCCTGGGACAGGCCTGACCCCGGCTCCATGTGCTGACAGGGGCTGCTCGGAGCTACACAGGATCCCCATGGTAGAGTACAAGCTGGACAGCGAAGGCACCCCCTGCGAGTACAAGACCCCATTCCGCAGGAACACCACCTGGCATCGTGTGCCTGTGGCCGCCGGGCAGCCCCTGTCGCGTGGCTCCCCCACCCAGGGCCCTGAGAGGCCGCCCTGCCAGCCGCTCCTCCAGCAGGCCCAGGTCGGCCTGCCCCGCAGCACCTCCTTTGACAGGAAGCTGCAGGACAGCTCCAGGTACTGTACCTCTGCTCTTCTCCAGAGTGGCATCTAAGCCATATCCCCTCTCCCATGTCTGCTTTATTCCTTGACTCTTTTCCACTCTCATTTTCAACTTGCTGGCCTCAGTTATCTGCATGTTACGGGTCATATGTGCCCATGTTCACAAAGGACGAGTCTGCACTTCCCTGCCTGAAGGGGGCGATGTGATGGTATAAAGGGGCAATGCCTGGCAGGCAGCTGACATACCACTGCTGCCTGACTGAACCCAAAAGCCGCTGCGTTCCTCATAGCACCACTCAGTAATGCCTTACCTTAAAAACGGATGCCCTGCTGTTTTCCTGACGATTTCCAACAGCATTCCTCTTGCTCAAATTTTACTTGAAGGTGATGCTAGTCATGTGATGCATTTATAACGTGGAGAACAATGCACCTGCCCGCTTGCTAATGGTTTTGGAAATTCACCTTCATGTTAAATTGCACTGTGCAAAGCTGAATTAAATCCCAGTGTGTGCTATTGCAGCATGATCTAGAAACAGGCTGTCTGAGAGAGTGGTTCTTATGGGGAATGGGGAAGACTGTCTTCATCCTTTGCCTCGTGTTCTGCTTAGCTGTTAGGACTTATCCAATCTCACCCTCAGCCACGCCTGTGTGTGTCGCTGTCATTAATGCAGCGTGCCCAGCAGGGGTCACTAGGGGTGCGAGGAGAGTGGTGACCTCATTGTCCGCAATGAATTTCCAAGCCTCCGAGTGAGGCATTCCTGCTGTGCCCTGTGTCCTTCAATTCGGCCCCCACATCCCATCACAACCCTCCATCCATGCTGCTGTTCACATCTACGAAGACTAAAACACACAAAGGGTCTCTGGGGTGGGGGGTGAGGTAACCCCCATAGTGCAGGTGGCCGGGTCTGAGTGGGTCCTTCCATCCAGATGGGGGGAAGCGGAGGCGTCTTACTTTTCAATGCCAGCAGCCTCCCCCCATTCCCCCCCCCCCCCATCGATTTCTCTCTGAGACAAATCAATTTCCAAATATATTTTCATTCATGATCTCAGGAAGGAGCCCTTGGTGCAGTAGGGCTACTTGGAAGATTAGTCTCTCTGAATGTCAAAAGGGTTTTTTGCAGACAGGAATTTATGGTACACAGGCTGCACCCTGCTTTCATAAAAATCTGGGATTACCCTCCTGTGCTGCTGCTGCATCATAATGTGTATTTCCTTACTTTTGTTTGATAATTGAAGCCATTCATCTTATTTGCATTCCTTAGGGTCCTGTTTCTACCTTGTGCGTATGTATGTAACTTTGTGTGTGTGTGTGTGTGTGCGCGTGCACGCGCATGTGTGTTTGTTTTTAACACAAGACTTACCAAGTATTAAAACTACCCCGAGCCAAGGCCTTTAAACGAGCTACAAGGTGTGGTCCATCTTCACCTCGTAGCAATCCAGCAAATGAGTTTACACACGACACAGGCACCATTTGAATCCCATGACACCGGAGGTGTGTTGACTTGTGCCAGTGAGCGGCCGTGTGCTGAAAATGAGGGAGAAATTAATTTATTCAGCGCACGCTCCTGTAAGCAGGAGGTAAAGCAGAGCTCATCACAGCTCCGCGGCGTCATTCACAGCCCAGGGTGTTAATTGGGAGAGTTCCTAGTCCCCGCTTTGGATGCCAGTGTTTGTGCTGATAACCTACTAGGTACCATGGAGGTTTTACCACCTTTCTATGTAGATATCATTGCCTCTCTGTCTCCCCTACCCGTGATCCACTGATCATGTGACCTGCATGCTTGACTTGATTGGTTGTTTCCAAAACAGCTTTACATACCTCCTCTATGGCCAGAGATAAGTGGCGTTGGGTTTCATTGTGCAAGACAGAGCATCTCCACACATTGATTTTTGGAGGTAGGGTCCATTTCAGCTGGAAGTAGGAGACCTTTTAAACTTTGAATGAGAAAAACATTTTATCCCTTAGTTAGGAGTGAAATAGTGGTGAAAAGAGAAATATCATTTTTCTTTATTGCCTGTCATCTCCACCTTCATCTGACTCTCAAAATGATAAAATGATAAAATATATTGCACTGAATAAAAAATCTGCTGCCATCTTTTTTTTCCCATGACATCCAGGGGTCACCAAGCATAGACCAGAGGACAAAAGGCAGTTTCCAGATGTTAATTAACAATGACAGTGGCAGGCTATTAACGCCTCACGCTATGTGTAATTGCCTGATGTCGTGAGGTTCAATGAATAGGAATCAGCAACAATATTCCTAGCCCAAGAATTTACTCGGAGAGTTCTGGGACAGGTTTACTCAGAAGAACTGTAACCTCCAGTCTTTTACAAAGAGCCTGCGATTGGTGCCACCAGCAGCCTGTTCTGCTTCTGTCTTCTCTGGGAAGTGCCAGCAGTACCATTTATTTACATCATTGCTCATCAGTTGCCTTCATTGATTATAACCACTCACATTATATACAGATAGCTGCTACATTGTCATCTGAAGATTTCAAGGTTCTTTGACTCCACTCGTCCTCCAGAACTGCACAGCACCGACCTTGGCCTTGCGAAGGGCATGTCCAGTGCCGGAACTCTCACCCCACATCACTTAAACAAGGGTGACGTTTAATTAGTCTGCAAGCCAGGGAGTTTGTTCAGTGGCAGATTTAGAGAGGAGATTAGGGCTTTGGCTATGAGGTCAGACATTCCTGAGTTAGCATGGCAAGAGCTTTCGAAAGACAGAACATCCTTCAGTATTAGTCATGTAACTCAGAGGAAACAGTGCCCCTGCTACCAGGTTATCTTGACTTAATTCAAGCTATTAAGTTACAAGATAATATCGCTTGTTTCCCTGCAGTCAGTATCTTAACGGACCTCGCTGTAAGTGCGGGGAGTTGAAGTTGTGGCCAGGGTGATGCTTCTCTTGTAGCAGCTTCAGAACCGGTGGCGGTGTGCTGAACCCCATCCATCCCTTGGGTTTTTCAGGGCAATGCAGGACCTGGAGAGCCCCCAGATCTCCCTGTGTGGTAAGGGGGATCCCGGCCAGCACTACCGGAGCTCCCCCAGCAACCAGTCGTCATCGAGCGACCCCGGCCCGTGCGGCAGCGGCACCTGGGCCCAACAGGCTGGATACGAGGGGTACGGTCGCGATGCCCACCCCCTGTATCGTCTGTGCAGGGTGGCTGCCCGATTGCGCGATACCCCCCCATTTCCGGATATTTAATACCCCCACCCCTGCCACCTCCCCTCTCGGTTCCTGCGAGGTGTCCCTGATTAGCTTTCGGTATCCATGGTAGCGAGACAGACAGGCTTAGCGTTGCCCTTTGGTTTTCGTCTCAAGTTACTGCCGTATGTCAGACCTCCTGAAACGTCGCCGTATCAATGGAGAAACCAGCTGGCTTAATGCAGCTAGTAGGTCTCAGCCCACAGCTGGCACCCCCTATAGGAGATGGTACTTGGTAGTGTCCTGTTTGTGCAGAGTGTTGTTCAGATACTCTTGCTGGAGATCTGTAGCTCTGTACAATAGCAGTGATGATAATGACAGGGCCGACAGTTCAGTTCTGTCACTGCGGATATTTTCCCCAGGAGTCTTCCTATCTACATGGGTTCCTGGCCCTGCATGGACGAATCATATGCCAATCTATTGCACATGTTGAGTGTGTTTGATTAAGAACCTGGGAAATCGTCATGATGATCACAGCGTAGCCGATCATGGCACATTTTCGCATCATCCTGAGCTGAAAACCTGCAACCTCATGTAATTGGCTTCTGTCCCATGCTTGAAATGAAAATAAATGCAAAGTGCAGCTATGCAATATTTAAATTGCATCATTTATTTCCCCATCTTGAGCAGCTTGCATGTTTTATTTTTGTGTTTGTTTTTTTAGCTCATTTGTGCTAGTTGCTCAAAGCTTACACAGTCAAGCAGCAACACCCAACAGAAGGAAAACCCTTAACCAATAAATCCCAACTGGTAGAACTGATTTAAAGGGTTAAACGGGTTAGTTTTCCCTGTTGAGTCAAGTCGGAAATAAGGATGCTGTTGGACGATGGCCCAACAGCCCATACTAGCTCTAAGCTCTGTTCCATGTCTCTAGCTGCCAGTCGCCTGTTCTTCACGACGGCTCAGGTGATGGTCTGGGTGGGCACCTAGATGCAGACGGGCTGCGGGACAGGGAACCCCCCCTAGAAAGAACAAGATCAGCAGGTAAGTCCCTCACCAAACCAACTACTCAAGCCATTGGACCTACAGGAGCCCTGACTAATTAATTAACAGCAACTAAAGATGTGAATTAGCAGAAGTCAGAACAGATCATTAGCATCACAGTGATCATTTTGAGGAGCATCTATTATAGCGGTTAGCATAGTGAGCATGTTCTTTAGATTGGAATAGTGTGTCTTCATCAGCCAGGCAGAATGATCTGTATTTAAACTTCCTCAATTAATTTTCCCGCATGATTCACAAGTCGCTTTATTACGGCTGGACCACATCTCTTGTCAGTCGGCTGCCTGCCGTTTCTAAATCTGACGCGTAGCCAAAAAGATTTGGTGTTCTCATCCATTCTATTACTGGCGGAGGCTATATCTGCTTCAGGCTTTCTCACACACTTATCTGCTTTCCGTCCGTCCCGGACAGAGGCAAAGTGGCACATCCCTTCCACCAAGATCCTGAATGCCTTGAAGGACAGAGGCCTACAGAAAGAGGGAAAGGACTCTCCAAACAGGCTGCCTCGCGTGAGTCTCCAGCAGCAGACAGAGAACTGCAAGCACGAAGAACTAGTCCTGCTAGATTAACGCCAAAAAGCAATTCATTTTACACAATATTTGTTTTATGTGTGTGTTTAATGAAGATGCTATTATGTGTGTCTTTACATCTGTGGTATTCAGTTATCAGCATTAACTTACTTATCATTATGAAATATATGTGCTGTAGATGGCTGTATGTGCTATACTTTTACGCACCTGGTAGCCCAGTAGGTTCATTCACACCAGCATCACCCCAAACATGTGAGTAAAGTGTTGTGCTATGATATCACTAGGCGAAAGGAACATCTTATGGGACCACTGTTGCATACAGTATGTGATCCATCATTCACCAAAATGTCATTTTGCGGCACAGTTCAAAGTCCTGTATCTATATGTCAGTGACTGACTTCCATCTTTATATAATGACTATGACGGGTAGGTTAGTTCTGTTTTTTTTTTTTTTTTGAGGCCACACTCAGATGTTTCAAAAACGAAACAAATTGTTGGCGAGTAGAGTCAGAAGGTCATAGCCAGCTATCTGGTTAGCAGAACATGGCTCCTTCACCATTTCCTAAATCGAGAACAAATTTATTTAGTGGAGTTGTCTGTGTCCAGCAGGGGAGCTCTAAATCTTAGGGGCCTCACACAAATGCACGGTTACAGTGGTGATACGCACCGCTGCAGATGGGATGCTTAAACCCACAGTGGACAGATATGTTGCATCATGCATTACAGTGTGACCCCTGACCCAAGGATCAGCCCTGTATCCCCCCCACCCTGCTGTTGTCTTCTTTTATAAGGCGTGGGGTTGACTGATTTATTCACTGAAGATATCCAACTGTGCAGAAGGGAAAGTGTTAAATCACAGCTTCTTGGGTCATTTTTGTGTCTGGCTATTGCTCATAAATCGAATGTGAAAAGGCATTAATTTTCTAGCTTCATTTTCGCAAGGTTAGAATCACCCTAATTTTTGCCCAAGGGAATCAATTTGCCATATGAATATCCAAACTTTTCCTCTCCCCCTCCATAAGAATTTCTCGTCTGTCGAACACTATGGCTATTAAGCATAATGGGGGGAGGAATACAGCATTGATGTATTAATGTTCCGTCCATGCATCAATCGTCTTGCGCAGGGAGCATTAAAGTTTTAAAATGGCACCTCATTAACTTTTCACGAAGTCATTTTGGAATCGCCTGGTTGTGGAGTATGGTCAGTATTCTCATTGCAAGTGTTATTAATTGCACATTCCGAAATAGCCGGATGGTATGGGAAAAGCATGTCGGCTCCAAATATATCCCACACTTAATTAGAGCCCAAAATGGAGGATGGTAGTGAGCACAGAACCCAGCGTGGGCGGCGTGGGCGGCTCTCTGCCTCTTTCTCTTTCTTAAGAATCGCGTTAAATAAAAGGGCACGGCCCCATTTGCATGAGTGGAGCACCTCTGATTAGCTTAAATCATCTGCTTATTCTTAGCGAACTGAACCCTGTCGTTTTCTGTACCTGGAAAGAACGTCCTGCCCCGGTTTGTTCTCAGCGTAGGTCACCAGATCCCTGATTGTCCACGCAGTTACCAGGAAGCAGTGCTGTCAAGCCTGCCGCACCTGATTACCTGTCTCGTTGGCATTTCCAGACACCTGTAAGCTAATGCAGCATCAAAATGTGACCTGTGGAGCTGAATTTGTCAGGCTGACATTCTGTTCCACCAAATCCACTCATGCATCATATGTTAAAGGGGATGATCCTTTGAGTCACAGGTGACACGGGGCCTCACTGTAAGCTGGTGACAGGACTCTCTAAGCCCCTCACACGTCTTTAAAATATAAAAAAAAGATACAAAATCTAGTGGGAAGCCATCCCAGAAGAGTGGAAAGTGCAAAGGGGGTCCAATTCCATATTGATGCCTATGGAGTTAGAATGGGATGTCATAAACGTTCCTGTAGCTCGAATGGTATAGTGTACGTGGTGCCTAAATAATGACAACTTTTGGACCCAGGTAACAAATACGAGAGCAAGACTTTAGAGAGAGCAGATTAAACAGTGCTGTAAACAGGAAGGAGACAACCGCTGTGCCGCCTCTGCTTCTACCCCAGGGTGGTGATAAGAGCTGCCCCAGCCACTGCCCCAGCCACTGCTCCAGCCACTCCAGCAGCAACACGCTGTCCAGCAACGCCTCCAGCAACAGCGACGACAAGCACTTCGGCTCCGGCGACCTGATGGACCCCGAGATGCTGGGCCTCACCTACATCAAGGGCGCGTCCACCGACAGCGGCATCGACACGGCGCCTTGCATGCCAGCCTCGGCCCTGTCCGCCATGACGGCCGGCCGGCTGCTGCTGCCGGGCCGTGGGGACGCGGCACTGCAGTGGGCTGCCGAGCACCCGGAAGATGGGGGCCGAGATGACGAGGAGCCCCCCAAGCTGTACCTGGCGCAGGGCTACGTGCCGGCGGGGGCCAGTAGCCGCGTGGCCGGGGGCAGCATCGGTGACCTAAGCGAGATCTCCTCGCACTCCAGGTATG
This sequence comes from Stomatorhinus ivindoensis, assembly GCA_019775895.2. Lineage (NCBI taxonomy): Eukaryota > Metazoa > Chordata > Actinopteri > Osteoglossiformes > Mormyridae > Stomatorhinus > Stomatorhinus ivindoensis. The sequence goes on from JABFEB020000041.1 coordinate 13,585,116, forward strand.
TGAGCACGGTGCCGTCATGGCCGCCGTGTTGGCACAGCGCCGCGCCACGCCCGCTTTTCAGTGCAGCTCTTTATTAGGGACCTGGGGACCGGTGGATCCCAAAGACCCCCTGTAAGCAGTTAAGGTTAGATCTCTATGGTCTTCCTTTATTGTGCACCAAGGGGGCGACAAGGCAAGGGGGGGTCCCTGCCTGCATTTGGAGGGGGGCACAGATCAGAGGTTCTGTCTGTCCCAAGGTCCAAAAATAAATGACACAATGAGAGTGCACTTCCTAGGTCCTTCTTTGTCCTGGCCCTCATGGGTCAGGTCTTCTGCCACAGAGCGCCTTGTGGCATCAGGCTGCAAACTCTCATGGCCCGTTCGCAGTCAGGAAACTGGCAGCTGACCCGGTCCAACTCAGTGCTGACAATTGATGGGACAGGAGAGATCTGCCCCAGTCTCTAATGCCAGGCTGCCGACGATTCGGTCCCTGCACGCGACCATGTTTAATTGATCCAAATTCTCTTTGTCACTTGGAGATCTTGAAGGATAAAAGGTTGGCTGAGATGATGGGAGTGAGAGGCTCATTCATTCAGGGCTTTATAAAAAATTTCCAGTCATAAGTTCCTTCTGGTTGCTTGGGTCTTAGCCAGTGACCTTTGTCCCATGCCGGATTCTCCCTTCTCCCCTGTGCCCAGCGGATCCCACCACTCGGGCAGTCCGTCCACCCGCAGCTCTAAACTGGGCATCTCTCTGGACTCCTCGAAAGTGTACATCGTCTCCCCGAGCGGCCTGCTGCCCGGCTCCACCATGGAAGCACGCGCCTATGCCCGCCAGGCTCCGCCCAGCAAGTACCTGATTGGCTGGAAGAAGGCAGAGGACAGCCCTCCACCCGAGGAGGCCGACAGGTTGGCGGAGTGTGGGTGAGTGTAACCCTGGAGATAAAGGGATCTCATCTGATGAGCTTCCAAACACTGTATTTATCTTGATGCGTGTGAAATTCAGGCAGGGAATTCGGGGGGGGACCAGTACATCCTGTGTTTGCAAGGCAGGATGGCCATGATTGCGGTTGATTAGGTTGTTTCATTTGAAAATTTGTTTTTAGTGTTAAACATGCACAATGAGGTCAGCCAAAACTCTAAAGACCTCTTTTGAGAATATTTTATGTTGTATTTTAGGTTTTGTGTTCGCTTTAGCAAGTATCCATCCATTTTGTAAATCCAGTACAGGGTCATGATGAGCTTGGAGCCTATCCCAGTAAGAAACAGGGCATGAAGCAAAGACACCTTACTACAGGGCACACACACACACAGACGCACACACACACAGACACAGACACACACACAGGGACACAGACACACACACGGGGACACAGACACACACACAGGGACACAGACACACACACACACAGACACACACGGACACAGATACACACACAGACACAGGGACACAGACACACACACGGACTTCAGGAGGAAGCCGAAATATTCAGAGGAGACTGTCTGAAACACAGGAGCATAAACACGGTGCCCAGAGTAGGGATTTGAGCTCACAACTTTGGAGGTGTGAAAGCGCTAACCGCTGACCCACCGTGCTGCCCTCTCCTTCGGCCCTGATTTTGGAAGTGATTTCTGGGGGATCACGTAGCATCACACAAAATGAGATAATCATCCGCCGTGGTCCCTATTGGTATTGGAAGGTGGTTTGGCTTCCTGCACGTCCGGGCAGGTGGGCGGCTGGCCATAGCGGACGGACCCGCTGACAACCGTGACATGACACGTTACAGTGCTCCTGAATCTGATCCGCTATCAAACCGGTCTCCCTGCAATCCTTCGAAGGCTGGATTCTGAGTTGCGGCGAGTTTAAGGAGTGGTGCACACTCTCGGAGTGGGGGCTCCCTTTTCACTGCTCCCATTATTCTGTGACGCGACCATTAGATACTGGTGTCTGGGTCGTGGAACGCAGCCGCACGGCAGATCGGATTCCTCCCCGCCCCGTTGCCATGTTTATTATCATCTCAGAGTGGGGGAAAAAATCCCCCATTGTGAGTTCCATAATCACATTTGTGGAACAGGGACCGAACCCTCGACTCAGGGGTGATGGATAGCGAGGGGAAAGGTAATTTGTTCTTGCGTTTCCATGCATCTGCCCTGTAAAGGACTTGCAGAGACCCTTACCCCCAGCTTAATGATTGCCTCAGAATCCATACCCTGTTAAAGTTGCTTATTACATGGTAAACCTTACTTCCTGAGGAGCAGAAAGGGGTGCTTTGATTGAGGAAGCGGTGGCTGGCCGTGTCGTTTTTTTAGGGTGCTCTACAGTCGTTCTATCTAAGGCTCTGGAGGACGCCTCTGGGTGAGAGGGCCAGCCCACACCTCCAGTGCTCTGCTGCGTAGACCCCAGAGTCGCTCCCTTTCGTGTGGCTCCAAGCTGGCCTGTCCGTGCTCCCTGTCTACCGGAGTGCAGTGTAGTGCGCTGTATAAGCTATTTCCCCTCTATTCGGACGTGCTAGCCTTCTGTGCCCCCCCCCAAGAGAGGGCACAGCATGTCCTCATCTGCCCTAAGACCCGTGTCTAATGCTCTGGGTGTGTTTATGGGCCTTTTTGGGATGTTTAAATGTATTGGACTTAGTCCCAAAGCCAGTGAGCCGGTCCCCCATGCGAGTCCAGCATCAGCGCTTGTCTCAGAGTCTTTCTGGGTATCGGCCCCCAGAGTCCCTGTCCTGCCAGTTACCTTCTGCATCAATTCACCTGACTGATAGGTGGGGGTAAGAGTATCAGCGGCCAATCAGCCTATCTGCAGGCACCATGTGACCTGGCCCCAGCCCATAAGCTTCACTCTTCTTTCCCAGATCCATCTTCCTCTGTATTGCACAGTTCATCATTTCTAGACAATGGAAAGGATGTGTAGTATTTGTCAACCCCTTCCCCCCA
>JABFEB020000041.1:13603628-13616715 GCA_019775895.2 Stomatorhinus ivindoensis
GTGTCACTATACAGGGTACAATATTACAGCCATAGAACCGGTTTGGTGTCACTATACAGGGTACAATATTACAGCCATAGAACCGGTTTGGTGTCACTATACAGGGTACAATATTACAGCCGTAGAAACAGTTTGAGGTACATATACAGGGTAAAAGTACAACCTTGGGAACCGATTTGTTGTCAGTGTACAAGGAGCAACATCACAGCTATGGAACCTGTTTGAGGTACATATACAGGGTTAAAATATAACCTTGGGCACTGATTTGCTGTCAATATACAGGGCACAACTTCACAGCCATGGAACCGGTTTGGTGTCACTGTACAGGGAACAACATCACAGCCATGGAATTGGTTTGGTATCAGTGTACAGGGAATAACCACACAGCCATGGAATTGGTTTGGTGTCAGTGTACAGGGAACAACACCACAGCCATGGAATTGGTTTGTTGTCAGTGTACAGGGAACAACATCACAGCCATGGAACTGGTTTGGTGTCAGTGTACAGGGAATAACATCACAGCCATGGAATTGGTTTGGTGTCAGTGTACAGGGAATAACATCACAGCCATGGAATTGATTTGGTATATTTAGCTCAAGGTGCATATTTCAAGTCCATCCACATTCCTGCCCAAACTCCTTTAGTGTGTCACTGTAATGACTCAGAAAATGAGGATGTCTAATTAAGCACCTGTGTTTCATGCGGGTAGTAGTTCATATTGTGTGTGCCCTGTCACGCACCACAAAGGTGGAACATGGGAGTGTGAGCCTATTAACTGTTCAATGAGGGGGGTGGCTCTTCACTGTGGCTCTACGGGTGTGACGACCCCCACCAACCCGCCAAAGCCTGCCTTTGTATATACAATGCTCTAAATATCCAGTGGCTTTAACACAGGCGTGTTCCTCATAAAGGCAGTGAATGGTTTGGCAACCATATGACTGGGTTTGGCTGACATCAGATCTGTTTAAGGGCTCAAAGCAGAATTCGCGTTGCCAGCTTCTTGACCAATGTTGTTGTTTTCAGCACGTCGGTGTCCTTGTGTGCCCCCTCAGAGATCCCACACATGTGAAGTCAAATGTACAGCGGCAATAACAATCAAATTGTGTTTAGCAGAGCACATTTTAAATAAATATTGTCATAAAGTACTGGAAGTGGCTTTCAAGAGAAATTGTATACGCAAGTGTATGCAATTGAAAGTTATTACCTGAGCCTTCATAGATAAGATCTGGGTGTGTCTCCTGTGTATTCAACAATGTACAGGTGTACACTCAAATCAATATGATTAATATATAATAATTGTTAAGGCGATGACTTGTGTCACGTCTGGGGACAGGGTGTCGGCGGCGTGAGGCAGGCAGAACGACAGGCAGGCAGCTGATCGGGGTCAAAACGGGCTTTATTTGGATACACGATGGACAGGCACAGCAAGAACGCACAGGACACCACAATGACTACTCTGGGGTGACGGACTCAGACACGAACTAAATACACAGGACAGGCAAGAACTGATAAACAACGGGTGAATACAATCAGGCACGGATAGACAACAGGTGGTTTCCATCAGGATCGGACACGAGGTAACGAGGGGGGCGTGGCACACAGGAGGCTTGGACGGGCGGAACATGACAACTTACAGATACAGAAGCTGCCTCCATATCCATTGAGGGCTGTCTGCTGACTTTATATCTTCTTTGAATTTTCCTCTAGGCTCTTCCCCCATCCCCAAAACAGGTTATAGAGGCAAGCTGGGGATTGAAGACTGTGTTAGTGAATTAGTGTCCCCCGTGGTGGACTGGCATTCTGTCCAGCTGACAGATCACCACCCTCCTCATTGGATAAGCAGTTTCTGACAATGAATGGACGACTGTCCGGAATAGATAAGGAATTTCGGGGATTGGCTGGAATGGAAAATGATCCCCGCTTGGTTTCTATTCCCTGCAGTAGTCGACGCAATCAGCTTAGTGATAATTTCGACTCAGTGGTAGTCCTGGAAACCTTGGGAGATGTTTTTTATACTATGCTCATAAGATAAAGTGTGAGAGAAGCACCATGCAGCTTTTCCCCACTAAGACTAGGATAAAAGGATATTGCTAGCCAAGTTGGATCACACAGATTAAAAGAAAATAAAATTGTAATAAATAGAAATAAAATAAAAATATAGAGAGTGCTGTGTTTAAAAGATATGCAATGTCCAGTTCTGACATCTCATTCCATCTGATTTCAAGGTCCAGAGTGCAGCAGCGTCCTCACCAAAACTAAAAAATATGATTCCCAATTTTATCTTCACTCCACTAGCTGCCGGCTAAAATTTGTGTTGACAACAAAATACTAACTTACAAAGCTCTAAATGGACTGGCACCGCAGTATGTGATTGGCCTCATTTGCAACTACATTCTGACCCATACACTTCGATTGCGAAATGCAGGTCTTCTATAAATACCCATTACTTTGGGGGAAGAGCATTTGCTCATAAAGCACCATAGTTATGGAATAAACTTCCTATTAGCTGAACACCGAGCTGACACTTCACTGCTTGAGCTCTCACCTGGGCTTCTTGGAACCAACTAGGACTCTTAAATCATATGGACTTGCAGCTTTGAACTAATGTAAATGTGAATACACTTTCATGCACCCCGGTCACCCAGAGGAGGATGGGGTCCCCTTCCATATCTAGGTTCCTCTCAAGGTTTCTTCCTGCTAGAGGGAGGTTTTCCTTGCCAATGTCGCCTCCGGCTAGCTTGACGGGGGTTTGCGTTGGTTATATGTAAAGTGCTTTATCACAATGACTGTTCTTAAAAGCGCTATATAAATAAAATTTAATTGAATTGAAAAGGTCGACACCATCCATGAATACAGGCAGTCCTCAGGTTAAGAATGTCCTACTTATGGGCAACTCGTACTTATAAACTTGTATTGAAAATTTGAGTTAAGTAAATACAATAGTTTGTAATAACGAATGCACACACTATTTTGTGGCACTGTTTTGTTTATCAGCTTGAGGTAGTTATTTATTGCTGCATTACACTTTTTCTCCATTGGTTTGGCTCATTTCTTGAAACAGAAATTACATTCTCAAAATTCTAAGTTCATTTGGCTAAACAGTGTTACAGTTCAGCACAACACTCAAGCTGACTTGCAAAAGCTCATATCTCTCCAAAAACAGTTCACTCATGCATCAAAACTAAATTCCTTTCCCATATAAAAAGTCAGTGCCACAAAAATGGCAAATATCCTTCTCATTTGCTTTGGCTCATTTCTTGAAACAGACCGGACATTCTCAACACTCTTGGTGCTTTTGCCAAAATGATGTGGATGGTTCGGCACAACATCATGGTTGACCTGCAACAGCGCATACCTTTCTCAAAACAGTTCACTCATGTGTCAAAACTAAATTTCCTTCTCATTTTAACAGTCAGTGCCCACACAATGCTTCGTCCCTTTGGCATTGTGTAAGCACTGCAAGTCAAAATGTTTAGATGTTTTGTCACTATGGCAAAGGACCACTAAAATATCCCTCATGTCCACCTTACAGTCTTAGCCCAGTCCTTCATTGACAATGGTTACTGTGCTGTTTTTGTCTAGCTAACAGAATACAATTGTGTATAAAAATGAAAAAAATAAATAGGATTTTAGGGTAAGAATAGCCTCCAAGGTTTGATGTCACACATTGCACTCATACTGCCAAGGAAATGGTAACTCCTTTTTTATTGTAATGATCAACCACACACAAAGTAACTTCCATATATCAGAGCAAAAAGAAACTGTATACAGCATAATAAACTGTAATATAAACACACAAACAAAAAACTAGAGTGCTATAAATAAAGCTGGAGTTTCATAACAGTTCTTCACTGCCTGCCATTCTCACCTTCCTGACCATCCACACGCTGCAGTCTGTGTGGCCACAGATTCTCGTCCACATCACAGCGTATATTCTCCCTTGCGATGCAACGAGGGAAGAAACGGCGTGAATGTCGCAACCATCCCCTACAATGATCTCCTGTTATATCTTCACATGCAGCGTCCATTGCATGGAGCAGGGACCTCTGATCTTGAGCCCGATGCTCATACACTCTCCACCTCCAAGCGGAGAAAAACTCCTCAATAGGATTGAGGAATGGAGAGTAAGGTGGTAGGAACACCATGACCATCCTTGGATGGGTAGCAAACCAGACCCTGATAAGCGGGCCGCGGTGGAAATTCACATTGTCCCATACAATGACATATTGTGGTAGGTGAGGCCCTACGAGACCTCTCTCGTTTTCAGGGATAAAATCAAAATGAAGGCGATCCAAGAAGATGAGGAGCTTGTGTGTGTTGCATGGGCCAAGACTGGGGATGTGAGAGACCACACCATTCTCAGATATGGCAGCACACATAGTTATATTGCCCCCTCGCTGACCTGGGACATCCACTGTGGCCCGGTGGCCAATGATATTACGGCCATGTCATCGGCCCTTGGCCAGGTTGAAGCCAGCTTCATCCACAAACAGAAGGATGTGAGGGGTCTCGTTTCCTTCCAACGCCATTATTCTCTACAATAGTGAAAAAAACATCAAATCAGTCATACAGAAGAGTCATACACTACAGTTACGGACAATTACATAGGAATGTTCTATGTTCTCCAAAAGTTCAGTTTACTACAGGTCACTACTCCAGTGGTTCCAAACCTGGGGTACATGTACCCCTGTGCAGACGTAGTACATGGGGTATTTGACAGAAAAGGGAGGGGCGAAATCATCAATGATATACTAACTTAAATGTTACAGTAAAACCCACAGTATTAGATTTACATGGGAGGCCCTAATTGCAGCTCTTTAACCCTTTTTCTTATTTTATGTCATATTCCTCAAAACAAGGATTATACTGATAATTGCATCATATAGTAAGCTGCAGTTTTTAGGCAAAATGTTGAAGTCAGATAAATCAAATACTTTCATCCTGGATGACCTGGATACACAAATCAGGTAAAGTGGGTACTGAAGCCAAAAAAGTTTGGGAACCACTGCTTAATTGTAAAAAGGTTATAATGATGGACAACCAGTAACTGACTTACATGTACATACTGGTACCGCAGCTCTTTCACTCTATCAGAGTTCCTCTGAAATGGTACCCTGTAAATTTGCTTCATTGTCATCTGATCCTTCTTCAATGTCCGGTCAATTGTGGAGACGCTTATAGAGTTGACATTTTGGAATATGGCATTATCTTGTAGGATTGCAGCACAGATCTGTCTCAATGTGACGGCATTATTTGCCATCACCATGTTACAGATCTCTTGTTCTTGTTGTTCATTGAGAAGATGCCACCCATGCAAGGTTGCCGTCCAATCCTAGATAAAGAATTCAATGGACACTTCATTCGTACTGTATACCTTATGTATTCCTCACAGAATGAGTTACCTATGTAATTGTATTGTTGTTTTACACACAAGCACACACAGAGTGTGCAGTGTCTTGTCCTATACAACATATAATTCCATCATTCACTGACTACATACCTGTTTTCCCTGCGAAAGGTTTGGATGATGGAGGAGACTGTAGCGCGAGGCACATTAGGCTGCACTCGATGACCTGCCTCCGTCATTGTGAGGCCATGGTTGATGACATGGTCTATAACTGTGGCCCGAATTTCATCCGGGACAGCAGTGTCTTCGTGCACCACGGTCTCTTCCACCTATTCCACCACCACGCACCCTTACTCCTCCTCTTCCTCCTCTTCCTCGAGCAGGCAGCTGCCCTTGTTCATTTACTTGGCCAGGTGTCTCCATGTTCAGAAATAGTACTGGTCCTGCATGGTCAAGCTCTATACATACATGTTTGGCAGCATTCACAGTCATGGGCAGCACCTGTCAGGTAACTAAACATACTGTTTGATTGGTCATCTGAGATGTGTGAAACTCCTCCTTCATTAGTCAAGTTCTAGTTTCACCTGACTGTCAATTGCTGTAATAAATTGTAATCAAATGTTCCGAGGATTGACCTGCTGTATGGTATTCATGGTATTATGGTCTTGACTAATTTTGACAATTGAACAGACAATTGTGCATGTAATGACACTGACAAATTTTGGAGAGAACAACCATTAGACTGAGAATTGACAATCAGTTTAGATCAACAAGATCTATTCACTTGGAAATTGTGCTAAATGTAGGCTATCTGTACTTAATCATTTGCAAAGATTTACTTAGATATTTGCAATTTGATGAAATGAATGAGAAATTCAATTCTATTGTGAACAATTGCCAAGTGGTTTGGAGGTTTGTCCATGTTGTTTTGAGAATGTAATTTCTGTTTCAAGAATTGAGCCAAACCAATGGAGAAAAACTGTAATATTATTACTATTATATACTGTATTATTATTGTTTTAACTTAGCTACAATTTAGACATAAAGACAGACACAAGCAAAATTTTTAGTTTCCCTCTCCCTCTCAATTTATGGGTGTGCGTCTGTGAATTACCTTGGATTATCAAGTAACTTGGTCTGCAAGTGTTTTGGAAGATTAACATATTTTTAAAATAAATTTTAACTTGATAAACAAGAGAGGTCTTGCAATACGAGTATTACGTATATGCATTGTCTGCCTAACGTCACATAATCACAACTGAGCCTTTGGTTCTTCTCTCTCTCTCTCTCTCTCACTGTGGGATTGTGGGTAATCGTCTCCCATGCTTGGTCTCAATCAGCATGCCTCACACGTATCGTCAAAATTTAGTAGAAAAGCATCACCCGAATAAGGCCATAGCAGTACGAGCGATGCAATCTGTTTAACGACAATGCAATGTCCACATTTTTGTGAAATTGAAAAGGAGGCAAAAGCAGCAGTCATTGGATAAGCTCCTTGTTAAAGTCGCACAACAAGAAAAAGATTCCAGTGAGCCGTCGGATAGCAGTGATTCCGTTAGTTATAGTGAAAGTCGTCCTACAAAATAACCATTGTCTTCTCTGTTTCGTTTCCCTCACACCATCCACGATTCTTTTCAAAGTTAAAGTGCAGGTTAATTTGTTTTATGTATTTTTACTTTATGTTTTGTATTAGCCTAATAATTTTTATATGAATATTTTTGCGTAGTGGAACGAATCATCTAAGTTTCCGTTATTTCTAATGGGAAAATTCGCTTTGATATACAAGTGCTTTGGATTACAAGCACGTTTCTGGAATGAATTGTGCTCGCAATCCAAGGTACCATTGTATATATCATATATATTATATATTTTGCGACCTGGTTCTTCCTTGTTTCTCATTAATGAAGGGCTTCTTCCTTCTTCCTTGCTTTATGGGATTTCAGTCCTGCTTCTATGGGCCGGATATGAACTGTGCTAGCAGTGCACTTCACACCTGCACTTAACGTTTCCCATTCTCATATTCAAATAGACATGCATCTTCAGTGGTTTTATCCTCCTGAGACCCCACCCATTCATTTATGTCCATTATGGTGGACTTTTTTTTGCATCTATCTTTTCACTGATGTAAGGAAACATATTTATTCCTGTTGTACACTAAAGAGGACATGCTGTGAAATTAAAAATAAAAATAAATTAGAAAAATTCTAAATTGTAAGATGTCTTATTTCCTCCAACGACAAATATCCGAAAATTGAAGGACAGTTTTTTCATTGGGTCTCAGGAGGACATAGATGCTAGAGCTTATGCTAAGTTTTACAGGCCACAGGAACTCACTGCGTGGGATGCCGGTCCTTTTTTTAAACAGGGAAGAAACTGTCACAACACAGGGAAAGAACCATATATACAAACGCAAACAGAACAGGGGAGAATTATGACCCCAGCAACCCTGGAGGTGTGTGGTAACAGGGTTACCCGCTGAGCCTGCAGTCATGTGAACATTGGGATATTCACTGTTTGCTGCCTTCGTGATGTTAGTGTGAAGCATTGTGGGTAATCTGGTTAAGCTCTAGGGTCTTTCTAAAACTATGATAGCTGGCATTTAGTAGAGGTTAAGGAGCGCTTACACCCTAACAGCTGTCTGATTTCCTGGCCAGAGAGAATAACGGCAATTTATTTTAAAGGTTGTTGGATGCATGGATGGGTTTTTACATAATTAAATGAGATGCATTATCTTAATTTAGAAATATATCGAGGGTAAAAAGGAGTCGCTCTGCTGATACATGCTTCAAAGGACAGCTTCAAGTCAAATAATCACTTTAATAACTGCCTTGGGTGTCACAAAAATAGTCATGCAAATGCAGAACAAATCCACCATTTCTGCAAATATCTTTTTTTTCATTCAAAGTTGTTTAAAACTATGGTAACTCAATTGTAGCATGATTTTCAAAATGGGATTTTGAGGAGGAGTAATAAAAAATTGGGTTTTGAGTAAGAAGCTTGACTTGGTTTAATGCTTTGTGGTTTAATACTTTAATATTGCGTGTAATTTTACCCTTAAACCATGAGATCCTTCTTCCAGCAGAGCGCATGTAGAGGGAGGATGAACAGCTGACAGAGACACTGGTTGTATACATTATTCTGAAGGACCTGCCAGTAAAACCAGCTGTTGGTCAATGGTGTAGATGATGGACAGTTTAGCGACTGGATGTTGAGCGACATGCCGAAATTTGACCATTGGTGAGAAATTCAGGATGACAGTTTGACATGAAACATGTTCTTAAGGATCCGGAGCCAAGTTCTGGTGAGTTTAGACCAGTGAGAGTCAGTTTGGTTCGGAACATCGTGAAAATAAAAATAAAATAAAAATGTTCAGTGAGGCATGCAGCCAAGTTTCAGAGTGCTGTCTCATGATTAATTAGCAGAGCTTTGGAAGTATCTCACAAAGGTTTGCCGCCAATCTGCTTATGAGTTGCTGCACTTCACACTGAAGTCCTCTAAGATGAAGAAGCCATTTCGATAACCTACCAGGACTCCAGGAGAGCTTTTTTAGGTTCTCAGCATTCTGTATGGCTAAAATAAAAGGGAGGCGGCAGGTGAGAAAGACAGGGGAGGTAAACAAAGGCGCAGCATAGCAGGAGAGCGGATGAGAGATGAAACAGGAGAAGTGAGGAGCAGAGCATGAGCGGGGGGGTTGGGGGGGGATGGGTCCCGTAGGACTGACTGTCAAGGGCTCCGTGTCATTGATCGAGTGTGCCGCTCACCCGCAATACACCTGCGAGTGAAAAAAAACAGGCTCCACTCCTGCTGCGGGGGCTGTGACCACAGCACGGCATGCGCGAGACGGGCGGGGAAGCTGAGTCAGCGTCCCTCGGATCACTCTGCATATTAATCACGCCGGAGAGCCACCGACCGGAGAAAAAAAATCTCCGAAGCGTGCAGCACCCACACAGCCAGCGAGGACAGCGAGGGGGAATGCCAGCCTGCCGAGGGCTTCGGCAAAACTAACGGTTTGTTCCATAATTATGCGTGTCGATGGGTCAAGAATTCCAGTTGAGCTGCTTTTGAGATGAAAACGACTGCCTCTCTTTGGAGAAGCAGAGCTGAATGTACAAAGGAATAAAGTTATATAGGACGGACTATGTCTCCTTCACCTTTAACTGACCTTGTACTTATCAAAAATCCTTGTAAAAACCTCAGAGAACAAGGAATTTAAAGGTCAAGTAAAGCGAAGTATTGTGGGAGAAAAGGGCTGCGATTATATGCTTTCAGGAAGAATATGTTTTGATGAGATTTACATATTGTAACTGCCACCTAATTCGGCATTATTCTGATCCTCAATCATCTCAGGCCCAGATAGGAAATGGCAGAGCACAAAAGCCTCTGAAAGAATATCATACAAAAGGAGGGGAAATTGTTTTGGGGGAAAAAAAAGGTCTTTATGAAAAATTGGTTTTATCTGCAAGGACCTTCCTTCCTTCCTTTTTTTTTTCCCCTTGTTGTGTCCGGCAGTTTAGCAAGCAGGATGTTAGTCTGGGTGCTTTATTGTGCCGACACTTTTATTCTGCCAAGTGGAGCTTCGGATTAAGCTCCTCTTGTTATTTGAGGTAAACTCTTTATTGACCATTTTATATTATTGCGCCACAAAGCCGGAGCTGACAAGGAAAAAAACTGAAAAAATCCTTTTGTCTGGATTTTTGATAGAAGCCAATGAAATTTTTTAGTGTCTGAAAAATTTGACTTAATGGCTCGCAAAATATAAGACTTAGGAATGAATTCATCATCTGGAAATAAATGCCTTTTAGGCCTCATTGACTGGGGATGGGCCTACTGTAGCTGGGATGGTCAGGAGACTATGGAAGATTTTAAGATAATGACTAAGCTAAAATGAGCAAACCAATAAAAAAGCTTTACTCAGTCTTAATCAATAGCCTTCATGGCTCTTAGAGTGAAAACCTGAGAGGTGACACCAAGCCTAACGTCAGCCTAACATCAGAATAACGTCAGCCTAACGTCAGTCTAACAGCCTAATGGCAGCCTAACAAGATAATCAACTGCTTATTGTCAAAGGCAGAAACAGGTGAGGACCCAGATATGCGGGTGATGAGACGAACTTTATTGAGCTGGGGTCGGGGATGCTGGAGTGGATCAGAAAGGAGCGGGGAGCAGGGAGGCAGGGGTTCGTCGGCAGGAGGTGTCTCTTCAGGAAGAAGAGTCGAGGCAGAAGTCTTTCGGGGATCGGGCGAGCAGAGAGGTCGGTAGTCCGGGCAAGGGCCGAGTTCAGGGTGGTCCGTCTGAGGGCAGGACACAGGACAGGGGCACGAGAGGAGAGGGATGACGGACACAACGGGATCAGGCGAGGAGAGCGGGTCAGGGTCGGGATCTGGGCTGGGGAGGCAAAGGCAGAGATTAGGGCAGATACACAAGTCAGACTGAACGGGTGCGGGAGCGAGGGAACACGGAGGACAAAAGAGTGCTTGGTAGTGGCTTCCATAGATAGCGCAATACTTCGCACTGGCCCGTGCCTACTGCTGCACTTTTATTCACACCCTGATTGTTGGGAGGTTCCCGACTTCTGTCGGATCCCGCCCCTCAGGGCGTGACGCGTATCTAACTTCCACTGTACTGACTGCTGTCTAAAATGCCAACAGATTTGTTGAGTGTGACGCAACATATTCATGATAAGTCTGGTTATTACCCACCATATTCAAATTTAATCAATGTTATTTGTTGTTTTTCATATGCTTTGAGTCTGGCACAAAACAATTGTGTGCTGGTGACAGCAAGTTTTAGAGAAACTAAAAAAATATGCTACAAAATTGAGTCGGAGCTTCATAAACAGCAGAAATAATAGTTTAAGTAGAATTCTAAAAGGAGACGTGCAAGCCAAAGTGTCTTAATCCATGAGAAGGTCTTCCGCCTGCTTTGAATGGTTTTGTAGCTGTGGCAGTGGGGTCTGCTGGGGGAATTGATTCTTCTTTATATATGAGCGTCTTTGCCTGTGTGCCAGTGACCCACTAAATCTTCATTAAGACACAACCACTCACAGTTCCGAGCCATCATGCTACACAGACGTCTGGTCACGTGATGTGGCGGGGAGGGGGGGGTGCGTCTGTGGTGCCCCACGCCACTGTGAGGGAATCTCCGTCTGACTGTGTCGCTCAGCAAGGCCCAAGGTTCATTCCCCTTACAACCCCTCCTCCCATGAGCTGGTCTGGGGAATAGCTTTAGCCACCGCCCGCTGTTAGCGAGAGGCCTGTCGCCCAGAGGGGACTGAACAAACGAAACCATCATCCGTAAAGGAGGGTGAAGCCGGGTGACTTGGGGGGACATGGCACAGTCATTCACATCAGCCTGTTTTTACCCAAAGAATATCTGGAAAACCTAAAAGGCTGTAAGATTAAATGTACTTCATTGACGCAAAGCTATGCAGAGGTCAAACAAACCAAAATAGTGCAAACAAATATAAAAAGTGAACAGTACACAAGCAGAACATCCTAATTAAGAATATGAATGAAATAAAAAAATATATAAATGAAAATAAATGAACTGAAGGTGTATTACATGTGCAAGCAGATACGACTGGACTTTAGTGCAGCAAAGATGAGCTTCTGCTGCCTCCTCTGGGTCCAGGGTGAGTCCGGCCCTGGAGTGAGACATCCAGATGAATGGCCGTTCATGCGGCAGCAGCGTGCTTAGAGCCTGCCCCCCACCCCAAGAAAGCACTTCAGCAACTGACCTGAAATAACGACTACAGTAACTGAATTAAAGTACTTTCACAGCTGTGATCTTTTTAACGGTATAAATGGAGCTGGCAGCCTTGCAGGTAGAAGGAGGGCTGGAGGTAACTCATCTACACAAGAGTCAGAAGTTTGTGCTGGAAGAGCACCAGCGAAATACCAGCATCCGTCTGATACTGGGCAGGGCCAGTTATGGGAACCGGGTGTGAATGGAGGGAAAAGTCTGGCACAGCTCACAATGGGACAGTTGCCCAGAGTTGGTGAGTAATGGGGAATAGGGGAAGCAGCAATGGGATAGATCCAGGCAGAACCACCACCTGAGGCTCCTAAAATGATATAATTAGCAGGGTTTCGCTGAATGGCCTCCAAAGGGCCTAGGCTTCTGCTGACATGCTAATGAAAATGCATCCCAGAATGCATCACTGACATATGCATGCCTACGCGCTGACCCTGTCCATGGGTCACCAGCCAGCTGAACACATGGCCACATTCAGGACGCACTATGAAGGAGCTTCACCTCTGATGATGGATACTCCATTTGGGAGCCTCAGCCCCTCTGACCTCTCCACTTCCAGACTTGAACATTCCTCAGGACAAGACACATTGTTACTAAGATTACACAGCCATGGAACTGAACAATGACTATTTTTACATCAAATATTCTAGGTGACATGGAAAAAAAACATGCTATAATTGTATGTTCCTTTGTTAATATCATTCTTATTATTATCACTAATAATAATAAGCATGTGTGAATAAATTTGGCCTGTGCTCAAACCAGTCTTAATAAAGTCAACACAAAGGGGAATATTCCAGTTGCTTATCAATCGAGCCCAGAATGCACTTCTTGGCCGCGAAACCAGCATCCATGCCGAATGAGGACAGAAGCTGCCCCCCCTGTGAATTTGGCGGGTGTCTCATCGCGAGTTCCCTGTCCCCGCCTGCATGCCCCTACTGCCACCTCATGCTCGGGCTACATTTTCAGATGGTCACCATGACCAAA
>JABFEB020000041.1:13616815-13633091 GCA_019775895.2 Stomatorhinus ivindoensis
TGGCCCAGAGGTGAGCGAGGTTTAGAAAGCAGGTCGTGCGTGTGTGTGTGTGTGTGTGTGTGTGTGTGTGTGTGTGTTCTCCTGCACTTTCATTGTCGTTGTACACTAGGCAACACCAAATATTCCCAAATCTATGAATGTGAGAATTGTAGGATGTAGGATTTCAGCGTTACAAGATGCTACTTACTGCTGTCGTCTTCCTTTCTTCCTCCAAGGCCAGTGGCAGATCATCTGTGAATAAGGGAAATGGAAGATTACGCATGTTTTTGTGTTTTTTTTTACCATGGTGGTGGCTGATTGCTGTGACATCCGTTCTGTGTTCAACTCGACGTAAACAGAAAGGCCTAGAGAGAAGATTTGCCAGATCGACTTGATGAGCAGGCTGGTCTGTCGATCATGAGTGTGGACAGTAATTAAACCTGTTTAATGTGGTGTTTTCTCACTGATCATATCCATTTCTATCTTGTTTGCCTATTTTCCTGGTATATTTGTTTCCTTTTCATTATCTCTTAGTTTTCTGTTTTACTTTTCCTCTCTTTTCATTCCATGAATTATTGGATGTTGAGTGATACCATATAGTAAGGAATGTAACCCTTGACTTGAGGGGGCACAGGTAATGTATAGTACACCTTTAGTTAATGTGTTTACCATAAACTACTGTGAGTTAACCAGAAACTAATTGTTAATTATGTACTGATCCCGTGCTTGTTCACCATTAATCATAAATTCTTGTTATTTCATGCAGTTACTATATTTGTTCATGATTTGTGCATAAGTAGTAAACAAGTTAGCATGGTACAATTTGGGGTTGGGCTTCTGCTAACACGCTAATAAAAACACATCCCATAATGCAGAACCGCCACACACATACCCTTCAATAACGTGTTACCAAAAGGAGTATTACATCACTTATATGTCATGACTGATGACGTCAGAGCCCTGATGACATTGGTGCCCCGATGACGTCAGAGCCTCGAGCTGTGAAACACCCTAATATCGCACGCCTTGAATAGTTCTCTGCAGTGTCATAATTGGAGCGAACCTCAGGACAAGTGAATAAGGAATATGCTTATTCTGACTGGTTTAAATGATATTAGCTATATACCGCACATCCATAATGACCTGTACAATCACACATCTAATCCATATCCGTATCATCTGTCCTGCCAAAAAAACTAAGTGTGGATGCCATGTCCATAATAATCTATGAACACATTCATAACACATGCAATGCATGCACAAAACATTATAAATATGGCAATAAATATTTATAAAAAGGCATAACACAATATAGCCAATATTTATTATGCATTGTGAATGACTTCTGAAGCTCTCAACCATAATGCACTTATGAGCTTGTGAAGTATTATAATCAAAACTATAATGCCTTATGACTGTCAACAGAAGATGCTGTAATGCATTATCGATTCTTATACCGACTATTATAATGCATCATGAAGTTAACTTTAATGCAATAAATATGACACCTTTAAATAAAGTGCCAGTATATTTCAGGCAGCCCAGGGAAGCCCATTTCCTTCTCTATGAAAAGCAGGTCTGAACAGAGTGGTGTCGATTCAATTTCGTCATCTCTGAGCAATTTCCAAGTCTCCAAGGTTAATTGCACAAATGAGCAGCTGCGTTTTAATCCTGCTGCAAATGTTTGCTTTTCCCCGCTTTCTGCAGTCCTAATTTGGCCCGGTTGGGGCGCTGTGTGGTGCAGATCAGGAGGGTGCCATTCCCTTTGTTATCATGCCAGGCTCTGAGGTAAATCCTTCCTTGGCTTTTTATGGATTGAGAGCACAGAGGCATGATGAAATAATGGCGGCTTCGCTTCAAAGCCATTAGTGCACAATCCGACAGCCGTCTCGAAAGCCAGAGGTGGGCAACTGGGCTGGCCTCTGGGCCAGGGCTTCGTCTCCGGACCGGCCCGGTCTGGCAGGCTGCATATACACATCCGTCCAGCTCTGTTTCATCCAGGGCTTTCAATACCCAGACCGAGGATCTGCTATACCACCAATATCCCCAGAATAATTCCAACTGCAATGCCAGTGTAATCCTCTTTCTACAGCTCACAGTTTGTGCCCTTGGTGAAAAAGCAATCACAGGGAGGTCATCAAAAATACATCGACGTATATTATTAGAGCCCTAGCTGTGTTAGAGGTCCAGCAAGCAGCAGTCTTGGAGGAATATGTAAATCTCAATAAATATCACGATGACGCCACGGCACATATGATGATGGGAAGCTTTACCATGCAGATGGTATACGATAGCCTTGTATGAATTATGCAGGCAAGCAAATGGTGTATAAATAAGTAACCCATCAAGCTCACAGTCTTCCAATAAATCAATGCATACAAAGTAAATGTGTACTCTGTGGTATTCACAGAAAAAAACGACGTGGACAAGTGCTCAATATCCCCAAGCTTTAGTTACAGGAAAAGAGTTTGTGGGCGTATGTATGAAATTCCCTTTGTACAAAGCATTATGATATACGGCAATTACAAGCACAAGCCTTTTGGGGTACATTTCTTACTCGACTGAACACACTGGCAATTTCTGTGAATCCGTCTTGGCAGATTAGCTGAGGTCCCTCGACTCGTTTGCTTACGAACAGCGGTCCTCAGTGTTTCCCCACAAAATCCTTAATAGGATTCGCAGAATCGGAACTCTGCGGTATTCAAGGACGTTCACTTTGTTATTCTTAAGCTGCTCAATTGTGGCTCTGGCCCTGTGCTTAGGATCATCGTCCTGCTGAAAGGTATTTCTCTGCCCCAGTTTCAAAGTCTTTAGCCGACTTTGGTTTGCCTGTAATATTTTCCATTACTTTAGTCTTTCCGTTTTTCTTTCAATCTTAGAAAGCTTTCTTGTTCCACCTGATAAGATCTTGGGTTCAGCCTGGGTCAGGCATAAAGCTTTGAATTTTAAAATAAAGCATGCTAGTCTTGTTCAGCTTGGTCCTGGGACCATTTTACATTTTGGACACTCGTGTGTTTTTGTTGTGAAATCCATTTCCATTTTTGTGAAGCAAAACATGTGTGGATTATGTTTATATTACATTGCGGGGACCTAACGTGTGTGTATGTGTGTGTGTGTGTGTGTGTATAACAATTTCTACTATCAGTCACTGACTTCTGTACCCTTTTAAAAGTGGGAAGCACCCTTTCAGTCTGCTTGTTTAGTGAGGAGGGTTGGGCTGATCTAGGTGTGATATAACACAATGGCACCTCTTGATAGCTAAGTAGACAGTGTTGACAGTGGGCGGTAGGTGTTTGGTGGACCTTTCCTCTGCTTTGGGCTTGTTCCATGGACAAACACATAATAAATGTACCCAAAGCTTGAGCTGTCTTTTAAAAAACAGTTTAGAATGGGTACAGTAACATCAAATGGGAAGTAGGCTGTTTGGTTAAAATAAGTAAACCCCTTTGTCAAAATGAAAATGCTTGATTTGTGTTTACATTATACCTTGTCAGAGGGGCATGGAAACCCTGGCAGATATAGGCCAGCCCCCCAGGTCTACCAAGTTGGACCCCCCAGCCCCTGCTTGACAAAATCAGCTGAGGGGGAACCATATTTTTTCAGACTGAAACTTCCAACTGAAGCATTAATCGTGAATGACGCGGAGTGCTCCATACCCTGAACATCCCTGATACTACGTGAAGATGTGAATATATGATCCTATCGTGTTTGCGGAACAAGAATCATTACACATGTCATGCATGATGCTGAACACGGCTGATGTGTGTGGAATTGGGGTCCTTATAAGTCCACACCACAACTAAGACAACAATTTAGTAAGGAACTGAACTGAACTTAAAACTGAGCCTTCTTATTGGGGCCTGTAAGATGGACGTATGTCAGGAAGATCTAAAGAAACTAAAAGACTTGAATACTAGGTTAATGATGTTTAAAAAATATCCTCTATTAATAATGCAGCTCTCTGGTCTCAGACTGTAGGTATATTTAATGATTTCATTTGTTAACAGTTCAGCACTAATTATAGAAAAATAAATATTTAATCTTATTAATTACTAAACACATAAAATCTGCTCTAAATAAAATCTTCTTACTTCACCTTAAATGCTTATTTAGAAATAACAGTTTTTAAATGCTGGTTATGATTGCAGTTTACAAACAATTTGTAAATGCAACCAACAATCATGTTGTATTTAAAACCATGTAGATCATGTATCTTAGCTGTTCTAATACTTAGTCTGTGAACTTGTTGACCTTGTCTGTATGTGGTAAAAATCAGTATCAGTCACTGTTTGGAGTAGGAGGATTTATGTGTTAGCAAGCAGGTGTACTTATGAACTGGTCATTGACTGTGTGTATATATATCATAAATATTTTCCATTCGTTGTCAGTGTTAGGCCCAGACCAGATTGCACAGGGCAGAAGGCATGGGGCACGAGTCAGTCACATCCCAGATAGCACAGGGCAGAAGGCATGGGCACGAGCCAGTCACATCCCAGATAGCACGGGCCAGAAGGCATGGGCACGAGCCAGTCACATCCCAGATAGCACAGGGCAGAAGGCATGGGGCATGAGCCAGTCACATCCCAGATAGTACAGGGCAGAAGGCATGGGGCACAAGCCAGTAACACCCCAGATTGCACAGGGCAGAAGGCATGGGGCACGAGACAGTAATATCCCAGATAGCACAGGGCAGAAGGCATGGGGCACGAGACAGTAATATCCCAGATAGTACAGATCAGAAGGCATGGGGCACGAGTCAGTGACATCCCAGATAGCACAGGGCAGAAGGCATGAGGCATGAGCCAGTCACATCCCAGATAGCACAGGGCAGAAGGCATGAGGCACAAGCCAGTAACACCCCAGATAGTACAGGTCAGAAGGCATGAGGCATGAGCCAGTCACATCCCAGATAGCACAGGGCAGAAGTCATGAGGCACGAGCCAGTAACACCCCAGGTAGCACAGGGCAGAAGGCACGAGGCATGAGCCAGTAACATCCTATTATGAATTACGTCAAATGAGTAGTGTGTGGCTCAGCAGGTCAACTCATGTGCCTGGGACGTGGGGGTGGTGACTCAGCAAGCTAAGCCTTGTAACTCTGATCAGATGGTCACTAGTTTGAGCCCCAGTCCAATCCCAATAGTCGATGTCCAAGGGCCCTTCAGCAAGGCCCTTAACCCCCATCGCCTGATGCACTGTACCCTCGCGGACCCTGCACAGTGACCCACCCCCAACCCGCCTAGCCTTGCTCTCACCTGTCTGTGTTTCTCCTGGAGAGCAAGATGGGGGAGGCAAAGAAAAGTGTTCCAATGAACTTTTGCAAATGGCAAATAAAAAGAGTAATTTCAGAGTGATGTCACCATTGGGCCCCTGAGCGAGGCCCTTAAGCCCCAGAGTGATGTCACCATTGGGCCCCTGAGCGAGGCCCTTAAGCCCCAGAGTGATGTCACCATTGGGCCCCTGAGTGAGGCGCTTAAGCCCCTGGCTGACCCTGCTCTCTAAATTTCCGTCTCTTTGGATAAAAGAATCTGCTAAACAAGTAAGCATACATCTGATAACTAATGTTTATGTGTCAAGAAAATGGAAGGACTAAGATGGTGACACTGACATGTATTACAATATTTGATAAATGGTTTTGCTGGTTTATAGAAGCTTGGTAATCTGTTGGGTTAGATCCTTTTTTCAGTTTTAAAAGGGCTGCGTAAGGAGTTTTGCTTCCATTTATTAAATAGGAAATAAAATCTTCTGGCCTGAATACCACTAGTGTTAAGTGTTTTAATTACTGTAGTAATGTCTTAATCAGTGCTAAATGACATTTTAAGCAGTTTTTTTCAGAATGATGCCTCTAATGCATGTCACCAGCTTGCTGATTTGTTGACTAGATGCTGGAGACAGTAAACTGCAGGAAAAGAGTGAACAAATGTAATGGTGCGAGAAATCCTGCTGTTTGCCTAATTTGATATATGACAGCCTCTCTGTCTTTTATATCCTGTATAAAAATGTCATGATATTATAAATTATGATAGAATTATCACAGTTAAGTACTGACAGCAGGGATATTAGTTATATTTGCCAGCTTGATATTCTCCCTGCCAACGATGGCATCATACGATCTCTCGGCGTCCAACCTCTGTCGGGCCGGATGTAACAGGACGGTTTCCTCCTGACACAGCACAGTATCGCGGCTTGAGCGTGAATGCAGGACTTTCTGTTGCATCAAACACTCCTAATTACTCCAGCAGTTCTGATTATGTCTCCACAGTGTGATTACATTGGCCAGTATGCATAGGCTACAGTGGATAGGGAATTGTCTTATGTTGAGGGTTTGAATGCAGCCGCTGCTGTATCTGTGTGTGCCCTGTGACCTCATGTGTTCTTCTCAGCTGTGTGGTTTTGGTTGAATTGACGGTTGAATTGAATTCTCCAAATGGTCAAACATACCCTGTAATGGGAGGGCAGCCGGGCTTGTGGTCCCTGGCCTCACCTGCTTTACTGACTAAGTGGTTGAAAGATGGAGGCTTTTCAATTAAGTGCATAATAAATGGCTATCAATAATAATGATAAATGTCACATAAAAATGACAATGTATTAAGTATGTCCAGATAAGGATCCCAGGGGGTCCAGAGACTGTCCTTGAAGTTACTGGCACAAGGCAGGTAACAACCCAGGATGGGGCGCCAACCCATCGCAGGGCACAAGGCAGGGAACAACCCAGGATGGGGGGCCAACCCATCGCAGGGCACAAGGCAGGGAACAACCCAGGATGGGGCGCCAACCCATCGCAGGGCACAAGGCAGGGAACAACCCAGGATGGGGCGCTAACCCATCACAGGGCACAAGGCAGGGAACAACCCAGGATGGGGCGCTAACCCATCACAGGGCAGTCACACACCATTCACTCACACACCATTCACTCACACACACCATTCACTCACACAAACCATTAACTCACACGCACCATTCACTCACACACCATTCACTCACACACACCATTCAGTCACACACCATTCACTCACACACACCATTCACTCACACACCATTCAGTCACACACACCATTCACTCACACAGTATAAGATATATTTACGGCACAAATAAATAATACTGGTGGAGTGCATTGTATCTTAAGCAGACACTATTTAAAAGTCTTGAATACCTCATAAGAGAATACATATTGATTTATTCCTTATCGAGACTGTAAAACTACTCCTCTGAGCGTCAGCTCTTCAGTGGTATACCCAGTGGGGATTCCCTCGGAGATTTAGTGTGTGTTCCATTCTTCAGATGAAACCTACGTGGTCCGAGAAGCTGAGTATAACTAAAACCTTATTTAGTTCAATCTTTGAGTTTGGTCCCTATTGGTCTCTTTGACATCGACCATTAATCTTGTACCGGGAAAATCTGGTGTAACCTAGAAAGCTGTCAAGCGGGAATAATCGCACAGAAGAGCAGAGAGAGAAGCAAAGGCCTTCTCAGACACGCAGGTATTTGTCCGCGGCCAGCAGAGGAAGATGGGACTAGCTGGCTGTGTGTGTACAGCCTCCCATTCCAGCCCAACCTGGGATCACTGTGGTAAAATCAGCCTCCCTTTGTTCTGTTACCTTCCATCAACATTATGACCTTTTGATAGTCTGCATCTTCCTTGTTCATGTATGCATCATCAGAAAAAACATCTGATGCTGTCTTCCCTTCCCTCACCCCAATGCCGAGCCCCACTCTCCAACCGTGTGTCTCGATGATCTCGGGCTTCTCCGGTCCTCTTCAGCGTTCTTGAGAGAGCGGCCTGAGGGTTCTTGAGAACAGCCGGGTCAGTAGAATAAAGCCGATATTGATGCACCGGCCGCCTGTGATCCTTCCAATCCCACTGCGCTCCTCTGCAGCACTGTACCCTGTCCTTTGTTACAGAGTATTGCTTTATTAATAATAGCTGACATCATGCTTCTAGGTGACAGTGTGAACTAAAGCGATCAGAGATCATTAGCTTTTAATTTCAAAGTCGGGGTTTAAGCTTCCCCCCTCCCTCCATAATTGAATTAAGGGTCGACAGAGTGATAGAGGATTCAACAGATGTACCAAACCAACCATCTGTGCATTTTTAATGTGCTTGGTAAATGCAACATTCAGTCCGGCAGATCATTTATTAAAGTGTAACAATTAATAAAGAGCTTTTCCTTATTGCTCGATGCATTCTCTGAATGGAACCAGAGCTGCAGAAACTATGATGTCATTAAGATGGATCTTTCAAAGGGGTCTCTCTAAAAGGAACCTAATCATCTAAAAGTTTATTAAAATCTCTGAGTGTTAATGAGGATTTTGTAACCACGAGAGAGGGGGAGTACGATTCATTAACTACACTTCATATTCTGAATTTATTCCACTTTAACCAGTTGATGCCTCAAATATTGTTCCAATACTAATGTCTGAGTACATGACTTCTTCAGTTTAAACACAGGACCCTTGATGTTTAATGTTTGTGTTTTGCATATTTTACCTCTTTGCCTGGGGGGGGGGGTCATTGTCAGGCTTTCCACATAACTAAATAGGCAGATTTTTTTGAATGGATCCATCCATCTTCCAACCTCTGGATAGCAAGGAGCCTGTACTAACAGAGGTATATATAGGGATCTGGCCACAAGGGCACTGGTCCAGATTGAAAGCTGATTGGCCCCCAGAGTGTCTGCCTTCCCTGTCACTCATTGATTCTAAGCATATTATTGGCTACTGATAAGGTCAGCCTCTCTGTGTGAAGTTTGACTCCTCAGGACACACCCTGGATAGGATCCATTAAAAGAGCACACAGACACACACTTTCGGTCATTTACAGACACCAAATTGGCCCAAAATGCATGTCTTTGGGCTGTGAGAGGAAACTCGCACAGCACTGGGAGAACGCACAAACCTGGCACACACACAGTTGGGATTTACCCCCCCCAGGGGGCATAGGACGACAGTCCTACATTTACATGTATTTACTGAGCAGATGCTTTTACCCAACGCAATGCAGAATCAGGATGGCAGGGTCAGCCGATCCCAGGAGCAGCTGGGATTAGGAGTCTAGCACCCCACTGAGTTAACTCTCTAGTTAACTCTCTAGTTAACTCTCTGCAGACTTAATGGATGGATGAATACTTAATTAATGGCTTTAGGTAATCAAGGCATTTAATTGTAAAATTAAACCCATAATAGTATTTATTTTTCATGGACCTGTCCTGGAGGGTCGTGATGGCTCAGTGGTAACCTCTGTGCCCCCCCCCCCGCCCCCAGTATGGCTATGAGTGACCTGTGATGGAGCAGCATCCATACCAGGGCATTCCCTGCCGGCCAACCATCACCTGGCACCATGGAAACACTGCAGAAGATGTGTGGATGGATTTGTTTACATATAAATGTAATTTTTTCTTTGTACGCGACACAATAGATGGAGGGTCTGTGGCCCGTGACTGAATTTAGTCTTCACAGCATCGCAGACACTGCAATTTGCAAACAGAAACAGGTTAGATCTGTCTTTTAATGGAAATGTATGTTCTTTTTCTTTTGTAATTTGGCCCTCATGCATGGTAAATGTTCATAGTTACTTACCATACAGATCCAAATTGACATGAAAGGATTCCTGGAACAGGTCAAAATGCATGAGATGCAATTCGTTTTGGATCCTTGGTATACTGGCCAGCGATGGTCGAAATCACCTGAATACCTTTCTGAGTGGAGTTTCTTCTTTGATATATGTCAAAGCTGTCTTCAGACCCCTGGAGCCTGTTCTGAATATATTTCAGCTTGCAACCTGAACTGAGCTCCCCTATAATTACATTCCACAGTTGCTTTGTTGAAAAGAGCAGACCCATCGGCTGGCTTTGTACAGAAGAAAGATTCGCGGTGGGTTACCCTTAAGGGGCGGAGCGGACCTGTGTCTGCGTACACCAGAAACCCCAGAATCACACACTGGGCTTCAAATGAGTTATGCAATTATTATTATTTATTGTGCCACTTCTCCGTGAATCAGAAACACAGCCACGATGCTCAGATATTGTTTTGTAGTGCTTGTGATTCTGAAACTGCTTGTTTTATGAATACATCAAAGTAGCCCCAAGGAAAAAAAACATATGATACCCGATAGCTTCAGAGCTACATGATAAGTGGACTTAATCAGTTATTGTTTCGTGTTTTGATCGGATGTCAATCACGGCTCCGTCATACAGCCCACAGCGACAGAAGTCTGACTGGGATTACAACAGCATAGGGGAGGCTAGCCTGCTGCTTCACTGTTTTATCCGCTTTCTGAGTGCAGGATTCTGGGTCTTTATCACACAGTGACAGACCAGTCTTGCTAATAGTGAATCACAGCAGGAGGGCGGAGAATCAAGGGTCCCTCAATCTGTAATCCCGACGCTCTCAGCTCACCAGACGAGAACCTGACTACATGACTTCACCGTCACAGACGGGTGGATTCATGTTCATCGTTGGTCTTCAGGACAGAAAGCATATGGATACAGCTGTGTGCCTTTTAAAAAAGGTTCTCTGCAATCGTACAACAGGCTGCTAGAAGTCTCAGAAAGGTACATCCATTCTGAACAGAATAATCAGCACATTAATGGTTGTCAGACAGGTATTAAAAGGCTAAAGAAGATTTTTTTTTCATTTTTTCTTTCTATGAAGTAAGGTTTATGTTGAAATACAGAATAACAAGTAGATGTTCACTGATTTCTATTTAATAATATTTATTTGTAGTGAAATGTAAATTGCCTTAAATTACTACAATTAAATGTATGTTCCTGTAAATTAGTGTTGGCTTTTTTATTTCTTTTTATAGTCCTTCTTCATTATCTATAAATTATCTTTAAATAGCTTCCATTTCCCGCTATATGAATGGAGAGTCCCCACAAAGATGTGCGTGTGAATTATATTTATATTACACTGTGGGAACCAAGTAGCATTTTTCAGGTCCAGATCTGTGAAAGTATTCAAAAAACTAAAACTGCCAAAACGCATGTATTCTGGTTTGGTTACTTATGGTTGTGGTTAGGGCTGGGTAGGGGTTAGTGTTGTCATAATTAGCATTAGCATTTTTCCCATTGAAATTAATGAGTGGTCCCCATAAAGATATGTTTTCTCACATGTGTGTGTGTGTGTGTTTGTGCCTTGCCCTCCCCCGCTCGCGCATCTGCTCCTGCTTTCGTTTCATCTTCCTAAACCAATCCAACAGGTGACGCTTCAGGCCATCAGCTGTCCAGCCAAGCACAGGTCATGCGTTCTCTCTCAGGACTCTGTTATCTTTTCTTCATCCCCTCCGATCTGGAACATGTTTCAGTTGCATGGTGCACGTCGGTTTCACTTTGCTTTCTCATTTTTATGCTGCACAGTCAAGTGCAAAAACAGGTGCTGTGGGAAAACCGCATTTTCCTTGATGATAGTGACTGTTCCAGTGCCACTTGTGTGAGTTTTCCAGCAGCTTCTACACCAGTTCTGAAAAAGCAGAATAAAGTCCATCTCCCAAATTACAAGTACAGGGTGATGGGAGAGGAGGCTGAAGCAGAATGGCAGTCCACTGCAGACAGTCCATTGCAGGACAATCCACTGTAGGACAGTCCACTGCAGACAATCCACTGCAGACAGTCCATTGCAGGACAATCCACTGCAGACAGTCCATTGCAGGACAATCTGCTGTAGACAGTCCGCTGTAGGTCTCTGAACTGTGGGAGGAAACGCACAGCTCTAACCTCTCTAACTTAAAATATTAACAATGTTCATTTGCTAACCCAAA
This sequence comes from Stomatorhinus ivindoensis, assembly GCA_019775895.2. Lineage (NCBI taxonomy): Eukaryota > Metazoa > Chordata > Actinopteri > Osteoglossiformes > Mormyridae > Stomatorhinus > Stomatorhinus ivindoensis. The sequence continues at coordinate 13,628,550 of JABFEB020000041.1, forward strand.
TCTACTCCAAACTCTACTCATTAATCCTCACCCATAAGCCCTTGGGAGTCCTGCTGTCATGTTTGAGTGACACACAGATTCCAGGCTTGTTTTGTTTCTCCTGTCTCTTTGTGAGTGTATTGGGGACCTGCTGAAGAGCAGCAAGAATGAACATGTGGGTTAGTTTATACAGCTGCCGACAGTTTTAAGGACGACACTGCCACCTCTCTGGGCCGTCGTTGGCTTGCCCATGACCACACTGCCACCTCTCCGGCCCGTCGTTGGCTTGCCCATGACCACACTGCCACCTCTCTGGGCCGTCGTTGGCTTGCCCATGACCACACTGCCACCTCTCCGGCCCGTCGTTGGCTTGCCCATGACCGCACTGCCACCGCTCCGGCCCGTCGTTGGCTTGCCCATGACCGCACTGCCACCTCTCTGGCCCGTCGTTGGCTTGCCCATGACCGCACTGCCACCTCTCCGGCCCGTCGTTGGCTTGCCCATGACCACACTGCCACCTCTCTGGCCCGTCGTTGGCTTGCCCTTGACCGCACTGCCACCTCTCTGGCCCGTCGTTGGCTTGCCCTTGACCACACTGCCACCTCTCTGGCCCGTCGTTGGCTTGCCCATGACCACACTGCCACCTTTCTGGCTCGACGTTGGCTTGCCCATGACTGCACTGCCACCTCTCTGGCCCGTCGTTGGCTTGCCCATGACCACACTGCCACCTCTCTGGGCCGTCGTTGGCTTGCCCTTGACCACACTGCCACCTCTCTGGCCCGTCGTTGGCTTGCCCATGACCGCACTTCCACCTCTCTGGCCCGTCGTTGGCTTGCCCATGACCACACCGCTCCTCTTCTCACCCCCCTCACACAGGGCTGTGAGCCTTTTTGCCCGTTTGCTTAAGTGCTTCTGTGATGCCCGCGCCGTTTGGTTGTCATGGCGCTGACTTGCCGACGGCAAGATTTCTCTGGCTTTATTTATAGGATCATTTATTTTATTTACACATCCAGTCAGCAGGGCTATGCTTGATAGATTTATCCCCATTTCAGCCCCCCAAATTATTATTAAATATTCTTTTTTTGAGTCAGAAGTGCAGTCTATCCTTAGACCCTCAGCATCTGGTGACATCTTCAGCTGGTTCTTCCCTTCTTCATCATCAGGGGTGGGTGTGGCTGATCCTTCCTCTACAGAATGTCCTCATTATCCCTCAGGATAAAGTAACACATCTATTACCGCTTCCATAAACACGCTGCTTATTGGAAAGCCTGAAAGCTTCTAAAGCACAATCTCAGCCTATTCAACAGGGCATCTCCCGTTATTTCTTTGAAAATGGAAAGGTTGCCCCGTATGAGACTCTCAAGAAATGAGGACACGGGTATGCTTTTATGTTTCTTAATGAAGGGGGAAACCGTAGCAGAGGTCTTCGGACATAAGTGAGTTAGCAACCTGAATCTGAAAGGTCACTGGTTCAAATCATGTGGCGAAGTAATAGTATCAGTGTTGGATCGTGATATCATCATCAATCATATCAATGTTGAGCAAAGCCCTTTATCTCAAAAAGTGCCCTCTGGGTGCTGGGAAAATGGCTAACCCTGAGCAGGGATGAAACTACAATACCTGTACAAACCACAAATAAAACATTATTAATAGTCTCCTGTGATTCTTTGGATTCAATGCAAGTGACCAGCTGAAGAGCAAATTTCCAAAACTCACTTAGTCCACGGGATACCGAAAGTTTCTGTGTACTTAGTGCAGTGTTTCTCAAACCAGCCTTAGGGGGACCCCCAGACAGTCAATGCATTTGCTCTCTCCCATGGACCGTTTGGGGGTGATTGAGGACTGGTTTGAAAAATACTGGCTTAGCGAGTTTGGGAAATTTAGGGAAAGTTCATTGTTGGATTACATGGGGACTAAAAGAGTTTTGATTACCAACATTATAACATATGATGAGGAGGCTAGACTTTAGATCATTGGAGGTCTCATCTCAAAATAAGAAAAAAAATAACGGAGTGAATACTAACCAAGTGAATATTAACCAAGTGAATACTAACCAAGGTGTTACCTAGTGTATCCTTCAAAGCAACCCACCAGGGGACGACTAGCAAACACTGAAGGAGGGGGAAGGAAGGAGACAAATTGATGTATCAGTAATTGAAATGAGTGAAAGTACAGAGTGACTGAGGAGCAGGCTGGCTGGTTTCTGAGGAAGATGGATATCTGTGTCTTATGCCTGGCCGGCATCTAACTTTAGCACATAAATTGAATTCTTTCATTTCCATTGTATTTGTTGTTTCTTGTGTCTTGCCTGCTGTCAGAATGGATTCGCCAGGTGATTGATACTGTGGGAGGTGGGGGGGGGCTGGGTTTATTGTGTCTCCTTTCAGCCCAGCGATATTAACGTCCTGAAGAAAAGAGATAAAGGTAGAGATAAAGGTATACAGGAAAGGAAAGTCAATACTGCCCCAGGTGTCTGGGAATCTCCTCGTTTATGTGGCACACCAGCAATAACAAAAACAGATGAATGCCAAAAATGACGCAAATTTGAAAAATAAGGTAAAAGACCTGAATAGAGATATTAGTATTGCCTGCAGGTGCAGACATTTTGTTTAATGTGATTTAGTCAGTCCTCAGTTCTGTACACTAGTATAACTCAAAACTATCCATTTACCCATTGAGGATCAAATCACTCCAAGTCAAATCCAACTACACATTAATAATTGTAGTATACCATCATTTATTTCATCAAACTATTCCAAATTATTCTAAAATAACTACCACATACAGCAGCCGAATATATTAATTAGCATAAATTTTACTACTATTCAGACCTGAACCTGAAAGGGGAGAAGTGGAATTAAACTAATAACTGAATTTTTCTGCTGCTTATTAACATAATGGCCCTGCTGGAAAAAACAGCTAAAAAACAACTTGTGCTGGTAGCTGGGTTTAGTTGGTCTAAGATGGTCTTAGATGGTCATTTCCCAACTCCTGCTACTCTGTGATGGTTTTACTGGGTGGTCGGCCTGTCAAGCTGGTCATGCTGGTATGACCATTGAAATCAGCTAATATGACCATCATAATCTGGTATGATCAGCTAAACCATCAAACCATCATGCAAAAGCATGCCTTACTACCAGACAGCCATCACACATTGGTCATATGGCTGTTTTTTTCCAGCAGGGTCTTATTTTACTGTTATTACCTTTCAGATACCGTCACTATTGTTGTGTGACTGGAAAGATTTAGTATTAATGTATATGGATATTTTCCTGCTGTGGATATTTTATACGGACCTCCCAACTCTCAAGAGGCGCAGTTACCAGGAGTTACAGATGTGTAGCTTTAAATGTCACTCTGGCCAAAGTCAACTCTGTTTATTTAAAAATGGTCCAGATTTCAGAACAATAACCCACAGCAACGATGAGAGACCCATGCAATATTTAAGAACTCTAATCAACCTTCACCACCATGTACCATTGCCCCACGAACAGCTCCGGGGCTCGCCGGCTCCCCCTGGCTGGGAACGAGGCCGCACACAGACGTGTCACTAAAGAGACACCCTCCCGGCTGTGCCTCCAGCTCTGGGGGAGGCTCCCCCAGATTGTTCGACAGCACTCACAGGCAGGGATGCGGCCGAGAGTCACAGAGGCGGACACAGTGGCTTAGCATTAGCATCCCCGCGGAGCGGAACGCGCTGGGTTCAAAGGCTTGTTTGAAGATCAGTTATTGGGTGGCTGGCTGACTGGCTCAAAGCAGAAATGTGGTTTGGAATTAAGTGAATTTAAAATAGTAGTTCAGAACAGAGAAAAAACCTGGGTGATACTCCAGGTAATCGTTACTTGCACAGTTCTCCAAAGGCCAGAGTATTGATCCTATGGGGTTTCCTTCTTCTGGTTGTTTAGTTGTTTGCACCACTTTTGAGCCATGTTGCACAAAAAAAGGTTTTCTTTTTTCTTAACTTGTTCTTTCTTTCTCAGTAGAACTTTCTGTTTCATATTTATTATATTGTTTTCTAACTGATATTATGTAACAACCACCTTTTATTTTGTTTCACTGACTGGATAAATAAAAATCCGTGAATTTATTATCATTTTTCGAACATTAAAGCCCGTTTTCAACATATAGCCATAAAAATGAGATACAGACAGCCATAAAGCCATTTTCCGGATGGAAGATGGTGAACGTTTGCTTAGACATGCACATTTTTTTTTTTTTTTTTTTTATAAAAGTAGAAATATGCTTATGGCAGCAAACAGCAGGCTAGTGGCAGCTGTGACATTCACATTAAAATATACCCCCCCGGGGGTCGGTGCAATATGCACATACATCCATGCACACAACAAATATCTGACGGCTGTAATAGGACCATCAAACATGGCTCCCTTGCAAAGGCTCATGGGAGACTCCAGTACACAGATCAGTGTGCACTGGGGGCTTGCATCTTCTTCTCCTCTTTCTGCGCTCCTGGTTTCTTGTTGTTGTGCTTCCTGCCGGGACTCCATGGTTTAGGGGGGGGGGGGGGGGGGGGGGGGGGGGGGGGGGGGGGGGGGGGGGGGGGGG
>JABFEB020000041.1:13651717-13662364 GCA_019775895.2 Stomatorhinus ivindoensis
AGTTCTCCCCAAACGAGCTTGATGGGCCGAATGGCCTCCTCTCATTTGTAAATTTCTTATGTTCTTATGTTCTTATGTTCTTAATTTAAATAAAACTAATTCATATAGCAGTAATTAATAACAATTAACAACTGCAACCAGATGGCAACCAAAACTGACCTCATATAATTGATATCATACTAGCAGTGGAAAATACACTTTCAAAGACTGATGTCAGTTCACGCTTCTCTAGAAATAAAACTGCTTGGCACAGCCAAGAAACATCAACTTCAGATTCATCATTTTGCATAATCTTGAGGTAACTGTTGGCAGAAAGAAAATCCACCCGTCCTTCCATCCATCCATCCTCTATACCTGCTTATATGTACATATGCTTATAAACTAAAACAAGAAAATGACAGGATGACAGGATGAAGCAGCTGCCCGCCTGTAGCCCTCCTTTAGTCCTACACGCGTCGTGCGACAGCAGGTGGCCATGTTTACATGTGAGGAAGACTGGGGAAACCGGGCTGAGGTTTGCTGTGTTCACTGGCAGCAGGTTACAGTCGAGTACAGTACAGTGGAGCATCGTATAATAATGAAGCTATGAGAAAGACTAAAATCAAATCCCAGGAGAGCAAGCCAGGAACCTAATCAGTAACTGCCCGGGTGTAAAAATGAGCGGAGTGCAAAACTGCATGCTGCATCATTTGTTTTGTGTATGTGTTAAGGTAATAATTAATAATAAACAAAATCAAGGTGTTAGCCTTTAGTCGCTGCTTGGAATAAGTTTCCCACGGGAGCCAGTGAGGGATGGGCCAGCTCTTCTCACCTTCATTTTTGTTGTTTTTTTTCAGGTTCGTTCGGACATTTTTCCGCTCCGCGCCCTCGGTGAGCGATGCTTCTCCACAGGCCGTGATACCGGCAATGATAATGCTTCTGGATGATGAGGCGACACTTGAAGAAAGCAGATGGAGGAAGATTAAGATTGCCCTAATTATCATCGGCAGGCTGCGAGTCTCCATCTGCCATGTGACTCTCGGAGGACACTACCAAAAAAATAAAAAACAATGTTCCCTCTTTGGGGGGTAAGCCTGGTTCTGGAAAAGCCCATACAAAAAGGGAAGATTTTGGCGGAGAACCCAAACGAGGAGCAAATTTCCGCTCAAAATGTTTCATTATTTTTTGAGCTGAGACCGCCAATGACCTGCAGTCAGGCCTCCTCATCATATGTTACAGTACTGGGAATCAAAATTCACTCAGTCCATTCTTTGTTGTGTTTGAGGTGAGACCACCAATGACTTAAAGACAGGCCTCCTCATCATATGTTACAGTCCTGGGAACCAAAACTCACTCAGTCCATTCTTTGTTGTGTTTCAGGTGAGACCGCCAATGACCTAAAGTCAGGCCTCCTCATAATATGTTACCGTACTGGGAACCAAAACTCACTCAGTCCATTCTTTGTTGTGTTTGAGGTGAGACCACCAATGACTTAAAGACAGGCCTCCTCATCATATGTTACAGTACTGGGAACCAAAACTCACTCAGTCCATTCTTTGTTGTATTTGAGGTGAGACCGCCAATGACCTAAAGACAGGCCTCCTCATCATATGTTACAGTACTGGGAACCGAAACTCACTCAGACCTCACGTAAGCCAACAAGAAAGTCTACAGAAATTTTGTTGAGAACATATCCCAAGGACTGAGTTTTGGAAATCTTCTCGTAAGTCACACCCCAACAGCTAGGAGAAACACTCTGCTTGTGGGACCATAAACCATTTCATTATGGAGTTTTTACCATCCAATTTTCAATTTTAAACTGAGAACTCTACAGAACTTCCAAAGTGAATGTGTACTAACCAATTAAATGTTAAAAACCATAAATATTTACAAAATAATTACCTGGTTAATATTTGGTCGCATCACATTAGGCTTGGCATTCTAGACGAAACTGTGCAACCTAAGAAAGCATAAAAAAAAAAAAAAACACAGACATTGTTGGAGAGGAGATGAAGAAAGAGGTAGAGGGTCTTTGCTGGTCATCAGGCCGCCTGCAGGGTTATTAGGGGACAAACGAAACACACCCTACATATAACCCAGAAACAAGAGTTGGGCAGAATGAGTTTTGCAAACCCGTATTGAGTACAGATTTCAGGATGAATGTTGGTCCTGGGAACTCAGCCCACTGTTAAGTTAAATATGCCTTTCAAAGCCACTCCAGGACTTTGAAACTAGAACTGATTACCTCCTTCACATCCACATATTTACACAGTCCAACTTTATTTCTGTCATTTCAAAGCAGGCTTTTATCCTTTATTTCTATTCTTTCCTTCCTAGTCGTACCATCTCAGGGTTCATAGTGATCTCTGGCCAATGCAGCCTGGCGATTTACCCAAATGAGAGCCTGCGCTTAAAATTATAGCCATTCTCTGCGTACCCTGTCCAGCATCTCCTGTATGATTGATTTGTTCGTATGTCCAAGGGCATAACTTTGGGGTGAACGCTGCGGAGCGGGACGGGGGTGAGGGGTGAGGTCTCCGTCCATTTAAGGGGGTGCAGGGGGTTGTTTTCGCCAGTTTTAATTATTGAGAGGGTTACCCCCCAATTCCCCCCATAATTTATATCCATGAATATGACCTTATGTATGATAGCGTGCAGTCTGTACATACAAATCATTTTTATAAATATCATTGAAATCATTTTGTTTTTTTAACCGGCATTGTGATGCCACTCAGGTCTTACTGATTCTGAAAAAGAAACTTTTATTAAAGAAAATTAATAAAACATTGCTCGACCAACTGGGACAATGGCAAGCAGAGGCACCTAATTTTATCTATTTTGTCCCCTTTTTACCATCATTTGACACATTTGTATAACGACAATCCATCATTGTCTCATTCATAATTATGTTCTATTATCTAAAGTACATTTAATTGTATTGGTAGAGAATATTGTACTTAATAGATTTATGCCAAAATTTATTAGTAGGGGTTAATAGTGAACTTCATTTTCATTAGATAAATTACTTCTGTTCACTTTTCTCTTTCTCTTACTTTCCCCTCTTGAAAAACTTCAAAGTGTGTTAATGTATTGCAAGAGTAACCCTTTTACAGATAACCCAACAGTTTTTCTGTCCTGCCTCCCCCCCCCAATAAATGCTCAGAACTTTAAATTAAAGATTTTATCTACAGCCATCGGTACAAACATTACTAGTCAGTATTTTTTCCTTGCAATACAAAGGACATCAGAGAGCCTGTTGTGCTCGTGTTTGTCTCCAAGGCAACTCATTAAATGTACTTCCCAGCATGAAGGTTTAGCATATATCCATAAATAGGCACACTGCTGTCCCTAGTTTGTCTTCTTCTTCAGGGTGAATTGCTATATTGACCACAAACAGTGCTTGAAGCACATGCGTCATTGTTGGGATGTGCAGAAAGTTTATCCATCCATCCATCCATCATCTGGAACAGCTCCTTTCAGAATGTCCATTTTCCAGAAATGATTATGTTGCACAAGGTCATGCTAAAGTCATGGTTAGCCTGACGCTAATTTCAGGAAAAACCTGGCTGAAGGCAGAAGACACTATGGATGAGATGCCTTCTTGCTATCTGTTCCTATATTGACAGTATTTACAGCAAGATGCCATCTAAGAGCTAAACAGTTGCTCTCAGAATCCAGGTTAAAACCATTTTAAGCTAAAGTTGACCACGACAGTGTATTTTTAACAGCAGCTGCACAGTAACAGATATTTAGTGACCTTACACGTCCTCATTACACACAAGAGTACATTAGCGACATGGTTTGCAATAAACATATTCTGGGTATTTCCTCAAATGGCATCCAAATGATTTTTCCTTGGAACACCTTCCCTGATAATCCTCGGCTTGCTGTGATGAATGAACCAGCATGAACAGGTGAGAGAATCGGGCGGAGATGGGTATGAGCAATCGGGTCAGTCCGTGTAAGGCCTGTGGCCAAACTAACTGGGAATGTTTGTAGTCCAGAGGCGAAGAGGAGGTATGAGTCCAGGTACAGTAAAGTCCATGTTCTAGTGTCACAGATCTGACAGCACATCCGGGGGGTGACCTGCGGACTGGCTGGCAGCAATCTATGACTGAGTCATTTTGTAAATGCAGGGGAACCTGGGTCAGCGTATCGCTCTGATGCCAAAGGCGGTGAAGCAAGGGCCGGCGTGGGACATTTATATATCTAAAACAAGCTGGGGGGGGGTTTAAACTCTACGGGAGGGGGAATGCAGGATGAGTGGCGCTGAGCTGTCTCCCTGCCTGCCCGCCAGCACACAGTCCGTCGCAGACAGATATCACCACCTGTCTGCGTGAGAACGAGCTGTGTGCGGGCCCTCAGAGCACAGTGGCTGACGGGCTCCTAATGGTCTGCCTCTCTTCTGCCGCAGTAGATGGGAAGTCCCGCTGGGCGCTTAATGGCGGAGGGGAAGTGAAAAAACAGGCAAGCTAGCTGGTCACCACCTCCTGCACGGTGTGCGCAGGAACAAAAAAAATGTCAATTACACTGATTCAGAAGGCCTGCTTCCCTTGCAATTCGGACACAGAGTTCCTCCTGACCGCAAAGGCCAGTGACAGAGGGAATTACCTGGTTTGATTTCCTTTTTTGGAATTTTTATAAGTAGAACTACCTCTGCCTTCCTGCTTTAAACGTTGCAGGGCTACTTCTGACTTTTGAACCTTAAACTCATTTGTGGCCACAACTTCCACCACAAAGTGTCCAACAGGAGAATATATTACTCTGGTACGCCCCATATACATGTAATATACAGGCAGGATCTTTTTGTTGACAACACTTTGTTGACAACAATAATAAATTGAATGTAGAATTAGTGTAAGAAGACCTAGGGTGGATTAATTAATTATAATTATAATAATTAATTATTATCCCGTAGCATTTGCTCTATCCCAGGTCAGTAATCAATGATTCTGTTGTGCTTAGATTGGACGCCTTTCTTGACTCTGATCCAGAGAAAAATGCTTGGCACCTTTTGTTCGCGACTTATTTTGAATCCTTAGAATGCATTCCTGAAGCTTACAGTTTTGTCACTGGGCAGCCAGATATATGCTAAAACGTACAACCGAAGATCTGTCAGCCTGTGAGAGTTTGCTGGTGGCTGCATTCCATCTCACACGGAAAATGCTTTAGTAGTAACGACATGGATGCCATTCTGTATCCTACATGCTAGGGGAGATTCCAGAATAAGACTAGAAATAAAAACAGATGGGATAGATGCATCCTTTGTTCACATATTTCAATGTGTACAGGTTGAACAGAGTAAGGTTGCCTGCTTACTCATTTGTAACAAAAAACACTGAGGTTGAATCCCTTGGATTAGTTCTTTCCCTTCGAGCAACAGCACATCAGCTAAAAGGAGGGCAGATATTGATCAAACACCTGCATCCCACCTCTTTACTGAAAAACCCAAGAAACAGAGATGCATCTGCAGACTACAAGCGTAATAAGAGCCCTGGCTCAGAGCGCCTGACACTGTCATCAGGCAGCCGCCTGTCTAAAGAGGCTTTGCAGTACAATCCACCTGATTATAATTGGCCCCGACATTCCTCATACTACACATAGGCGGAGCAGCAAACTGAGAAAATGGAAAAATCCCTCACTCCGCCGCATACAACTCCAAACACATTCTGCGATTTCAGACAGTCGGATTAAATTTGCATCATACTATGGATGAAGACTGAAGATCTATTTTTATATGGAAAGGGGGCAAGACAGTTTCCAGGGATACCTCCATAGAAAGTAAAATTTCGTCTGATGATGCAAGGCATCTCTAAAACCAATCAAAGAAATTTATATGTCCCAGAAAGCGAATTTATGAAACTTACAATATGACTGCAGCATGCGATGCCTTCCACATGTACCCCAAATCAAAAGACGCACGGTTTCTAAAATCAGATTTGTTCTACATTGTCTGTATGACCTCAATACTAGTACTACTAATGTTAGGCTTCCAAATACTGCTAGGTAAATCTTTTGAAGTCATATTATATTCAAGCTTTTCTTTTTCATTATCAGAAAGCATTTATCAGTGTTTCGTGTTAGTATTTTTATTTCTATAAAAGCAAATACCAAAAGTTCAGTGATAAGTTCCAAGTTATGCTTCCAGGTTTTTACAGCAACCAGAGGAGTTAGGATACATAGACACATATACTGTTGATACACGTACTCAGCACTTCGAGTACATATCTTCCATTTCACAGAGACGTGCTGCCCAGCAACTTTTCGATATCTAATAATGGCTCTGAAGTGCTTCGGGTCAGCGGCAGAGTGCTGAAACAGCAGCTGTCAGCGTCATTAATGGCTCGCCCGTCTTTGCTAATCGTGACATGTTTCAAACTGTATTCTGGACAGAGTCATATCTCGCTGCTGTCTGTGAACAGGGGTTTTGACGGTGTAAGTTCTGTCCAGGTGTGCAGTAGGGGGAATGATACTCTGGCAGACTCAGGAGGGGCAGCACTTTATAGGTCCTATCTGTCAGACTGTTAGCAGTTTGTCAGCGATATAAATGGTGCATTGTCACAATACAGTCAGGTCCACTGTTTTCCTATATGACCCAGTGCTAGGCCTGCTGCCTTTGTTTATGCCTGCATATGGTAGGCCTTGCCAAAATTACTCACAAGAATAACTATGCTGCTTACACACGTCTCTTTGTAACTGTAAACCCAGTGAAATATTTGGACACTCAGCATAAAATCTGTATAAATGTCAGTGACTGTAATTTGCCCTGACATTCTCATGCCTTTAGATGAATGTAATGATTTTGAGGTGAATATAGCCACCAGCATAACAGATCTTGGTGTTATAGCTGACCTTGTCCATACATATATACATAAAAAATGCATAATGTCATTTTGTTGTTCATTCAGCAGTTCATAAAGCAGTTCATATAGCATAGAGTTGATCTGTCCCTTCTATACGGCAACAACAGATCATTGCAAAATCCTATCTGGATGTTCAAATGATTCCTTACAATGTCTTCAATGAGTTGCAGCAGTGAGAGTTACTCATAAAAATAAAATGTGTGACTATATTAGTTCTGAAAGCTCCTCTCTATTTTTGCTGTGAAATATAAATCACAGCTTTTACCCCCGAGAGCCTTAAACAGACGTGCTCGATTGTATATTACAGATTATATTACCTCCAACACAGTCCAGCCTGTTGACTTTCTTCAAAAGATGTTTATTATCTGTACTGTACTGAAAGGTCAAGAGATAAAAGGGAAGAGTCTTCTTAGAGAACTCCAGCTTTACAGAATAATCTATAAACTCATATCTGGATTCAAACACCTTGGGCACTCAAAGGGAAAATCCATCTCTGCCCTATAAATGTGCTGTGGAAAGGCTGCCTGCTGACCACAGAGCTGATTGTGAGCTGGGCAGCCAGCCCAGCAATGCGGGAGATGTGACTCCTTCTAGAATGTTCCTCGGGTTTCTTTGGTGTTGACCGTCCCAAGAGTCCATCTGTATCTGGGCTGTATCCCTCACCAAGCTCGCATAGTTACATTCACCTGGGCAATTCAGTTTTGCTGAACTGTTCACTAGCAGAAACATCTTTAGCTTTTTTTTTTTTTTTGCTTTTCCTTCTGCCTCAAATTTAGGGCCATCTGGCCCTAAGATGACAGATAGCTGGACCCAGAGAGCCAGCCAACAGCCACGTCTGCATGATGGGTCAGGGTCCTGGCCTGGCCCAGTACACTTAATCTGTCTGCACTGGTCCTCTCTCAGTCGCCTGGGTGGGATTACTGGATCATTTGCAGTCCGCCTCAGCTGCTGTCATCCATGAGCAAGCTGTTTTTTTACATTTTATTTACTGTTTTCTATGACTTTTTTGAAAAGTACATTGATTATTCATTCTTTTTATTATGCTATGTACTATGTACTGTTCTCGAAAGTACTGTTTTAATGTTTACGTCAGTCACATGTATTTTAATGGTCAACTTTCTAACAATTGCTTATTGCCTGAAATGTGAGGATGGAGTAATGTGCAGTAATAATATATACTTTTCTGGTGATATGCAGAGCATTTCATGGAAAACCAGACTTGCAAATTTCATTTTACAACTCTTGTCTACTCTTATCGAGAAAAGAGCCGCAACAAAATCAGTCGTAGAATATGCAAAACATTACATATGCTAAAGAAATCAGCAGAGTTCCATGTTGAAACATGCAGGGAGTGAAAAAAGGCTAAATAAGTAACTTTGTGTGACGTGAATAAATCAGAATTACAAGCACAGCTACAAATGTGAGTCACCTTAGATTGGACGTCAGTTAACAGTAGGTGTAATTCTATAAAAGAGGCCAGACAATCAGTACTTTGACATGAGTTACCAAAGCAACATGAAACGGCTATTTCAAATATTACTTCATTGCTGAAGACTTCAATCACAAAAACCCTGCAAAATCATTTAATGTGTCATGGGGAAGTTTAAAAAATCATGGTAGTGAAATATGGGCAAATGGCCCTGACAGAGAGGAACAGCGTTCGCAAGTCGCAAACTCACCAACAGGGAAATTAGCCCATTTCTCACTAAACAAAAGTAGGGCCTCAAAAATAACCACAGAACTAAACCGAAACCACATATTGCGAAATTCACAGAGTTCGGTGAACAGCTGGGTTCCTATTCGGAAATCGCTTGTATCCAAAGCCAGTGCACAAAGACCCATAAAGAGGTATATGCACTAAGCAGGATGAAACCTGGGGCCCTGAGGAATGGAAAAGAGTGCCATGGCCTTCCTCCCGTATTTCTACATCTGGGTGACTTTACATTTGGTGAAATGCAAATGCTTTCCACCCCAGTGACTGCAGGTAGTCCTTAAATATCGAAGACGATGTATAATGGTATTGGTACCGATCGTGTGATTTGCTATGATGATTGCACTACATTTGTGTGTCTCAAACCAGTCCTTAGCTCCCCCCCCCTCCCCCCACCAGATGATCAATGTTGATGCACATGGACTGTCTGGTAGGGAGATGGGAGTGTCTGGGGGTCCCTAGTGTCCAGTTTTAGAATCATTGCTGTACGTGGTTGTATGATATGTGGCCGTTTTAAAGGACCAGGTGTACCCAATGGCACAAACTTAGGTACTTCATAATCTTCTCAAATTACAAGTTTGTAGCTGTAACTGTTGCAGTCATATTAGTTTCACCATGTTTATAGTTAAACGAAGTGAAGACAAGAAGAAGTATAGACGATTCCTTTGATAGCATTCAGCCAACAAATTTTCATAGTTTAAGGAGGTGATTTGAAGAACTGAAGGCTTCATTAAACCCATAAAAGAGACCATTTGCATCTGTACATGCTTGAAAGGGAGTCACAGTAACCTACATAGTCCTATAATACTGATAACCAAATCCAAGAGTGCCATCTATCCATCCATCCATTTTCTGCCACTTCTCCGTGGTTAAGTCATGGGGGCAGCAGTCTAAGGAGGGATGCCCAGACCTCCCTCTCCCCAGCCAACTCCTCCAGCTCCACCAGGGGAATACCAAGAGATACAATCTCTCCAGCATGTCCTGGGTCTGCCCCAGGGCCTCCTCCCGGTTAGATATACCTGAAACACCTCCCCAGGGAGCCATCCAGGAGGAATCCTAGATCGATGCCTGGAACCACCTCAACTGGCTCCTTTTGATGCGGAGGAGCACCACTCCTGGATGTCTGAGCTCACACCCTGTCTCTTAGGCTGAGCCCAGACACCCTGCAGAGGAAACTCATTTCTGCCGCTTATATCCGCAATTTCATTATTTCAGTCTTTACCCAGAGCTCATGACCATAGGTGAAGGTAGGAATGTAGATCAACTGATAGATTGAAATTTTTCCCTTCCAGCTCAGCTCCCTCTTCACCACGACAGAACAAATGCAGCGACCACATTGTTGCCGACGTTGTACCGATCCACCCACTTCCTTCTTCCCTCACGTGTGAACAAGACACTCAAACTCCGCTGAGGCAGCAATCCACGCTCATCCCGGCCTCTTCACACTCAGCTGCAAACTGCCCCAGTGCATGCAAAAGGACCACATGATCTGCAAAAAACAAAGACATGATCCTGAGGTTAGCTAACACATACCCCACCAGCCCTTGGCTATGCCTAGAAATTCTGTGCATAGATTTCATGAACAGAATCAGTTACACCGAGTGGTTTGATGAACACCAGTTTGAGAGGAAACACCTTCCCCGATCTCTCCAGCCACCAAACCTACACAGAAATGAACCGTTATGGAATGTCCAATATGCTATTGCAAAGCGTTCATGATCTGTATGACAACGTTCCAAGATGTATAGAAGATTTTCTGAAAGCAAATGGTGACCATGCTCGTTATATCCATATATTAATCCATCGACCCATCAATCTTCTAGCAGCTTACCCTGATCAGGGACGTTAGGCTAATTAGGTCCTTGATATTGATATATTGTTAGGCATTTCCATTATTTTGTCCACCTTAAGTAAGCAGTTTATGTTCAAAAGTTCCAGTCAAACTACAGTAGTTTACCCATGGCAGCCTCAACTAAGGAAAAATAAGCAATAGCTCCACAAAGGCTTGTCACATGACTGTTTCCATGACACCGACTCAGGGAACTCTGGGTATTTTTTACAACCAAACAGAGAATTAGAGTGCAACAATGCCAT
>JABFEB020000041.1:13662464-13673648 GCA_019775895.2 Stomatorhinus ivindoensis
AAGTTCCAGTCAAACTACAGTAGTTTACCCATGGCAGCCTCAACTAAGGAAAAATAAGCAATAGCTCCACAAAGGCTCGTCACATGACACCGATGTCATGTTTCCATGACACCGACTCAGGGAACTCTGGGTATTTTTTACAACCAAACAGAGAATTAGAGTGCAACAATGCCATTTGTTCCAGTTCTTTAGTTTCCCTTGTGTATTATCACGAGAAGCTGTTTTTGCCGGCAAGGAATTAATTAGCCTGTTAAAATAATTCCAAAAGGGTGAATAACTTTTCTTTTCAACATGACTGATTAAATAATGAGTTCCACCTTGAGAGGGCAAAATAATATCTGGTCTACTATATATAAGAGAAAGAAAAGTGGCGTTCTCTGGCCTATTTAATAAATGAAATGCCATGGGGATAGAATGAATTCGTGTATATAGCTGCAGGATATCGGGGAGAGAAACCTCCTCAAGGCATTCGTCAGAAGCTACTTTGTTTAATGTTTTACTAAAGGAGCCTCACATGTGAAATTATGACATAAATATATTTCCATCCATCTATCTTGTAGCTTCTTATCCTGGTCGGGCTGCAGCCAATCCCAGGCGGCATGTGGCATATTTAGACGATATATCATATAAATGGTATACTAGAAAACACAATATTTATGCATGTATATATACTGCATAAACACACATAAATTATGCATACAGCTTCACACAGCTAGATAGATCAACATCGGCCCTATGATGAAATACTGATCCCTAATATTGTCATAAACATCACACAGAGCTACTGTAATGGGGTTCTTGTATAAAGGTGCTATCTTGGTGTTCTCCTAAGTTTCTTTTTACATTACAGCTTGCATTATTTATAACAAATTTTAGAAATATTTAGGGGCTATGTAAAATTAAATGTATTTTTCAGTTCATTCACAGAGCTTAAATGTTTTACTTTTGATTCAATAACTTTTGGTCATTTCCTTGGTCGTTAAACCATTCTTTGATATCAAGGGTAGAAAATTGTAGTGATTTTCATTCCTGAATTTCAGAGAGCTGGTGAATTAACATCGCATTCATCCTGGAAACTGACTCATTATCGTTTTGTTCCTGTTTCAGCGTGGAACACTCCCAGAGCTTCTAGGGTTATGCAGCTAGCTTTTTATTTGTTTAAAGCATCGCTACAAATTCTCCATAACAGGTGAAAGTGCAAGAATCAGATAAATTCTTTTGCCATACACATTTATATCATGGAGAACTCGGGTGACACCGAAATCTCTTCAAAGATTTCACTGTCACATGACCTATTGTATCAAGTGGACTTTATACTTCACCTGTCATTAACTGTCATTCAGGAAAAACTACAAAGGGACAGTCAACAGATAATTTTGGACAATCAATGGATGTGCCTAGTGGTTCTAGATACATCGTGAACATGTAACCCTCTGGCACGTATTTTAAACACGGAGATGTGCTGTAGATTTAGACTGAAGTTCTCTTTGAAACTGTTCCATGTAATTAACTACAAAAGAAGGTTTCTTATAAATGAGGCCTCACTCCCACAGCCATTATCACAAAGCTCAAACTGCTTTCTGGTTATATAGTGGCTGGTATTATATATAGTCACGATCTGGAAAATGCAACAGAGCCATTTCATTAATGCGATTCTTCCTGGAATTGCCTCACAATGATTCCAAAGCGCAATTACATTACATCACTGGGACTGTGGTCGCTAGGCGATTTTCACAGGGAGAGTTTGCAGTTGTTCTCTCTGTGCCTTTGTATGGTGTTTATGACCAAACATTCAGCATCACAAACGTGGACATTTCCCATGATGCAGCCTGTAGTGGTAGCTTAACAGAGGACACTACTGTATATTGAATTCATTCAGTGCAAGGAAAGTCATGCATTCACAAGCTTCAGCTTATTAATTTGTTGAACTACAATACTTTGCAAAAGCCTTAGGCAGTCAAAGAAAATGATGTATACACATGTAAAATCTTCATCTTGCTGTAAAACTATGATTTTATCTTTGTCAAAGTGCGTCAGATTAGCCGTTTCAAAACCTCTGCTGAAGTCACACTGGCACATACAGCATCTGCCCTATACGCCAATGTAGTGTTTGCTTTGACCAGTAGAATATCATGTTTAGCTAATCAATACCCCACAGAGAGTACAGGGAACGGCCGAGGTGGCACTGAGGAGAAGTTAGGGAGCTGAAGTGGTGCTCTTTCAGTCATCAAACATGATATCAGTAACTTTTTGGAGAACAGAAGAAATTCTTATTAGGTTTTGTTGTGTTACTCATAATTTGCATCTGAGGAAAAATACAACCCAGGTAAATGGCTTCCAAAATTTCTTTTACTGCCTGAGACTTTTGCGCAGTACTGTACTATTTATCGTGTATTTGATGAAGACTACTTAAGATAAAGTTCTCTCCTACAGAACAATATGTGCATGAATAAGTAGGGATGAGTAAGGATATCTTGATGACCTTTGACAGCCTCCCGTAACACATTCAACTTAAAATAAGACTTCAGAGGCCTAGCAACAAATCTCAGTTGCATCCAATTCCTCTTGCATTCAATCAAATGCAATTAAGGTAGCTTAATATTACCGAATGTGTATTAATAATAAGTATAAAAAATTCAAGACATGAAAAATTTTATTGTTGGGGTTAACGTTTATAAATATGACAGCAACCATTAAGCATAATGGTTAATTAAGAATAATTGTCAGTGTGAGGTGCAATTTTTAAAACCGTTGTCCAATTAGAAGAGAATCTAATACCAGAAGAGGTTTTTTTTACTAGATCGGCTGCTGATGTACTGCCAATACAAATGCACTGACTTCAAGACTAAAAGCTTTGTGCTTTACTATTTTTAAAACACATTTCCTTTAGAGCCTGAGGCTTTATGATCTGTTCTGACTGTTATTATATTGCTGTTCTTTTCCAGATCACATGGGGCTGGTTTTCTGCCAAGAGGAGTTATCAAAAAGGGACCCTCTGTGAAGGTCAACCGGAGACACCAACGCAGCAAAGGCGCCTGAGCGGGATCGGTCCATCAAAGCCCGAGACCCCACTCACACGGAGCAGCTTCCTGAATGAGTAACGCTCCTCATGCCTGTCACAAGATCTAAGAAATGGTTCCTGTTATGAATCTTGGGGAGAAGAGATGAAAATGTGTCTTTACGGCCATTTGATGTCTCTGCCATCTTTGCGAGTTTATTATATAGAACCTCTTTGTAACATCGAAGCACTGAGCAGGCTGCTTGTTCCATTAGCTGCTGAGATTTGGTGCAGAAAGGCAACTTTCCTACCCATATAGTGATTTGGTTCCTTTACATTATGTGTGGTCTGCTGACTGCCAAAGGGCAAGAAATAGAAATAACTTTTTAAAAAGGCTGAAATCCCATCTGGATTTATGCTGAAGAGGAGATACGAGCAGATGGCAGAATTGAGTTATTCCACAGCAATTTCGTGACAGTAAAGGAACAGGTTGAATTGCCGGCTTAAATGGCTGAACTTCTTTTTGTCGCCTGCTCCATCTCTACAAATGGAGCAGTGAAAGGCAGCAGGAGTAATCAGCTGCTGCCAGACAATGGGTTCTTCCAGGCAAGACTCACTCCCACTAATACTCATTGAAATGGCCCATATTCTTCTTTTCAGAGAAGCAATTTTCTTCTCAAGTTTTTGCCTGCAGGAGCTCCTAAGACCTGTAACTCCAAGCCTGCCCTGAAATGCCTGATATCTTTGGACAGCCATGTGACTTCAGCAGCAATCCCTTCATCTCTGGATCTTGCCTGGTCAGACTTGTTTCATCCGCACTTTGTCCCTCTACGGGCATCTGGCCACCAGGTCTCCACTCTGAAAGGCGTGTAAATTTATTTAACAATGTCGTTCCTGTTTTTCCAAGCTGGGTCAGCCCTAAATTTGACCATTAGTAACCAAAAAATACATATTCACATGAGACTTTTGCCTTTTTTAGGTGTTGATTGCATTCACAGATTTTTATGAAACTGAGTTTCCCCTTGCAGTGACTGAAAGAATGTCCCCACAAAATAACAGTTTCTTTCATATCTTGAGGATATATATCTCACACACACACATACAGGTTTGTAATTATATCTTTTTGAGGACTCTCCATTCATTTCTATGGGAAAAACTCTGATCCCAACAAGACTTTAACTCTTTCTAGCCCTAACCTTAATCATAAGTAACCAAATAAAATTTGAGACTCCTGGCATTTTTAGTTCTTTTATTGCATTCATAGATTTTAATAAAATTGAGGTTTATTTTGGTGACATAATCCCCAGCCCCAGCGTACACACACAAGATGATATTTCCACACAATTAGCATAAAATGGAGATACAACACAAGTCAGAAGAGCAGCCCCAGAGTCAGGATGACACAATGTCGGCCATCACCCTCAGTCTGTGAGATGCTTGTCTTTATACAGGACAGATTGTACATAATCACATTAGTGCTATTTACTCTGGATACTGGCTGATGGAACAAAGGAGGGGTTAAAGTTCACCCTGCTGTTTACGTTTACATCTGTGTTTCAATCGCTTCTTATCAACAGCGATGTGCAAAGCCAGAGCATTACATTTGTAATGGATTCTACAGCTGGTGTGGGTACAGTAGCAGCAGTAGCAGTCAAGTAATTCAGGTCCGTACAGAGAAACAGGCTCCCTAATGTACTGTTTCCCAAGCCGGTCCTCAGGGACCCCCAGACAGTCCACATTTTCACTCCCTCCTAGCTACCAAAATATGGACCATCTGGGGGTCCCTGATGACTGGGTTGAGAAACACTGTTACAGTCTTTAAGCCAAGGCTGAGGAACCTGTTCCATGGAGGGCCGGTGCGGGTCTTTGGGATGGCCTCTCAATCAGCCAATAATAAAACAGCGGTTCTCAGCTCCAGTCCTGGGGACCCTCTGGTATTGGCTGATTGAGAGGTCATCCCAAAAACCCGCACCGGCCCCCATGGATCAGTTCCCCCACTCCTGTTACCTAAAGGTGACAGGTTTGCTTCACTCCCTGCTGTAGTACCTTAAAGGTTCATAACCTGAATTGCTTACATAAAATATTAATCAGCTGAAATACATAAAATGAACTTGTTAGCTTAGTAAAGAGTTAGTGAAGAGCACAGCGGAACTTTAAATTTGATATCAGTCATCATAGACCAAGTAGAATATATTCTGATCAGACTTATCCTCTGATTAGCTGTGATTAATTATTACTCATAATTATCTGAAAATACTTTGTGCTTAACAGCTATTCATCATTATTAGGTTGCAGATTTATTCATTGTATGAAGACGAAGTAGGTTAGAGAATGCATCTTGGGCCTACATCCCAGTAGTATGTGTGAAGGACCTGCATGAGGAGATATTGCAATTCTCTTCGATAAACTCTATGAACAATTTATCCTAGTAAATAGTTCCTTCACCACGGATCTAGTTAAGATATAGACTTTGTAAGTTGGGAAGTTCAGAGAACGTCTTTGTGCCGTACCAGGGTGCACCAGCAAAGAACGTCACTTTCATCTGTAAACATCTATCTTGTAAGTGCAGTGGACACCCGGTGATCTTTGTGTTTTACTGTGATTAGTTGAGAGCATAATATCACACAATGGACATGTTGTTTCAAGGGAATGCATATGTGCAGGGAATCTTGAGGTTCATCTGAGATATTTGATTTGCCCGTTGGTGCCTCTCCTCTTAGCATTTTACTTTGAAACTCTGTTTGTTTGTTTTTTTTGATCGTCTCAATGAACTATTTTAGAATACTGACTGTAATTCCTTCACAGCACTGCATCTCAATTTTACAAGTTACATGCAGCTTGAAAAAGGCTCAAGACAGAATGGGAGAAATTATACTGTAGTTCTGACAGATGCTGGGAACTCAATCCAAAAGTGGGAGGCAAATGAAAAGGCTCTGAAGGGGTGGTAAGGCCTAAAAAGTCTCCCATTGTTGCTGATGTGAGCGGCGCATCGGGGGGAGCCGGAGCTGAAGACATCCTGAGGATAATGAGGTCATGCGGTTTTTGTTGCTTGGGAGGGGAGCACAAGAAGCACCGCAAGAATAGAGGCATGCATGTATATAAACTAACAGAGTTTCAAACCTGACTGGCAAGCCTGAATAACTTGAATGGGTCAGTTAGACCTCTCGGAGAGGCCAGCCAAGAGCTTCGCAGTTGCCCAGATGAGAAAAGCTCTGCCCAGAAGCTCTATGGTGACGGCCGTGAGAAAGGGGGCAGTTTCTTTGAATGTTGAATAGGAAGTTTGCTGGAGTAGTCTATTAACGAGGAGAAAGGTCCTGACAGCAATTCTGCTTCAAGGGATGCTTTCCCAATTTCCCCGAAGATTAGGTAACGGAGCAGCTTCCTGTACTTGAGACGACAATGTTGCCAGTTTAAATATCGAGTTTATTTCCAAGCACAGGACAGAATACCAATATTACATCCAGTCTGGATGTCTTCTAAGGTGGTTTTGAAAAAAAACTTTAACACAATGTTATGCAATGGTGACGGAAAAAAATATGTAGATAATAGGTAAGTAATGATTAAAATACTTGCTATACTTGTGTGTTGTTTTGGTGTAAAAATTCCATGTTTTTCCTGTGCGGAGACCTCCTTCTTGAACCCAAATCATAACTTTATATTAGTTGTTTATATTAGTTGTAGAAACTTTTCACTGCCGAATGAAGAATAGAATATGCATCTTTTGTGATCCAATTAGTGTACGCAGCTGATGCTGTAGAAGTCATTCTCCATATTGTAAGAATGGCTAATCATTACTAAGTTCCCTCACATTCTCCCAGATATGACAAACTTAATTTTCCTGATCGAACAGCTCTGTCTGGTTTTACCGCTTGCAGTTTTGCAACACGTTAACTGTTAACGATGATAACTCTGCTCTTTTCTGAGTGAGAAACCAATAACCGATATATCACTGGTTGACGAACTAGCCCAGCGCTTATTGCTTCAAACGCACTGCTGAGATGTGACCCAGATGGACCCAGGCGGGACGCATTGAAATTCAGATTTCTTTCATTTCATTCGCCTGGAGATGGGTTTCCAATAACTGTCCGAAAGACTGACAGTTTGCGAAACTCATCTGAGACATATGACCTCATTTTTTAAAAGCTATCTCTTTCTTCTGCAGATCATGCACTCTAGGAAGAACTATCGTGCCTTTTTGAAAAAAAAATAAACATTTTTCTTGCAATGGAGCCCTCAATCATCTCTTTGCTAGTTTCCCATTAATATTATTACTCTGAGTCAAATGTCTGATTGGCAGTTAAGTTCGGCTCTTGGAATAACTTCTTATATAGAGAAGAAATAAACAAATTGGCATGGTAACTGGACTTTAAGTGATTCTAAGCAGCTCAATTAACTTTCAGCACAGAACATGATGCATTAAACAGCAACAGATTTACATTGTTATGTTTTGTTTTATGTAGCACTTTAAAAATCATGTAGGGTTCCACTGTGTAAAAACCAGCCATAACTATTTATTTATGGCTGGTCTTAGATGCCTCTTGGCAGAGCTGCTGGGGGAATTTCCCACACCCACGCGGCATGCCGACGTGTTGAGGAGCAATAGAAAAATCGGTTTCTGGCTAATTTTGGCAATAGAAAAATCGCTTTTCTGGACCATTGACTGGGCTGGGTCGGGTTAGACACAAGCATTGATATTAAATCAAGAAGATGGGGTCAAGAGATGCAGGGAAATCTGAGACACTGCAGTGTGTGCAATTCTCCCTGGCGACGCACAGTGACTTGACAATGTGGCTTTTTTGTATGATGTGTTTTAATTACCATTTTACATTTTATCTTGAATGGAGTCTGATCAACACTGGCTGTCTTCCCACTAAAAAGTCCTCATTTTCCCTGACCTGCCGCCTCTGCAACATGAATCCTACAGCTGTCACTGAGGTTGAGATGAAATAACTCCCAAACCTCCACTACTCACCTTTAACAACTATGCATCTATAGAGTCATCAAAACACCTCGTTTTGTCCTGGACAGGCTTGTGACTTCTGGGGGATTGCAACCCTGAAAGTTCCATACAAACAGTGGTTGGTATTGGGGCACCGATCCATCCTATGCACAGTTGTGTGGTTTATTCACGGGAATGCATGTCTGACTAATCTGTGCATTCCGGTCAGGTCTGGCCATCTGGCATGCTGGACATTTTCCTGATCAGCAGAGTTTATCGTGGGTATATTTGTGTAGCTCAGGTTGTCATGGGACGCATGTAGACGCCACCAGCCCAGGACGACATGATCTCCAACTCCGGCAAATTTGCGAGAGAATCCACCACAAAATCGTCACCCCCATCATACCCCTTGATATATTACAGCATTAGAAACTCTAAATTTATGGTGTAGGGTTGGGGAGCAACGTAGTTTAAAAAAAAAAGAAGAAAAAAAAGCAATCAGCCGGCCACCCCAGCCCCAGTCAAACACTTGTATCGTGGATATCTTTCATGACATACTGACCGAGGAATAATGTGGTCCTGAGGCCAATCCAGTTTAGGACCTCTGGTAAATAGTATTGGTGGACGTCGAAAGTCAAGAAAAATAGGGAGTGTTGATACAGAGCTCTGGGTGTGACGTGTTCAGTAATTATATCTATCTTCTGATATAGCTAGCAGGCAAAGTGACTCACTGCAGCAGCAATGCTGAAACAATGCTAAATGTAATCCATAACAAGGCAAACTTATGCAGCTATAATTGCCTCCATTCTCCACTGCCTCTTATCCAGATCGAGACTGTTAAGCCTGGAGTCTATCCCAGAAAGCATGAGGCAGAGGCACCCTAGACAATATGCCTGTGCCTAACAAGGCGCACACTCGCTCACCGTGAGAGACCTCGATTCACCAGAGACGCAGCTTTCTGAGGACATGCAAACTCCCCCAAACACAGAGCTGAGAGCAGGCATCACCCAGGCAGTACGACGCCACAATGTTACCCAATAAGCTACCATGTGACTGCATTCATTACCCCTGAGTTTGATACAGAAATAATGGGAGATGTAACAGTTCTACACCCTTTAGACCAGCTGGTTGTGTTACGCTGTGGTTTAGCTGCACCGGATATTTACCCACGTAATTATCCTAAGATCCCAAAGGCTCTTCAGTTGGTCGGCACCTCAGTGGTGCTTCAGCAGATGATCAGGTGAACCTCGAATTTGCTTCTACTGGAAAGACTCAAACAGAAAGAAGACGAAGGAAGTTGGAAGTTGACCCAAACTCTGACTGGTTTGTTTCATTGATTGAAAGACTCATTTCAGATGTATGATTATAGAAGACTGGCCAATCAGTACACTGCAAGACCTCAGTGCTTAAGTGAAATCCAGGTCCTGTTGATTGAAATTATAGTTTACAAATCCTGTCCTCCCTGACATGGATTATCTATAAAATCGTATACCTTCATGTACTTTTATGTTATTGCATCCCACCATATAATGCCTGGATACAGCGAATGTTACTCCCGACATTCAGAACCCAGTATCAGAACCTATCACGATGTCAGTTACAAGACATCATTACTCAATGCAGAAAACTATGGTGCCTGAATGCAAATCCTGAGACAAGCAACGAAAACAGAAACTTTATCAGGTGTAAATCGCAGAAAACATTAAGTTCTTTGAAACTGTTGAAATCTGTATTTGTTTTAGTTCTTAGTAAACGCATGTGAAGCCTGGTGGACATCCTAAAAAATATTTCTTGCAATAATGATTTGTATGTGAAACTTCACTCCTGTATTCACAAAGCAATGCTGTTTTCCGAATGAAGAACACTTCTATATCGTTTCATTTATTTACAAGAGACACATAGACAGTTTTATACAGAGTTGTAAAAAAAGATGAGGGTTGCATAAAGGATGACATTAAGGCTCACAAAGATCTGCGGCTTTGCATTTGGTTTGTCGTGGCTTTCGGCAGTTCAGTTGTCATGGTTCAAAGTCCATTTCCTTTAAAATCAATTTGCTGTGGGAAGCTACAGGTCCAGGGAATCTGTGTGTCTCAGCTACCTGCCCAAGTGAAGGACTCCATTGCTGTGCTCACTCAAATCACCCGGGAAAGAAAAAGACAAATGAATCACCAGGACAACTTCACTGTGTATTAAATATCTACAACTTTAGTATCAAATATCAGCACAAATTGAAGTAGACCACATATATATTAAACGAATATGTATAGAATCACTTTAAATAATGCCAATACTAATAATAATACAGAGGCTGACTTGATCTGCTTATAGTAAATTCAGATGTATTTTATCATGTTACAAACAGGCATTCATGCAACATGAAATGAAACTGATAGTTTGCACTATTTCCAGGATAAAGTGGCCAAATGGAGCCCAGAAGTATTCCTGGTGTGGAACAAATCATCCCCTCCACAGCCCTCTCCAAACCATCCACCATTATTTTGGATCTGTGCATTTTTATATATTAATGTCTTCTGGCAGCAGAATTCATTAGGATTTCTGGGTCTTAATGAACCCTTAATGGCTTTTAGTGCTGCTATTTCAGTATCACAATGCTACAGCTTAGAAAGGACATACATGATGTAACGAGTCACTGTGTGTTTGATCTTTCTGCCCCCTTTGGGTTTAAAATAAGTGAATTGATTCAGTGTTATTAATATTGAAATTAATTCTATGTATACATTAAATTAAAGTTAAACTGCTTCTGCTGGAGATAGAACAGAGGAGTCAAGATCGTACCATTGTAGGTCAAAATAATTCACACTTGTTATTTTTATTGTTAAAATCACTGGGATTCTCACAATTATACGGTTTGCTATATCTAAACTCTTGTCAGTCATATGATTTGCTTATATCTCAGCTCTTGTTAATTATACAGTTTGTTATTTCTAAACTCTAGAAAGTGGTTGTCGTATTGTAATGGCTCCCAGGGATTTTCTTGCAGCGTGAAGTCGGGTATTGGGATGGCAGGGTGGCTCAATCGGGTATTGGGCTGGCACGGTGGCTCAGTCGGGTATTGGGCTGGCACGGTGGCTCAGTCGGGTATTGGGCAGATACGGTGGCTCAGTCGGGTATTGGGCAGGTACGGTGGCTCAGTCGGGTATTGGGCTGGTAGGGTGGCTCAGTCGGGTATTGGGCTGGCAGGGTGGCTCAGTCGGGTATTGGGCCCGCAGGGTGGCTCAGTCGGGTA
>JABFEB020000041.1:13673748-13683749 GCA_019775895.2 Stomatorhinus ivindoensis
ACAACTCCCTTTTCTAATTGAGTGAAACAAATTTAATTACAAAATACAAATGGTGCAATTTCACCACTGTGGGAGAAAAAAGAGCAATCGATTAAAAATAAAAGTCCAGTATAAGTTTGCAGATTTAACATTCTGTTAATATTCATTAGCGTACACAAATTTAAGTTTGTCTTACGATTACTGCATTTTGTTTTAATGATAACCACAGGTTTCAGCCTATACTATAGTATGAAACAACACTAAATCATACCCATTAATTGATACCCTCCCTGCACTTCATGTAGAAAATTTTAAACCTTGTCTTTCATGATATGGTTAGATTTCTTTTTTTTTGTCCGGCGCTGCAAAACGTCGTCACGCGTCACCATGTCACGTGGCACAAAAACCTTGCAGGAGCAAGACGACTTAAGACAGATCGCGCAGCACATCTCAGCCGGCTGCACAAACTGGAACAGCCTCCGTGACGACACAACTTTGCCCTTATTGGCTGAAGAACGTGACGTTTGAATGACGAATATGAATTACATAAATGCTCTAATAGTAAGTAGTGGTATATATACTGCTAGTTACTGTAATGTTGCGCTGCTTTATTTGTTTAATCGTCCAGTCTGTGAAGAGATTATTTTGCTCCTGAGGCTATCCCATTGGTGACCCCTGCCCTGTAAAACCTCTGTACTGATTCCCCCAGTTTGGGAAGCACTGCACTGGGGGAACGATGTCCGTGTTGTGCGTGTGCCAAGATGGATGATACAGGAATTCACACAGGCACTGGCTAACACAGAAAGAAATGTATCATTTTCCAAGCCGCCATTTTTGGCACCAGAGGAACATTCCTGGCTGTACTCTTTTAGTACAGTACATGTTCTCGGTTGCCAGATCGTACCCCCTCGACAAAAGGACTGACATGGACAGAGCAAATCGTTTCGAAACACAACAACTGCATCTATCAAATAATGCGACTGAGCCCTGGCTGGGCGCTGGGCAGCAAGTCGCTGCAAATGCGACGAGGGTTTCCCCAGCTGACAATAAACGGCGGGGTTTTGATTACAGCCTCACCTCCTCATTAGTCGCCTATGGAAGGCATGGGGGCACAGTTCGAAATTCTGCCCCTCCCGATAAACCTGACCCCCACAATACAATTCACAATATCATGTATTTAAAGCCCCCTGTAAATTGTTGGTGTCCATGCCCCTACTGTACCCCTATTTCCCCACCCCCTCAAAAAATCCACAGAGGGAGTGAACTACGCCAGTGGCCAAAATTGTGGAAGCACTTTTAGAGATTGCAGAACTTTATTCAATTGGTATTCCAGTTACTTATTTAATTAATTCATGCAGTAATTTTTAAGGTGTAATGGAAAAAATGCTAGGTGTATCCACAATTTTGGCCATTTGTGTAGCCTATGGTACAGAACTGTCAAAGGGTGCTGGGGGGCTGGGGGGGGGGGATCTAGGCTGGCTGTGTGAGGGAGAGCGACTTAGCATACGAGACTTGGCAGTAAAACTCACATGTGTTTGTGCTTACGAACTCCTGTATATACAGTCATCATTCTGCGCATACAGATTTTATAGAAGGGATCCGAACACTAAAATTTCACCTTGCAAAGTGTCATACCCCAAACATTTTTCCCATTTCAGCAGTTGCAGTGTCCATTTTGAAGCAACCATGTTTCCTGAACGATCACAGCTGTGATAGAGAGATATGACCACTGATTACCGCCATTCTGCAGTCACGTTCATTCAGAGGATGCCAGCAGTTACTGCAAACCAAAGCACAAGGAAAGTCTCCTGTTTACACCCTAGGACTCAATCCAGCACATTCTCATAATAATCATTAGCATTTTTTTGTAATCTTTCAGGAGTGATATGTAGCCTCTTCAGATTTCAGATGCTAGAAGCTTCAGTTTTGCTGAACTGAAGGCAAAGAGCAGCCAAATATGTCTAGACACCAAAAATGTTATTTTAGGCTTGACATTTTGCTGATCTGCTGTCATCCTGCCATGTGCCCGCCAGACATCCAGGTTGGTTTCACTTATAATTTTATCCTGCCTTTTGTCCTTTGAAAGCCTTTACAGGACGTGCTTTTGCCTGTATATGTCACATCTGCATTCTGACAGGCCTTCCTGAATAATTGTCCAATTTCTGGTTGCATAAGGTATTTCAGCCCACAGGAGCCATTAGATATGAGACATACTTCTTTCTTTTCTGCAGCATAAGAAAGCAGGTCACATATCCATGGCAATTCAGGCAGCAGCAACAAAACAACCAGAGCTCTGTGGCGAATAGTGTCCCACGTGCAGGAACGGACTCTACATGCCTCCTATTGATTTTCGATTCTCAGCACCCGCTTCTCCACGTTCCCCAGCCCCGAGTGGGGCCATAACACCCCTTTCCACTGCAGCTTCCCACCTACCTTTACTGCTTTTTTCTCAAAGAGCCGTTGGGTATATTGTATAGTTGCTGAGCAAAGCCTGATATCCAAAGCGATTTAAAAAAAATATTACTCCAAAAAACATATATAAATTACAGCAGTATATTTCACTGGAGCAGTTCAGGTTAAATACCTTACTGAGAGGTGAAACACAATTGCAGTTGGTGCTTTGAAGGTTAAAAGTTTAAGTCTTTAATCACTGTCATCCTAATATGATCCATACACCAGAAAACGGGAAATGTGGATATGAAAGAGAAATGAGAACTATATCAAGGCACTGGCTGAGTCTACTGAAACTGAAAGTCCTTTCTGTGAATCTTACAGAGGGTGGGAACAGAGCGTAGCTTAGTTCTTACTTACTACCCAAAGCAGGCTAACTGCACCTCATCAAGTGAAACTAGAATTCCCATAATACCCTGGGCCATGTGAGACTGCACTTCTGTTGTAGACGTCTTGCGGTATTATTCTATAGCCTGCTAAAAAACATTTAGAAAGGTTCTCATACATCATATATGAATGGGAATGCTCTATTAATATGTATGTAACCTTACAATGGAAACTTCTGCAGACAGACGTCAGTAAACGCTAAAAACAGAAATTGGTGTAATAATGTTGGGCACTTACTAAAAATGGTACTGGTGTGAAACATGTCGTTATTTGGACAGAGCACAGATGGTCTTCCTGCTTCCAGTGACAATGCCTTGCTCCTGTTTTGTTATACAACATAGAAATACTCCACAGTCCATTTCCGTCTGCTGCTTTTCTGACTGCATTATTAAGCATTTTAGACAATGGCGCGAGCCCAGAGGCCAACAGAAGCCTAATAGAAAACACTACAGCAGTGACTTTGGGAAAATGCTTGGCAGAGCCAATCGCATTATAGATGTCTGCCCCAACAGGCCCAGATTAGCTACCTAGGAGATATTGTCAGCTCAGTAACCTGAACACCTTCATACTATAGAGCAATCAGGGCAGATAATACACCTATATCAGATAAACATGTGGCTTCTAATTGGATATAGCGCACTTTGCCTAATCAGTATACAGCACAGGTGGCCCATAGTGGGCTTTGCGTATGAGTGATAGTGCTTGCCTTGCTTGTGCTAATGGAAATGTTTGGAGGAGGAAAACGCCATGAAACAATGAAAATACTGGTCTGGCTTGTCATGGGAGGTGAATAACTGTTGTACCCTTTATGCCGAGTCCTTTTTGAAATTGTTTGAGTAAAAGAACATTGATCTACATAAATCTGTGAAATAAATACTGTCCTGCAGGGCCGGGTGCTGCGAAAGTTTTGTATTTCGTAATTTCAGTTCCAGCATTTGATTACTGTAATTATACCAACATCTGGTGTTACAGGTGCACACCAATGACTAACTGAACAGGTGACTGATTTTAACCTTAATTCTTAAAGAATACTGTTGAGCGTGTACCAGTCTGGCAAGGGCTGTCGTTTCCAGGACAATAACCTTAACATTAGATAAGATTAATACCAGGATTGAAAGTAACTGAATGATTTTGGTGTGTATTTTCCCGTCTAATCTGCAGTTAGAGGGTGCTGGACAAGAGGGTAGCTTGGATGAAGCTTTTAAGCAGAGTACTAATTCTTTGCAAATGTAGCTCAGGTGATATCGCATTTCAGACCTTGTGCATGTGCTTGACTGCAGCCAGATGCAAACATTAATTAGCTTTGGCTATCAGTGCAGAGGAAGAGCAGTCCTTGGCTGCCAGAGTGAAATGCTGTTTGGAAATAGAGTTGGGACACCATGGAGGTGGATTTAAAAACGCTGATGGTTTTGTGTGCAACCAGAGTAAGACCACCTGGCTAGGTTTGTTTAGCTTAGAATGGCGAAAGCCCCAAACCTTTGTTAGAAACAATGGAACAATAACCAATCCTGATTGGTTACTTCCAAAGTAACCTAATGTTTAAGAATACCCTTTAACAAAGAGTGAGAATGTGCAAATTAATCATCAAACCGACAGAAGGGCACCAATGGCAGATCAGTGTGACACGGCAGTGCGTCGTGCCCTGCTGCGTACGGCACTACGTAGCTGCGGATCAGACTTGTCGGGCTGACGCTTCCCACAGATGCTTGACACCCAGCCAAGTACACGATGCAACAGAAAACGAGATTCGTCAGCCTAGGTGACCGGCTTCCATTGCTCCCAGGTCCAGTTCTGATGCTTCTGTGCCCATTGTAGGTACTTTTGATGGTGGGCAGGGGTCAGCATGGGCACTCTGACTGGCCTGCAAATTCGCAGCCCCATATCCTCCTTAGACCCAAGGGAAAAATGCCCTTTAGTTTTAAGTTAATTGTGATTTATGGCATCTTTTTTCAAATGTATTATTTTTTTTTTTCACAGCATGCCCTCTTTAGTGTACAACAGGAATGAATATGATTCCTTACATCAGTGAAAAGATAGATACAAAAACAAAATGTCCACTGCAATGGACATAAATGAATGGGTGGGGTCTCAGGAGGATATAAAATGTCCACTGGAAGGGACATAAATGAATGGGTGGGGTCTCAGGAGGATATAAAATGTCCACTGCAAGGGACATAAATGAATGGGTGGGGTCTCAGGAGGAAATGCTGCAGGGCGCGATACCATGTGACGTGGCTCATTACTCCCGTGATCATCATAAAATAATGTGTGCCACAGTAGCCCTTCTGTTGCTTTGTACCACATGGGCAATCCCTCATTGACAGTCTTAGCTGCCCAACAGCCTGTTAGCGAATCGTGACTTTTCCCTCGCTCTTGCCCATTTCTTTAGTATTCAACATATCGATTCCAAGTACCGAATGTTAGCTTATCATCTAATGTGTCCCAGGCCTTGACAGTCACCATTTTTCCAATATAGTGACCATTATTCACCTCCTTTTTGTGGTGGTTATAATATTTTGGCTCATCTGTGAATGCAGAACAAACACACACACATTTTTTTTTCATGGGGAAAATATTTCTAGAATGCTGGAAAGGTTTTTTTTTTAATAGTGACATGTGTGCATAGAGACAGCAATTTATTCCATTGTGATGAGGGATAACTTTGTGAGCCCAGCCCCTGTCTGGCAAAACGGGAATGCTGGGACAGCTCTGTGACGGTGCATTAAGCAGCAAAGGCCATCTGCCTCTGGACCGGTGACAGGCGCTGGCAGCCTGTGAGAGGCTGAGGACTGGCCCAGCTCAACACCGCTGGAGCCGTGATCTCTGAGACCTATACTTTGCCTAGGACGACTTAGATGAAGCGGACTGAGCTTTCACGTCATCCGCCTGCTGCCTGAACAAGGGTGCGAGTTCAGCTCGGTCTGCCGGTGCGCTGATCTCTCTACAGCGATGCGTTTAAAAGGCCCTTAAAAACCTTCCTCTTTACAGCATCAGTCACACATTCATGTTCAGCATATTTCTTGCTAAACACTTATCTTAGCATTATGCAGGGCCTGAATCAGAGGATTGATGAGATTGCATAAAAACAAAGCGAAGTGTGCAGTCAACAAATGCTTATCTTAGGCTCGGTCTCTGAGCGGAGAGTATGGGTCCCCACTTTTGGAAGACCTGGTAATTAGTGACACTAAGTAGCTCATCATGTCAGCCTAAGTGTAACTCACTGGCTTTCAAGCTATAATATAAACCACCTTTGAATATTTGTTTCTATAACTTTGGCTGCAGAACACACCCACCCATGAGGTTGCTGAAACCATATGGACAGAGACGGAGGAGAGGGTAACTCTAGTCTGAGGAAGACGCTATTCAGAACGTTCTCTGACACCTCTTAAAATAGCAAGGAGGTCCCATTGCAACCTGCTGCAACAATGAGGTCATGACTGTGTGCATCACAAATCCTAAAGATCTCTTTTACAGCACAGAGCAGCTGACAGCATTTCCGTGTTTGATGTGTGAACCTCAGGGTAATTTTCACATACATAGGTGTATTGATGTTTTTTACGTTTTTTATAGAATGAAAGCCCCCTCTGGCGTGCTCTTAAGACTCGGGACGTACGGCGAACGAGATACGAGACGTATGGAGTACGACTGTGTATAACCCAACGGGACAGCGATTAGAACTTGACAATTTATACCTGCAAAGTGACAAAAGGTAAACCGCAGCATTCCGTTCCCACAAACCCCCCTCCCCCAGAGAGTTATGTATTTTTACAATCAATTACAACACAGCAACAAAGAACCAAATATATAGGCGCACTGATTTACTAACACAGGTCCCTGGGTTACCCATAAAAGGATAAAGCGTATGTGCTGCTTCTTCGTGCCCAGAGGGAGCGCTGAGAAAGAAGAGAGGAGAGCGTTCGGATGCCACAGAGGGAAGACTTATTACACAGAGCCCCAAGCCAAAGTGACATGTTGTGTAAGAGGATCGATGCCTCATTGTCGTGATTCAGCTCCAACGAGATCCCTCTTCGTGTTCCTAACTTTGTTCTTTGGCAGAGATCTATTGAGATGTCACTATGGGGTACAGGAGTGGAGAAGGCCATCCAAAGGACAGTTCAGGAGCCAAAGGAGCGTTGTATGCTGATTGCATTACGCTCATTTCATCCCTCGTGCTTCAAAAACAGGAGTGACTCACTGAAGGATAAGCAGTGCATGCATGCACGCAATAGTGTCAGGAAGACACACAGTTGTGTACATTTGCACTGAAGGTTCCTCCCATTAAAGGCTTCGCCCAGATATTTTAACAGCAATAAACTTTTACTGTCGGCGCTTATAAATTTCAAGTTGAGACACTCAGTCCAGATGCCTCACAAATCTTGGTGAGGAAGTTCATCTCGGTGTCGAAGGCAGCACATCTATGAGCTCACCTCGGAAGCAGAAACATCCTGCTGGAAAAATGCTGGTAAATGCGAGGGAATTAAAGAGCTGTATGCCTGATCATTAGACAACCATCATCGCTACATATAGGGGCTGCCTTCTCAGGTATCTACTGAGTGCAAACTTTAAGCTCAGCAGTGACTGCACAATTCTGTCAGCAGGTAAATAATTTTCCACTATATTATTTATAGTGTTTTTTTATCTGAGAAATCCAGGTTAAGTACCTTGCTCGAGGGTACAATTGTAAAGGCCTCTCCTGGTTTCATGTGAAAATTACTCTAAAGTGTGCGGTTTACCAACATTGGGTCGTTTTTTGAGTGAAGACTGGAGGGCAAGCAGAATCACAATCTACACAGAATGCGAAGGATGGAAAAACAATGTTTTATGAGTAGTATCTCTCTGTGTGTCTGTGACTGGCTGGTTAACAGTCATTCTGAGTTTAAGCCTACAATCATGCAATCAATAACTATTAAGACTCAAGTATTTACAAGAAAGCTATGCACATAAGAACAAAACTTAAATATTTAATTCATGTCTTGGTCCCTTGAGGCATCTTTTCCTTGGATGAAAGTTACTCCCAAAACAGTTTCTTGAATATATTTTATTTACTTTTACTTGGAAATGCATATGGAAATAGGATGATGTTGGATTTCTCCCTGTGACCTCCGACACACTCTGCACAGCACAACTTCTGCATGAGAACAATAAAGACATTTAGGTATTTCACATGCTTGGCAGAATGCCTGTAATCATTGGCGCGATGAGATTCATGGATAATGAGCAGCAAAATCACAAAATGTAAAAATAACATTACGATTCACTGAAGGATAACCTTTTTTTGTGCCATTTAAGGTGCAAGTGTATCCCCCGGAGTTCTGGAGTGTTGGAGAATGCCCCCTGGCAATTCTTGTTGACAGGGAGAGGAAATTGCAGTTAAATATCCGATAACATTTTTGAGCCAATGAGATCTCCAATACCACAGCAACTCAGACACATAATTCAGTCCGTCAGCCAATAGCTGTCCTGCATTTTCAGTTCTCAAAACCTAGCTTGACACACACACACGCGCTCACACGTTCACATGCGTCAAACATCTATAAGCGTGCATCTGCTGAAAAGGTGCCGCCTTAAACTCAGAAATCTGACATCCTGGCAGCCTTTAAGCTGACAAAAAATGTTGTGCTGTTTTGAGATGGAAAGACTGCCAGTCCTCTTTGGTGACATCTAAGAAGCAGGGCGTTTTAGGTGCCCACAGGGGTCCTATGGGGGCTGAAGGCAGCCAAGGGACAAGGGGAAAAGCTGTCAAGGGAATCCAGTTAAATTACAGATACAGTTTCCACTAAGAAATGGAATTCTTCCTTCCAAAATATCTGTGAATTCATACAGACACCATCTATTATCAAAAAACTGCTACTGTCCTAACTGATGTTATTTTAAGATGTGCCACTATCCCTCATATTCATATAGACATGAGGTACTTTATTAATTCCATGGGGAAACTTGGTGCTATTCACATATCCCAGTGGTGGTCAGTCTTACCCAGAAAGGGCCACTTTGTACATGGGTTTTCACTGCAACTCCTTAATTAGAGTCCTCATTAGAGTACAGACTGGTTGAGGAGTTCCTGTACCTGGGTTTGAACGGCTGACTTACAGGTTATGTAAAAAACCTGCGTACACACTGGCCCTATGCGGATACGATTGGCTACCCCTAACATATCCCGTCATGCACTCCATGAGAGAGACACATACATGTGTATACATGGCTTAGCCAGTGTCCAGCCCCCTGGGTAAAGGGCCTTGCTCAAGGGCCCAACCATGGTATAATTACTCTGCTGCCCATGCTCTACTGAACAGGGAAACCTCTGCAAACATGCTGAGCTACACGGTGCCCCCATGCAATACAAACACGACAGGATTGCAAAGGCTTTATTTGGACAATACAATATACAGATCATAAGGTCAAACAAAAGGGTCAGCAAGAGCAACTAAGATGGGCTCAAAGTAACAGGAAATATAGTGCTGGGTTAAAAACAGAACTTAATCACAGGAAATTTTGACGAATAACACGGCTCCCCTTGTATGAATGGAAAAAGACCTAAAGATGGAGAATCTGGAATATTTACACCAAGACACTGCAATTCACAGTGTTCCTGGTCTATGCTACACAAGTTCACGCAGAATTTATATATGTTAGACGTAGAGCAGTGGCAGATTTTAAATCACCTTTGCTTGCCGCAGTGATACGAACCTCAGAAGCACACACGTTGTACAATTCTAAAACGTTCCTTTACACTGAACATCACAATATGTTTCAGAGGAACAGTCTAGACGGGGTTGTTTCATTCAGCCTCCCGGCACCATTGGAAAAGGAGCATTTCTGAGGGGCTCTGCCATCCTGAATAAGACATAAATAAACACTCTCCTGATCCTGCCATCTTCCTACTGCCTGCTTACTGTCCTGCGTACCGTCCTGATCCTGCCATCTTCCTACTACCTGCTCAGTGTCCTCATCCTGCCATCTCCCTACTGCCTGCTCACTGTCATGCACACTGTCCTGATCCTGCCATCTCCCTACTGCCTGCTCACTGTCCTGCACACTGTCCTGATCCTGCCATCTCCCTACTGCCTGCTCACCATCCTGCACACTGTCCTCGTCCTGCCATCTTTGTACTGCCTGCTCACTGTCCTGCACACTGTCCTCATCCTGCCATCTCTGTGCTGCCTGCTCACTGTCCTGCACACTGT
>JABFEB020000041.1:13683849-13701254 GCA_019775895.2 Stomatorhinus ivindoensis
CTCATCCTGCCGTCTCCCTGCTCACTGTCCTCATCCGTCCGTCTCCCTGCTCACTGTCCTCATCCTGCCGTCTCCCTGCTCACTGTCCTCATCCTGCCGTCTCCCAGCTGACTGTCCTCATCCTGCCGTCTCCCAGCTCACTGTCCTCATCCTGCCGTCTCCCTGCACACTGTCCTCATCCCTCCAATTCGCTGCACACTGTCCTCATCCCTCCAATTCGCTGCTCACTGTCCTCATCCTGCCATCTCCCTGCACACTGTCCTCATCCTGCCATCTCCCTGCACACTGTCCTCATCCCTCCAATTCACTGCACACTGTCCTCATCCCTCCAATTCACTGCACACTGTCCTCATCCCTCCAATTCGCTGCTCACTGTCTTCATCCTGCCATCTCCCTGCACACTGTCCTCATCCTGCCATCTCCCTGCTCACTGTCCTCATCCCTCCGTCTCCCTGCACACTGTCCTCATCCTGCCGTCTCCCTGCTCACTGTCCTCATCCCTCCATCTCCCTGCTCCTGTGCCTCTCCTGCTTTCTGCTGAACACCACTTTCCTTCATACACATTAACAATTTGCAAAACTGCAGCTATACTTTTATTGTAATGTTCTGTAGCTCTTAACACCAATATTTCATACTTACTCTTCTTTTACCACCAAAAAAAGTGTCTCCATCTTTCCTTTTCCTCGTAGTGTGTCTGAGAATAAAATCTAATCTATGTTTAACAAAACAGTATCTGGGCTATCAGATGAAGCTTCTAAAAATGTCTATAAATATGTAATGGTCAAATACAAAATCAATACCACTAAAATTCAAATAATAGGCCACATTATTTGCTAGCTAGTTTTTTTATGTTGCCCCTATATATTTCACTTATAGTAATGTTTTTTCAGAGCATAACATTAGACCTTCTTATGCGTTAATGTTAGCCTAAAAACAAACCACACAGGCTAAGTGGTGAACTAATTTCAGAAAGGCACAATGTTTTTGTGATAAAATGAGAATGAAAACATTGAGAGTTCATCCCCTTGGAAAATGACCAAGATCAATTTTACCTCACCAAATAAGCCTGGTTTAAATAGTGAACTTTGCTTATCTTGCTAGTTAATGTAACTAACGTTGACTGTACCGGTGTTCTGTCGAGTTGAGCTACTTTATCGAGGTAAGCTATGGCTAGGGCTATCGATTAGCACTACGGTAGCTTAATTACCTCGACAAAGTAGCTCAACTCGACAGAACACCAGCCTCAGAAGGACAATGGTAAATAATTCAACTTATAAAGATGTCAGCTTGCATTAGTCAATGAAACACTTAAACGAATAAATGAAGGTTGTAAAATACATTTTCAACAGGTTAGACTTTTGCTGCCTACTTACACTTACCAATGCATGACAAACAGTATCATGAGAGACAAACACAATGAACAGGTCACTCATTGAGAAAGAATGACGCAACCGACTGGCTGCTTCTAGCGCCAAGATGGTTAAAATGGTTCGTCCACATTAGGGGTGTCTGAAGTTGTTTTACATAAAATTTTCCTACAGGGCAAGGTTATCTTTTTTTTTTACAATAAAAGAAATATGTTAAGCTGCCCCCCCCCAACTGCAATTTTTTCTCTTTGGGGGGGGTCTGGGTCTTGACGGGAGGAACAGTACCCCCCAGTACCCCCCGTAACTGGAACCATGACCCAGTCTATACAAGCACTGAACAGAACAGGAGCAAGATCACACCCCTGGTGAAGCCCAGAATCAACTGGGAAGAACGCAGAGGTTCTGCCTCAACTCTGCACAGCACTCAGGGTACCAGTGTACAGGCTGGCCATGGTGTCCAGCAACTTCTGGGGGGGGCAGCTGGATCAAGTTGAACACTTTATGACAATCTACTCACATTTGTGCTCAAGAAAAATCATCCCAGAGGGACAAGACGTTCCATATACCTACCCAGGTGCAGGCAGCGCCTCAGTGCCACACCAGTTCCAACCCCTGACAGGCCTGACCCCATTGGCTCTCCGACGGTTTCCACTCTTCCTTGGATGGGGGCCCTCGAGGGCTTTCCCCCATCCCCTTTATGATGCGTGCAGCCTTCCTGTGGGTGGCTGCATCAGACCTTCTCATACAAAAGATATTGTTTCCGCTTGGTTGGACCAACCCCCAGATGTTTCCATACAAGTTGGCGGACCACTTGCAGGGCCAGATGCAGCTTAACATAATGCTTATGATACATATTTGAACTTAACTTTTTTTAGCACTTTAACAATAGAAGATGAAATTTGACACCCACTGTCAATAGAAACAATAATAAGCTCACTCCTACTGATGAGTTTTACCAAGTAATTACTAAGTGATATTATCAAACAGCTACATAGTGAATTTTTTCTAATTGCAGTGATAGCTCGAAGATAAAATGAATGTGAACATTTCCCCTTAACCGTTAAAAGTTGACTTACAGAGACAGCAGTAAGGAATAACTTCTTAAAACTCCGCAGTGTTTCCTGCTTCTGTTCTGAAACAATAGTCATCATTTTGGTGCAAACTTTTTCTGCACAGATATTTTTTCCAGACTATGCCTGGAGCAGCAAGGCCAATGGAGACTTCACTGAGGTAATGGCCTTCAGCGTCTTCCTCCTGTTCTGAGTTGTAGCACGGTTCCGATAGCATGGTTCCTATAGCATGGTTCCTGTAGCATGGTTTGGAGTATGGTCTTCATCTCCTGTATTTCCTTCAGGGACCATGCAGCAAAACTTAGAGATGGCTTCAGTTTCAGCTTCACCTTTACCAGCAAGTATATGTGAAAATGCTTTAAACACCAGATAAGACGATCAGGGAAACCGCACCACAAATATACCCACATCTGAAACCAGCCACGATTCATTATGTCGGTAGGAAATATTGATGCCATTCTTGAAACGCAATCATACATTGTATTTATGTAGCAGAAGCCTGGGTTCAGAGAGCAGGGCCAGCCAGCGCCCCTGGAGTGGTTGAGGTTAAACACTCAAGGGCCTAACAGTCATATGATTATTTGGCCAGGGATTCAAACCCACAACCTCTGAAAAACAGACACAGGTCCCTAAAGCCGGAGCTATATACCATCCCAGCGACACCAAAACACAGAAAGTCTACAGAATGAAGATATATAGAATGTGAATTGTAGAATGTACAACTTATTTCACAGTTTACAATGTTTACACTTCACAAATCAAAAGTACTAAACATAACAAACCAAATCTAACCCTTTCATAAGCATTATTACTAAAGCTCGAAAATGAAGGATTTCGTAGCCACCTGCTTAGGTTCTCAAATTAATACCGCACATTATAACAGCTTACACTCATTTTAAGTGGAAAATGAAAGGAGTACCCTTCAATCGACAGATGGACACCAATTTGCTCTCAAATGGACCCAAATTGTGCTCATTAACTATTAACTGAGAGCATTTAATGAATTATGCAGCAGCGAATAGCAGGATGGCCGCCCAGCTCCCGATCAGAGGCTTGGGTTACGCGGGTGATGCTAATGAAACAAAGCAGCAGATAGAAAGTGCAGCGTACGCTGATCACGGCCCCCGAGCATCGGATTAAGTCAGCTGAGGCTTGTTTGCGGGGCAGCATGCGGAGTTAGTCATCAATTACACCCACGGGCCTCATCCAGAACGTATCTTTAGCTCAGAGGCAGCTTTCTCCACAGCGGTACCTGACGTCTTTCCCAGCACATGCTTGTTACAGTCCTGCTGCCCCAGGACACTAGTCTGAGAGGAAGAAGAAAAGCAGGCCTGATGAGAACATCAGGAATAACGTCATAAATAAAGTTCAGGGCTTGACGTGTGTCAACTTGTTTAGATCAGGGATTCTGCCAGCTCATGAATAAGGTTTAAAAAAAAGAAGAAAAAGATTTACACAGAAAGTTTTCAGACAAAACCTAGCAATTAATCTGACAGATTATCTGGTTTCAGCCAGAAGGATTACAAGCCTGTAAACTTTTTGGGTCTGATCCCAGACTTTTCATGCATCACCTATCAGATTTCTACTCCTGCTTGCATTAGCGAGATCCTAAGTGTGACTCCAAACTGAAGGCTACTGCCCCAACGTCGAAACCAGTCATCAAAGAAGTGGACCAGCGACTTTGTGAACAAACTCGATTTTGTTTCATGCTTCGGCAAATAGGATACCTGTGTCTCTAAGTATTTTAATTTGCATGGAGATGGAATAAAGTAGCATGATTTTCCAACTTCTGTAGAACCCCAGCGGGATGGTAATTAAAAGGATATGACCAAGGGCCTCGTCCTGATTGGCTGTGGCGATACGCAGCTGAGCCGCCAGGGACCAGAGCTGCTGCTTAATGACCTCACATCGTCCCAACTCATCCTCACCTCTGTCACTTAAATCCTGGAAAGTGAGATTAAAAAAAAAACAAATTAGTAAAACTACAGAGTGTAGGGAGCCTGAGTTCCCCATCCCTGGCTACTTCCCAGTCACCCAGTTTAGTTGCTACTGGGCGATGAATCCAGTTCAGCAAGAGGACAGCTCTGTTTTCACTGTAGCGTGGTGCTTGTATAATGTGTTTAATCATATATACATCTGCTTCCAGTCTATCTGAAAGACCCTCTAATAATGTTGTTTAGTGAAAGACCCTTTTCCTTGGTTTCAATCCCTTGATTCGTCATCTTAATGAAGAAGAGTAAACTGGAGGACATATTTTCATATTTGAAAAGGGAAAAGTAGAGCAGGCCATCGTGGAAGAGCATTAAAGACTGCCCTAGTTCCATCACACCTCGCGCAGACTAAAAGCATTTTATTACTGTCAGAGACCCCCAATGCGAACCAGTCTAACAATACTCAGGGTAGGACAAAATAATTCAAAATATCTCCTAAGAGTCAAGCACCAAAGTAGTTCTGTCTATTAGGTTTATCATTATTCATTGCAACATTTTGCTTGTTTTACCACTGTTCTAAACGACCAGAGAAACGTTCATAGAGAACAAGGAATAAAATTCCACAGGTAAATCTTCACTCTACTGAAATGTGAACCAGAAGAGAATGAGACCTTCAATATCAATAAAGAAGCAAATAAATGAAGGCTGTCAAATTAACTGAGAAATCCAGTAACTAAGTAAGACATTTGTTTACTTCCAATATATTAAAAGGATCTTAAAGATTCTTTCAAGAATGATAGGAATAAAAAATGTTGTTAATAACCCATGAAACCCTAATAAATATTTCCAATTGCATTTTTTTGCAGATAATATATTTGTAAATACACTGCACCATCATTAATTCATTGAGCCATTGCGGTTTTTAATCATTCTAATTCACCAAGGAGAAGAAAGGAAATTAACAGCTTTAACTTGAACTGATCTCGAATATCATGCAAATGAAATTAATAATTACTGCTTGGTGGCAAACAGATTGGTTGTAGCTCCAGGCAAAGTTGGATCACATTAAGAAAAAGGGTTTAAATTTATTTTTAATGCACTCATAATTAAAATGCACACTATTTCCCACATCAGTAAACAGCAGGAAGGCTTGTGACTGTGGCTTCAATAACGTCTCAGTTTTATTTAGCCATCATTTCTTTGGTTTAACACCTCAGGAAAACGCCATGAACACCATTACCCATTTCATGGTGACATCTTGTGACCTTAATTTTTATGTGCGATTTTACAGAGGAACGTCCCGCATACAAGCAGGAGCTTGTTATCGGTAATGGTAACTTTTGAATTAACATTCCTCATTGATCCTTCTGGATTTACGATGCCACAGCCCCACTGCTCTGGGGCTAGATAGTATATGGAATTTCAAAGTAAGGCAGACGCTGATTAGAGGAGGGGGGCGTGAAATGAGCAGGCAGCCCCATGAACACCTCCCTGACTTACACCCAGCCTCAGAGGTGGTCAAGGGGGGCATAGTTTACTTAGGGCGAGCGTCAATCACCCAAAGGGGCCAGAATGATTAATCTATCTCTCAAACAGAGAAAAAAGAATATTGACAAAGATTCTGAGTCACAGGGAGAAGCCCATTAGCCCAGTTGACAGGGAACATTCCCAGAATATTATTTAAAGGTCTCCTCAAAGTTGGCAGAGAACATTCTTACTTCAACGTTAATGTAACACTATTTCCACATTTTACATTGTAAGAAAGGTTTTTTTTGTGTCAGCATGATAAATGATTATTACCAGAACATCCTTTCAACACAATTCATGATTAAGAAGATTGTTTTACAATAAAATATTTCATAAAAGCACTACATGTACTATACTGTGAAGACACCATCCAGCGTTGAACCCATGACCACTGAGGTATAACACAGCTGCAGTGACAACCACTGCCCTACCATTCCCTTTTTTTCTTTTATATCATCAGCAGTTTTAGCAGTAGTTATAGCTTTGGGCTAACGTTCTAGGAACATCAGGAACACTTTGAACATTTCCATACCTTAATCGTAATGTTGCATAACACCAAAACAGCAATGCAAGAACAACAAAACCATGTATTGTGGCAGCCAAAAACACAATAGCATATCATTGCCATTTTTTCAATCATTTTGAAAGCTTGGTTAACATTTTTGCATATATTTGTTAACACAGTGATCGTATACATATATAGTTTTTGGTGTAAAATTATTATAGTGGGAAACTAATACAATCTATTTTGACCAACAAGATCAAAGCAACTGAAAATTGTGCCAAATGAAAATTATACAAAACCATTTGCATATATGAACTAAACTATTTGGAAATTAGTGTGAAGCGATGAGAAATGATGTTCTAGTTTTCCCTGATTGCTTTGGAGCATTTCTCAAATGACAATTAACATTTGCAAAACAACAATTGTAATCCCAAAACCAAAATGTCACTTCTGCAGCTGCCATATTTAACATTAAAAGATAGATAATAATAATAATAATAATAAATGTAGAATAAGCCAGTTGCATAAGTGCGCACACCCTTAAACTAATACTTTGTTGAAGCACATTTTGATTTAATTACAGCGTTCAGTCTTTTGGGTACTCACCTGTCATCAATTAGTGTGACGCTGGTTAACCCCAAATAAGGTTCAGCTGTCCTAGTAGGATTTTTGTGACAT
This sequence comes from Stomatorhinus ivindoensis, assembly GCA_019775895.2. Lineage (NCBI taxonomy): Eukaryota > Metazoa > Chordata > Actinopteri > Osteoglossiformes > Mormyridae > Stomatorhinus > Stomatorhinus ivindoensis. The sequence continues at coordinate 13,690,928 of JABFEB020000041.1, forward strand.
TTACTCAATTGCATCCTACAGCAAAAGCCATTGTTCACTGAGAGCTTACAAAGCATCGAAGGGATTTCATTGTCTAAAGCATCAGTCAGAAGCGTGGTACAAAAATTATTCCATGGCATTAGATATACCATGGAATACAGTGAAGACAGTCATCAAGAAGTAGAGAAAATATAAGACAACAGTGATGTTACCAAGACCTGGCTGTCCCTGCACAACTGAAGACAAGATGAAAGCTGGTCAGGAAGGTTGCCAAGAGGCCTACAGCAAGACTGAAGGAGCTGCAGGAATTTCTGGAAAGTACTGGTTGTGTTCGACATGTGACAACAGTCTCATATATTCCCTGAATGTCTGGACTGTGGGGTAGGATCACAAGGTGGAAGCTTATCGAGTGCCGTAATTACATCAGAAGGTGCATCAACAAAGTATTAGTTTAAGGGTGTAAATATAAATGCAATCAGCTTATTGTGCATTTTAAATCCCCCCCCCCCCCCAACAGATTTGTTTGTTTTTCAATTGAATTGTACAGGTTATACAGGCAGGTGACATTAAGGTGGGGAAAGTTTTTAAATGATTTATCATGGTCTAATTTTTTTACATCACAGAAACCTGGCATTTTAATAGGGGTGTGCACACTGTTTATATCCACTGTAAAATTTTCTATTTTATGTTTTGTTCCCCCAACGTCAAAGTCTCTCCTATGCTGTTGGAATGAATGAATGAATGAATGAATGAATGAATGAATGAATGAATGAACAAGCAGCCAGAAGCCCACATTTCCCCTCTTCCTCTCTCACACACACACATCTGATGCCTTTTTCTGCAGCTGCGGCACGGGTTGGGACACAGATGGACCTGAACGGGAAGGTCCCCAGGGCCCCGTGCAGGGGGTGGGTTCCTTAAAAACGTCAGACAGCTGCCAGACAGATCTCACCTTATGGGCCTTCGGTGCAGACGCGTGCGTCTTTTTCAGAAGAGCAGCGCTTTTGTGTTAACAGCCGAAAGAAAGATCCAGGTAGGATTAAAAGATCCTGAACAGTCTGATGCAGTGTGAGCTGGAAGATTTTAAGAGGATCATTTAATTTTGAAGAAGCACTGCAGCTATAATGCGCGTGGACATCAATCATCCGGGGTACATTGGGTGAGCAGCTTTAGTAATAAGTAAAGTGTTAGGGAGAAAGTTGTGAGCAAACTTACACATCAAACACAAAACGAAAGGCTTCCATGCGTCTATTTTTCATGACCACTTATGTAGTTCAGTGTCACAGTGAGCTTGGAGCCGATCCCAGGAAGCACTGGGCACAAGGCAGGGGACATCCGGGATGGGATGCCAACCAATCACAGGTCACAAAGCACAAATCTGGGATGGGATGGCGATCAGTCACAGGATAGAAGGCAGGGGGCCCCCTGGGTGGGATGCTGACCAATCACAGGGCACAAGGCAGGGGACCCCCCGGGTGGGATGCTGACCAATCACAGGGCACAAGGCAGGGGACCCCCTGGGTGGGATGCTGACCAATCACAGGGCACAAGGCAGGGGACACTCTGGATGGGGTGCTAACCAATCACAGGGCACAAGACAGAGGACCCCCTGGATGGGATGCTGACCAATCACAGGGCATGAGACAGGGGACCCCCTGGATGGGATGGGACAACCCTGCATGTGTGAAGCTATGCATCTGTCTATTTCAGTCAGCCACACATCATGCAAAGAAACCCTTTCTGTTACCATGGGAGCTGGACCTGCAACGAGTTGCTTCCTCTATACAGTAAAATCCCATTATAACGGACTTCAAGGGACCTAGCGAAACAGTCCATTATATCCAAAGTCCGTTACATCCAGAGTTGCTGTATGCCCAGAACACAACTACAGGACCATTTACTCATGCCACACCCCAGCAGACACACTTGCGGTATAGATTATTATATTATACATGTACTGTAGCAAACCAACTTTACCTGGCCAGATGTGTGACTATTAATAATCCCGACTACGTATCTGCACTGGATATCACCGGCACGCCACAAGCCTTGTAGGTGGAGCTGCATGTCCGTTATAGCCAAACAAAACTACAGCTAATTGTTTGTCCGTTATAAACAAAATTCTCTTAAATTCGAGTCCGCTATGTCCGACATTTCTGCATGTTCTTAAAGGCGCGCGACTGGGACCAGCGGACCTCGTCCGTTATAAACGATATTCCGTTTTACGCGAGTCCACTATGACGGGATTCTATTGTAGTGTGTGGGGCTCACTGCAGTAGCCGTCCACCCTAAAGCCAGGCTGGCTGAGTTTGGGGGGGGGGCCTGTTCCGGCCCCAGGAGTCCCAGGCTGCAGCTCAGTCAGGAGAGGAGGCCATGCCTGGAGGTCAGCCTCCCACATGAGGCACGTTTGCGGGGGCCTGCAGACAGAAGGCTGAGGTGCTCCAGGCCCAGGGCACTCTGGGAGCTGAAGGTCCGCACTGACCAACCCAGCCTCATCATAAAGCAGTCAGAACCCAGGCGTGCTAACCGTGCAGCTCCCGGTTGGTGAAAGTATGTTTACCGCTGGGCTGAACGGCAGTGCCAATGTGCATATACTGTGCGGAGTTTGCATGCTCTCCTTGTGTTGTTGTGGGATTTCCTCAGGGTATTCTACCTATTCTACCCACAGAATGGAACCTGAATGAATGTTTACTGCAAAAGATGGGTTTTAACACCAGATCTCTTAGTATAAATTAGTCAGTGGCCAGTTTATTAGGTACAGCTGCATCTTAGCACAAACAGCCAGGCATGCATCTGAATCTATATATGTACAACATTTGAATGCCCAATATGTGTGATCTCATTGATTTCAAATGTAGTGTGATTGTTAGTGCCTGGCGTAGTGCTTCCAGAATTTCGATCTCCTTCCGGGGATTTTCATGCACTAATGCACTAGAGTGTTTACAGCTAAAAAACATCTAGTGAGGAGGAATTCTATAGCCGAAAACACCATGCTAATGAGAGGGGTCCGAGCGGAATGGCAAGTACAGCACTATAACATATCAGTACGATCGTGCCGTGCAGAAAGGCATCTCTGAACCACAACTCATCGACCCTTGAAGGTTTCGGGAGATCAAAGGAGGCCCCATATGTTATGTAGGAGTTTCTCAAGATTTCTCAAGTGGCCACTGCTAAATGAATGCCAACTGTAACTTGAGTGAGTCCCGCTATGTATCCAAATTGTGGAATAAGGCAATAAAAATTAAACGAAAGGGTTTTGCAATAAAACACCATATTACGATCAACTACAGAAGTCCTTCTGTATCTACGGGTGATACGTTCCAGGACCTGCTGCAGAAAGCTGATACCACGTTTTATAACGAAGCAACCACAAACACCATGCAGTATATCAAGCATTTTTCTGTGCGTACTGTTACGTCCCCATGGTCAGGCGCAACAAAAAGTGGAGTTAGACCAGTACTTTCTTTGTGCTTGTTGATTTTAGCAACAGATTGAACGACTTTTGGAACCAACTTGGCCAAAATAACAAACAAAACACTTCTAACTAAGAAAAAAGATACTCCTTTACCTAACCTGAACAAAAAGAGAAGCACATGATCCCTAACTAGTTTCAAAAAAGTGAGGAAACTTAACCAAAGCAAAATGGCATCGCACTCCCTACTTCCACAGCTACACACAGTGAAGGTAATATTTACAGATATTTACAAGCTATTTACAAAAACAAAAATCCAAAGTAACCAAATGCAAGAAGGGCTGAGCAAAATCAGTAGTCAAACAGCAACAGGGGTGAAGCAGAATGAATATCAGCAACACAACAAGTACAAAGCTAATCCCGTGGCAATGGCCTGCTGTGCTTGCCTGGACAGGCCTTATAAAGGAAGTGATGAAAGGACAAAAGAAGAAAACAGCCAATCAAAATGGAGAGGTATGAAATGTAATAGTGGGTGGAGCCAAGGGCAGAACAACACACCTCAACGAAACATCCGGCTAATATAGTAAACTATACCTGGGGGTTGTAACAATGCATATGGTGATGTTTAATAGATAAAATATGCACTGCCAGATTCTGGAACCAGGTAAGAAGGGATTCTCACATTTTAGCCAGTTCTAAAAATACGAATGAAAGTATATCATGTATCAAGGTGTGACGGAGCAATAAAAATCATGCTTTTTATACCCTCAAAGCACAAAGAAACCATGAAAAAACATGCTGTTGCACATTTCACTATTTCTTTTTTTGGGAAAGCTGTCGATAACGGAAACTGTGGGTGTGGGGGGACTATTGTTTGCGGAATCTGGCTTCGTTGGTAGTATTACACTTTGGTTAGTCCGTGAAATATATCACATCTAAGACGACACTACAGAACACCCACCCCTCCCCTCCAGACAAATACCAAGGGGAACGTGCCTTATATACAGAGTGATGACATGAAAGACGCCCAATTCCAGTGCGGGTACGAGGACGGAGGCTCTCGCGATCATGCCACCTGGCAAGGCGGAAACACCTCTTAACAATCTCTCATACACCTCTGATCAGGGCTCACACGCAATTATCAGCTGTTCCGCTTCATTCACAGCCACGGACGAGCCACTGACAGGCAGAAGATCACACATTCAGCCCCATCCGTACGTGTTTACAGTGCAGAACATCTGCGTTATGCCAGTGTACCATGCATAAAGTTAAAGTGAATATTCATATCATGTCCTAAGTTAAAAATAAATTGCAAAAATAAAAAGTACTCCATCAGTGTTAATAAATCATTCTGGATCTCTAATTAGCATTTTAATCAAGTAGATAAGAAGTATTGTCTCTCTGTCACTATGTTAATGGCTCATTGAAAAGCTAGGAAAAAACGTGCATAACAAACAGGAAGATGCAGAGCGAGGGACTGAAAGTTTATGGCCTTATTAACCTAACTGCTCCTCTTGTTGGTTCATGTACTAGCTAATTTATTGAGTGATAATTCAAAAAAGCGTTGAATACTAACTTTGGACAACATCGATTCAATCTGAAGCAGGCCGGTGATTTTCCAGACGTCCTGTATTTGCACACACATTTTCTGTATGCAGAGAAGACACACATGTAGCAACAGTAATATCAAGATCATAGGGAGATGCCAATCGTGGGTCTTATGAGCACCTGAAACATCGGGCAAGCGACACAGTAGCTAATCACTGGATCCCACTTCATGACGAGCTTTATAACAAAAACAGTCCCTTAACGGATTCAGATCTTTCTCACACTAATGCTGGGCACCGTAACAAACGACCCGGCGCATACCTGCTGTTGCTGGCAGGCCGATGCATGGAAAACAGATTTAGAGGTTAATGGTCACTGTACACGTCACTGGCTACCACTACTCCCACAGAAGCTATTTGAAATAATCTCCATTTATGATTTTACATTTTATAGTAATTAAATTACAAAATGATATAATTATTCGTTGGTGTCATTTGGGATTATCTTGTAATGGGCATATTGAACAAATAAGAATAATTTCTTGTGACTTGATGAGAAAATGACTTTTTTTCGAAGGACACCCTTTTGGCGTGTGCGGGGGAACGACCGCAGACTCTAAGCTAGACTTGCATTGACGCACATCAGAAGCGCGGCCTCGGAGCAGACTGGAGCTCGACTTGCTAGGCTAGCTTAATAGTGCTATTATAACGATGGGCAATTCAATTAGGCGTTTAAACGCAAGCATGGCGCATTTGATAGCGGGGTCGCGTCTGACAAATGGCAGCTTTGCACATTTATCGACGGCACGCAGCTGGAGGAATGTCGCCTAGCACAGCAGAGCGTTTGCCAATGGCTGCTGCGGCTCAGAGCACCTCCTGGATGGAGGTCTGAAGGATGCCAGTATCGTCCCACAGAGGCACCCTGATGTTCCCTCCCGCGTAATTGTACGGTGGTCGCTCAACGCCATCACTCTTGCTGTCGGTCTTCCCAGTAACACGCTTCTCACGAATCTCAGTTCAAAATGTGCTTGCAATGCCTGCCTTTCACATTCCTCTGCCCATGAGATAAGTATCTTTGTGTCAGGAACTGAAGAAGCTAGTTAATGTGACAAAAGTGTCACGCTGGAGCTAATCCAAGGCAGTACCTGGGTACAAGGAAGAGGTACCTCTTCAGATGTCAGTCCACCAGCAGACATGAACACATGCACACAACAATGGCAACTGGAGAAGCCAATTCAGCTAACTGTGTGTTTTTTTGGACTGTGGGAGGAAAGCAGTACCAAGAGCATGTACATGACACGGGGAGAACATGCAAACTCCACACACATGTAACCCAGGTGGAGACTTGAACCCAGGTCCAGTGGTGTGAGGCATCAGGTCCACTCACGAGCCGCCGAGTCGCCCTATTACCTGAAGCAAAGCACTTCCTACACAGACATTTCAAAACCACAACCGGCAGTAGCTGTTACACCGTAAGAGTTAACTGCTTGCTTGCTTTTTAGAGGGTGTTAGCAGTGTCAACACACTCCCAACACCTTCTCCTTCATTAGCATTAAAGGCAGCTAGTACTGAGAGCAAAATGAAAAGCACTGTTCTGTGAGGTTGATCATGTCAAAGCCTTTTGACGGATGACCATAGATATGCTTGAACATCAAGTGGAGACCAGCAGTAGGTGTTTAAAATTTCCATATTTAAAATGTCCAATAATTCTTTTTTCAGGAAAGCAAACACTGTAGAAGCACTCCCTGAATTATATGTGCAGTACAATGTCAACAAACCCACCTTCTGGACCACTCAACTTATGCCACTGACATCGTTTGCACTTTTCAAGCAATTAGCCAAATTTTCAATGTGCTATGACGACGGCCACCACTGCGCCTGCACTTACCCAGAATTCCCCTGCGTGCAAGAAACTACCCTGTAGCACTGGAAATAAGAATTTATCTCCAGTGCAGCCAAGCGTAGCGCTGAGGCTGGAATTATGTGTGAGCGTCTGTCACAGGTACCAAAAGCTAACAGCTGACACATTATGTGAGTGCTTGGGTATGTGTTTGTCTGACTTCAGGAAGGTATCTGGGATCCGTTTGCTCATCGAGGACTATGACATCTTCAGCCTGTGGTCAAGGCTGAATACTGGGGGGTGGGGCACCCGGGGCTAAAGTCACTGTTGGGATTCTAGCTAACACATGAAGTCCTGCTGTAGCAACCTGAAAAAAAGATGAGGCCCCTAAATCTTGGGGCCTTTTGGGGCAGCCCAAAGTGGCCTGAGGTCCCTTTAGCCTCTGTACTGTCTTTCCATACACCTAATCAGCTCACACTGTACGCACCATCACCACAAGTCTCCAGAACGGCGTGCCTCACCGAAATCAGACATATGTGGCTATTCATGCATCGCCCAGCATTGACTGCAAATGGCTTCAGCACACAGGCACTGTGGCGACCTACCGTGCAGACAGAGAGGCCCACCGAAATCAGAGGGGTATAGCAGATTGGCAGTATAGCAGAATGACCCCTGCACTCCTCTTTCCGCTCATCTGCCTCTCTCCATTCCATCTTTATCCAAATTTACGGACCCCCAGCCAGCGTGACAGCAGATGAGTCGGGCTATTATCGGAGGGGGCAAACGTCTGGAAGGTGCTGAGAACATCCCCCTGAAAGGAGAAGGGCCTTCTATTCACGACAGAGGATTCATCAGGCCTCTAAGGGGCAGGCCATAAGGAGAATAAGGAGAAGAGGAATTAAAGATGGAATTGTGAGTCAAAAAGCCATATTCAGTGACCGCAAGCAGACTTTGCTGAGAGGTTTGGACCCCAAAAGACAGAAAAAAAACCACAAACTTCACAGGCAATGCGCTCAGACGGCATAGCCTAGCAACGGACCCCCGGCAGCGAGTCAGAGGCCTGACACCCTCACCTGCGTGACCCCTCCCCCAGCAGCTCCGCGAGCTTTGTCGTGCTCTCCGCAGGCTGCTTTCTGCAGCAACAAAAACGGATGAATCATTAGGCCCCTCTTTTCTATTTGAAAAATGCGATAAAAATAGACAATACACACTTCGCCATGTTTGATCATAGCAGGATAATTTTTTTGATCTACGAGTTCGTCACATCTACAAGGTTCTACATTACTTTCCTACATTACAGGACATATGTTCAAACTTACACTGATCACTTTAAGTCGCTGCTGCCATACGATTGGGCAATATTGCATATTAATTTTTTATTTTTACTTCAGAGGTTTTATTGGTGTTCATTCTATGTTTGCCTAGTTCAGATATTTTTATTCTAGTATTTTATTATTATTTTATCTATTTACTGTTTAGTAGCCTCGCTTCGTACACCGAAACCTGAGAAACTGTGTTTCGTTCTTATCATGTCAAGTGGTTTAAATGACAATAAAAGCTGATTCTGATTCTGATAGTTTATACAAAATCCTACCTTTTGCTTAAAATTGTAATTTAGAAAAGGTTTGAGACTGATGTGGTAACAAGGGTCTTCTACTATCGGAGGCAGCATGTTGCTCAGCCGGTTAGGACACTGTGCCTATGATTGGATAGTTGTCAGGTCACATGCCGGAATCAGCAGAGTGATGTCACTACTAGGCCCCTAAGCAAGACCCTTAACGCCCAGTTGCCCCAGTGACTGTCTGATCCTGCTTTCTTATTTGTCCTTCAATTAAGATAAAAGCATCTGCTAAAAAAAGAAAATCTAATGAAACGAAGGAGAGTGTGCCGGATAAGGACGAAAGCGCGCGGTCAGTGTTGCCGGCTGTGAGCATCGCTGGGCCTCGCCTGGGCAACGGCTTCATGAAAACACCATCAGCCCTCATTACTGCCGTTTTCTTGTCAGATCCCCTAATGACTCTCTATGGCTGCCAGCTCAGATACGAGGACGAGGACAATAACCCCCCCCCCTCGCCCCACTCGGCGTCTGATAACAATTATCCCTTCATAAGTCTGAATGCCACCCAAGATCAGCTCCGCAGGTGAGGGCGATGCAAGGACTGTGCAAAAATGCAGCGCGAGGAGAAACATGACAGTTCTCCAAACATTCTAAATTAAATAAAAAAGGAAACAGCAGGAAATTACAGAAGCACTAATACGGTTTCATAAGGATGTATCCTTCACTGCTGAAAGCTCCTTCAACAGATTCATAATCCAAAGTAATTAATCCTATAAGAGGTGGAAAAAATAACTGCCAGGCTGCTGGTCCAGTTAGGAGTCTCAGGAAACCCAGTGAAAAATAAACCCTTAGAAACCAGCAGTGGCGAGCTGTCATTGGACAAGCTGGTCTACTAAAAGCCTCCTCCTGATCTCAGCCACGCCCTCTCGGGTGGGATCAGCCTCTGACAAAACAGCCCCCTCAGGTTTCACCCGCATTGCACTAGGAAACGTGAGGAACAGCCTCAATGCAATGCCGTCAAGCCAAAACACTGCAGACAGGCCTGGGGACCTGAAGGGACACCGGGATAAGGCAGATTCCACTCTGCTTTTAAACCTCCTCCCTTTCAGATTCCACTTGAAAGGCGTCTGGCCGGAGGCATTCTGAATGAAACATTCTCTGTGTGGGCTTTAAACACCCCACCATCCTGCAGACAGGTGGCAAATGCAGACAACAAGGGAGGTTTGCTCCCCCAAGGCCTCCAACGCTCGTAAATGTCAAAACAAAGACATGCTTAGGAGGACTATTAATTCTCCATCAGCTCCCGCCCCCCACAGGGCAAGACACCTTGGCAGTTGGAAGACATGAAAGACATGAAATCGCACTGGGGTTCGTTACATCCAGCCCCACCCTGCTCCAAGAAAAGAAAAACAGTCAGTGCCGTCAAAGTAAAAGTCTCCTAAAGACAAACATGGCAAAAGACAAGTGAAGAGGGAATGCTAAATGATACAATAGGGGGATATCTCAGGGGATTGTACCAGACCTCATTAGGGCCAGTAATTCCCAAAACATCCGTCACAAACTGAGTAGAGGACCAATGAACAGAATGGATAGTAGAGGACCAATGAACCGAGGGCGTGGACTAAATGGAGTGCCGAGAACCAATGCGCTGAGGGCATTGACTGAATGCAGAGCAGAGAACCAATGAGCTGAGGACATGGAGTGAATGCAGGGCAGAGAACCAATGAGCTGAGGGCATGGACTGAATGCAGAGCAGAGAACCAATGAGCTGACAGCATGGACTGAATGCAGAGCAGAGAACCAATGAACTGAGGGCATTGACTGAATGCAGAGCAGAGAACCAATGACCTGAGCGCATGGACAAAATGTAGAGCAGAGAACCAATGAGCTGAGGGCATGGACTGAATGCAGAGTAGAGAACCAATGAACTGAGGGCATTGACTGAATGCAGAGCAGAGAACCAATGACCTGAGCGCATGGACAAAATGTAG
>JABFEB020000041.1:13770322-13784386 GCA_019775895.2 Stomatorhinus ivindoensis
TCCCCGAGGAGAGGCCGTCCCTGAGGAGAGACCATCCCCGGGGAGAGACCGTCCTTGAGGAGAGACCATCCCCGGGGAGAGACTGTCCCCGAGGAGAGACCGTCCCCGGGGAGAGACCGTCCCCGAGGAGAGACCGTCCCCGAGTTTTTCTCAGAGCTATGGCTTTATCAGTCACTGTTCCTCTCATACCTGAACCCTCTGGCTTTTCCAGCACCGACAAGGATGCATATGTGTTAGGCGACTGCAGAGACTCTGGGGACAGCAACAGCCTCATGAGCAACCAGAGCCCCGGCCTTGTCGTCGTCAAAACAGGGGTACGTGGATCAGGGATATTACCAGTGTAATTTCAGAATACAGCGGAATCCCCGCTTCCCTGTTTAAAAGAGAATGTGTTCCTGTTTCCTCCAAGTCACTGACATGCAGCACCTACTCTTCTGAGAGTAATGCAGGGGAGCACCAGTCCCCTCCAGTGCTGACTGCAAAGACCACACCTAACTAGGGACTTTCCAGCTTACTGGAAAGGTAACCAATACATGTGTGTGGCAAATATGTAATTAACTCTATTAATGTGCTTTTTATCATTTCATTCTCTGTTTCTCCTGTGTCGTCTCCTCTCTAAGGGTCCCCAAATGGCAGATTCCCTGAGAGTGCATGTAGTGCTCATGCGAAAGCAGTCGCACTGAACTCCACGCTGATTTTCAGCATATACTGGATAACAGAATCACCCCGAGAGAGAGAGAGAGAGAGAGAGAGAGAGAGAGCCAAATGACACCTCAGTTAGGAACCAAAAACTCCCAAGTAGGGAGGTAAAAAAAGAATGAGTCTGCGTGCTAAAAACAAGGTGTAAAATCCGACTTGTTGAAAGAAGGTGGAGAGCACGGGCGGTCAGAACACGCAGAGATATATCGATGGATAAGCACAGAAGGTCTAAAGGGCACGTGTAGCAGATCCAGCAGCCATTGTTGTGTGTTATGTGTTGATTAAGGTGCGGCTAAGCTGGACTAATGTAACAAGTCTTCATAGAGATTTAAAGACTTCACTGATTTGGCACTCCGAACACCAGTGTGTTCATATTACAGATGAGCCTTGGGCGGTTGGGCAGTGTCATGGTAATAAGGAATATCGGATGTTGATGGTGGGTCCCCGCACCCCCACAATAAGAAGTGCCGGGGGGGGGTCTGGATGGGACGAAACCTAAGCCTAATCTCAGCCCACCTGACTGTCACGGCCCTTCTGATGTGACAGTTACATGAACATGGCATGCCAATGGCAACTTTATTCATAACGCACTTTTCACACAGCAAAGTTGACCAAATTGCTACAAGTGTAACAGAATAAGAATAAAAGCCAAAAATAAACTAAAAATCAGATCGAAAATACATTAAAATTTAAAAAAATGTAAACATATCATGCTGTATCAATGGCCAAAGTGAACAAGTGTGTTTTGAGAAGTGATTTAAAAACAGATGTAGAGGATGCTTGTCTGACGTATAAAAGCAGCTCATTCCACAATTTAGATGCTACCACCGCAAAGGCCCGATCCCCTCGGGGCTTCCGGCTAGTCCTGGGCACGCTCAGAAGGAGCTGCTCAGCCGACCTCAGAGACCGAGGAGGTGTATATGGATGAAGGAGCTCAGAGAGCTACAGGGGGGCAACACCAGACAGACACTTATTAACAAATTAAAGCAATTGAAATTGCTTTTATATGTCATTCTGTATGTCATTCAAAAAGCTGTGAATGTAGGAGGACAGATACAAGCACATGAAACCCCACGAACGATGCAAAGTGCAGGTGGACATTCAGCAACAGCGTTCAATATGGAGTCTGTCTTCAGATGTGGGGGAGGAAATAATTATTATTAATTATTAATAATAATAATATTATTATTGTTGTTTTTTTAACATTAACCAATAGAAATCCCATTTAAACTCTTGAGAAATCTCCCCTTGATCTCCCCTTTATTTTATGATTGCCTCACTGTATTATGGCTTTTTATGGATAAGATAGGTTTAGATGGATACTTTTTTAATCCTCAGGAAAACTGCAGAAAAGATGGACTAAGGAATAAATCCTAGCAAAAGATTTACACAGGAATAGGCACTGTCGTTATTATTTCAGCACTTTGGCTTGTGCTGCATTAATTCCTAATGACATCCAGGGGCACTGATATAACATGTAATGTGAAAAATGTTCATTTAGATTAGCAGGGCAATAGCACTTAAATTTCCTTCCCATTCTTTGAATAATCAAGGGGATACAGGAGCCATGAATAAAATAAAATTGAAGCTTAATGAAAAGGTTGTTTCTTAAGGTAATGAATGTCCTCTCTATTGTAATGCGACTGAAGGTTGGTAATTCTAGTTCGAATTTCCCGCAGTGAGTAATCCGCACTTACTATTCCAGTGATTCAGGCGGCTGAATATAAATGTATTATAGGGGTTTTCAAAGTGATACTCAATCCTATAATTTATGTGGAATTATTGCCATTTACAGAGCAAACTTTTGCACAAAATTGACCCATGCAAAGCTCATTCTAAGCAAGAACAGAACATAATCATCACTGTTCATAAGAGAAATTACATGTTCTGCCATCCACCTTTTTCTAAATGGTCCTGCTCTGCTTTGTCTCAGAAGGTCACGGACACAATATCTAAATGGTCTAACAGGGAGCAAAGACTTTCCAAGTGACACCCTAACGTGCTGACAGGCATGGCAATGACAAGGCCAGGAAAGTACCCTCTGAAGGTGGGCTTGGACGAGTGCAATTCATCTGCGCTGTCTGCAGGACACCTGGGCCAGGTCAGCGGGGCGGATAGGCTTCACATAGCGTCCGTTCCCACCACGCAGAGTCAGTCAGTTACATTGCTTCCTAGAAACGCTGAAATCGGATGCCAGATTGACCCCCCCATCTGGCAATGCCGCCAAAGTCATTACAGGGCAAGAACATGGACAAAGCACGTGACTGGACATTCAGGAATGCGAAAGCAGTACAAAGCCGACCTCTCACCTTGGCCCGCTTCAACCTGCAGCAGCTGGCATGAGTCGCATCGATGAGTCGCTATGGAAAGTTGGCATGGTTATCTCATGCGTTCTGCCTGGGAAAAAAACATATTTGCTTCAAAAATGTTGAATCTGGCCAGAACTGGAAAAATAGGTATACTTTTAAGGAATCTGTTTCAAAATAAAGAATTTAATTAGGAGCTAGACTGGATGGAAGATGTAAATATTTCTCAGAGATATTTTTGCTAATATTGGGGTCCCAACATTGGCATACCCTGTTTTAAGTCTTTATCAATACATATGACTTTGTGGGAAATCTGCTTTGCATCTGACAAAGAAAGATACAGCAGTTAAATACATTATTTTCTGAGGAAACTGACCAGATGTTTCATTTCCGTGCTCTGTAATAGCTGTCAAAAAACACACTGGAATTTTTTCTAAGAGGGATTCCCAATTGAATCATGTTCTCAAATCAAAAATGTTTCACTGGTTTATCAGTGTATTTTACTGCATGACTTATATTACTATATGCTTCAAAGTCTCCTCTCCTCAAAACGGAGTAAATTTAAAAAGACATACACTATGCATGGGATGCCAGTTTTTCATAGGGCTCTCAAGCGAATACTGAAAGTAATTTATATTTTGATTAGTTTCTACTGCCATCAAGCGGCCAGATGCACTACTGCACCTGCACGGTCATCTTGCAGATAATATTATTAAATATCACTTGTCACAACACCACCGCGGGGACCCATGGTCCATCGCCTGATTGGCAGGTGGCCGCATTCCTCCTCCAGCCCCCTGGAAAGCAGCCGTGTGTGAAAGTCTCAGCACCCAGGTTATGGACAGACTGAGCACTTCTGCAATTCCACCCACCTGGAGAGCAGTAATTACCCCAGCTGGCTGCACTTTCCCTGGGCTTTCGGCAAGAATAAAGGGCAGTTCTGCAAAAAGACAGTGGCAAGAGGACTACTGCCTAAACCATGGCCAAGCAAGGGCTGGCCGGAGTGAGATTTTCAATTCAAGACAAGTCTGCACACACATGCAGACGCGTTTACATGGATGCCATATGCTATGGCTCTTGCTCTATGTCAGCTCTTGGTTTGTGATGTATTTATTAACCGTGTGTATCGCTTTGGACGAAAAAAATGTCTGATAATAAATATAAATTACATTACGGTAAAATATCAGACAGCCTTGCCTTCTGAAGACTGATGGGCAGTGAAATGAAGTCTGCATTGAGAGCTACAGTCAAAAAGCATAAATGAAAACCGGCCCCAGAGGTTTGGGGTGCGCAGATTGATGAAAAGCAGCGGTGAGGGAGGGAAAACGTGGGCAGAAATATTTTACATTTGCAGGAATGGAATTTGTGTGCACGGCATGACAGATTTGTCAAGAATAGGAGCAGGTACCACATGTTCAATCTTCATTGCATGTCCTTAGGCTCCAAAAAACAAAAAAATGGATTCTGGAGGTCACAAATGGACACACAACACCCCCACCCCCCAACCCCCCCCAAAAAAAATCGAAGTTCTAGTTGATAAACTGAAAAAAGTCTGCTGTCCTTGATCTGAAACAATACATACTGTCCCTTAGCCCCAAACCCAACATATAAAGGCCACTATTCTAGCAACTAGCTTGGCTCACTCTCTGTGACAAGGTGAGGAGTTTGGCTGCAAGGACCATTGGCTGAAGAACCAGCTGTGGCAGTGTGGGAATTTCACAAGGATGCCACCTGGCAAATTCCCAGGGAAGCTGTTTGGGGCACGTCCCACTGGGCAGAGACCCCGGCACAGACCCACCCTGGAGGGATTATATCTCCCAGCTGGTACAGCAATACCAGGGAATTCTCCGGACAAGTCTAGGGTTTGCTCTGATCTGCCAAGTAATCTTCAACCTGAAGGTCCATGTCTGAGATGGCAATTAAATAATAAGAATCCACAATACTGAATTTTCTATATGTTTCAATGTACAGGAGATGGAAAAAAAAACAGAATCAGAAGAACTTTAATTTTGCAGTAAGTCACCATCACAAAGGCAGTTACATATAAGGAAGAATGCCAGTTAACAGTATGCAGTCCCATAATGAGCACTCAGATGTGTGAATGTGCAAAGCAAAGCAGTGAACCTTTTGGCAGGGCAGGTTTCCACCTGCTTCACCCCTCACAGAAATGCAGTTGGAGGACTTTCTTCATCTTGTAACATTGTACAGGATTGTACCAAGTGTCAGCTGTCCACTGTGTGGTTACTATGCTGTTGTTATTTATTGTACATCTATTTTAAGTCTGTGGGCAAGTAATAGTTGGTGCACTTGGCAATAAAACTAACCCAAAACAGTACAAAATTTCCAGGATTGCAAGAAGTATTAAAGCTGTTCTGAAGGCAAAGGGTGGCCCGACTCCCTATCAGCTGTGTGATATTATGTGTTTCCATTATTTTGCCTGCAGCCTGTACATTCTGGGTTTTCTATATTATTTGCCCCTTCATCTTTTTTCCCTCTTTGATTACGATTTAATGCTGATTTCTTTTCTTAGTCTCCATTTGAATGATTAAATCCAACAAACCATATGCAAATCCTGTCTCCCCTGCATGAATGACTAATATGCTTGCAGTTTTTCTTGCAGATTCTTCCTTATTCTGCAGACTCCAATGCAAAATGACTATCATTTTCATTTACTCATGCCAATGAGTATCAACATGTCATGTCACCAGTGCATTTTTGGCTGCCTGGCACCCTGACCAGGTTGTACCCCTGCTTTGTGGCCTGTGCTTACAGTGTCCCCGTACTTGGATAAGTCATTAGAAGATGGATGATTTTATCAAGAATTGACATAACTACACATAACCAATACAAAGCATTTACTTTCATTTAATTGGTCGAATTACCTATTGTTTTGAATCGTTAGTGGAACTGGTGGGAAAGCAAGTTTTCGTGTGTTTCGGTGTGTTTAATCCATATCTCAAAACACTGCGGTACTGCCGTTCGATTATGGATGGTTTCCTTCTGCACTCCTTATCAATACAGCCCCTCCCACCCGATTTGGTTGCTCGCTGCTCCGAGCGCCGGCCACCCGCAGCCGAGAGGCTCGCGAGCGGCGCCGAGTTAACGCGAGGTTTTCCGAGAGCAGTTTGCGCCTCCCGTTGTCCTCGCGCCGATCGGTCCTCAAGTCAGAAAACTCTCTCCGCCTCGGATGCGCGCACTTCTTTAAAAAAAAATTTCCTCACACGTTTTAACACGCCCAGTCTGTCGCATTACGGTTTACCGGGAAGAAGGCGGAGTACATGGGCACGTCTGCCACGTTTGTTAAGGGGCTCTAAAAGCTTGTAAGTGTGGATCGTATTTTCTTGTCATCTGCGGAGGCAGACAGCGTCTTAAAAAAGGACGCCGACATATACTGCAGACAGACCTTTTTAAATTACGGCTAGTATATTTAGGATTCGTTATGATCAGAACCACTGTACAGCGCAGTGCGCCGTTTGTTTTGCTGTGGCTGTTTGTCGGGAACTCTGTTTTTGCTTGGCTGGGTAACGATAACGTCAAGTCCAAGAAGCAGAAAAACGGACAGTTCGACTCCGAGGCCACCGGCAGCCAAGACCAAAACTGCTTTTGCCACGTAAGTACGACAAAACCCGCCGGTATATGCCTTTTCTGAATGAGGATTCTCGTATACTTGGCCGCAAAACCGATTGATACTTGTACTTTTCTGGCACTTTCTACTGTCGCACAGAAACCGCGTCATATTTGCGCGCCCACATGGCGTCGCATCTGTAGTATCGGTGTTTTATTACACCTAATTTATAAAGACTAGATACGTTTCCTCGTTTAACCAGCATTACCAGAAATTCTTACATATCTCGTTTCCCACCCGAGATCATCTACTCACTCGTGTTCTTTTTCTGATATGTTATTGTAATATGGCCATAACGAGTCTGAATCTCTGTTAATGGTTCTCTTGAAATCGATTAACTGAAGAGCACACTTCACAGACATGTCGTTGGAAATTGGGATAAATAAACCTTGCTTTTAAGACTCACGCAGAATCTTTGAAGACATTAGTTCACCATTTATATAATTTAACGTACAATGTTAATACAGAGAACTGACTCAGAAGGCCAGTTTTAAATTTTAATATATAAATTATTTGTCGTCTGTCATAATTTCAATATAATTGTAACCCAGGACCCCACTTACTATAACCGCGTGGTCTTACTGGATTGGATAAGGAGTGAACCGCCGACGAGATTTACGGGACTTGTAGTCTTTCTGTTTGAAGCGTACGTTGACATCCCAGGTTAAACGAACAAGTGAAGACTACAGTTCTCGCGAAATATGTGGGCGGAGCCTGAAATAGAAAGCGCTTTGTAATCAGTTTTTTGTTTGGGGGCGGGGCTTAGCTGGCACCCCGGAGCTGAAATTGACAGGTCAGGCGGCCAACTGTTGGACTCGCAGTGCAGTTACACTTATCTGCTTAAAAAGCGCTGTCATTTCTGTGCCACGCTAGTAGGTTCATAGCATAGGCGTTACCTTTGTTGCCATATGTTTCAAAGCCAGAGTTATTTAAGCTTTTCCACCTGGGAAAGTTATACTTGCGGACTTGAGTAGAAACCAAAACGAACGGGATGTTTAGGGTTTTCAGCAACCTGTTTATGGCGTCCTGTATTTCTCTTTACTTTGTTGGACAATTGCATTCCGAGGTTAGTGTTTATATTACAGTGCGTTTTGTATACGATCCTGCTTGCATATCTTAGCTTTGTTTTGGAAGTGGTGTAGTCTAACCTCCGATCAATTCGCATGTTTTATATGGAGCTCCGCAAAATCGTGATAGTTTTGGTCTTCCTGGTTTGATGACGTTCGGTCTCCGTTAGATTCTCTCACAATGTGGAGAGCGCTTAAGGATCCTGCGGTCCGCTGGGTTGATTGAGCAAGGCTTAAATAATAAATGTAGGAAGACAGTTCAGATGCCAGTCTGGAGAACAGTGAGAGCTCGGACGGAGTCATCCCTCATTAGTATACGCCTGGATGTAAAAGTGAGAAGAGGACAGCATTCATAACTGGCAAATTAAATATTGTGTTTCCTGTGTGAGAACTTGGTCAGTGTTGGCATGCAGTCACTTTACTGGTGCAAGTAGCACGGTTCAGTGTTTGTTACAACCAGTGTGTAGGTGGAAAGTCTTAAACCTTGTTTATCCTGCTTTTTGTTACCAGCTTGTGCCATATGGGACTGCATATTACCTCTCTATCTTTGCTGTATGAAGTACTAACCTTTAGTGAGGTGTATGTAAACAAAAATGGCAAAGCTGTTTACTGTGATTGGGGTTTTTTTAGTGTTCAGTCTAGGACTGAGCGTTGCAGCGATGCAGAATTGGGGACAACGGAGGAAATTATGGTGTTTTCCTGTCTTGTATGTGTGATTTTTTTTTTCTGAAGTTTGTGATCTTCATTGGCTGAAACCATTTGCTTACTATTTGCCTAAAATGCAAAATTTAGCAGTTTTTCCCCCTGATGTTTTAGCCTATGTAGTTTTAGGGCTCATGTTGTCACATGGTGCAGTATGCTTTTTGTTCATATATCGGTTTGCTTTCCTCCATCTTAGTCCTTCCGTCTTGCTTTCCGTTTCACTGCATAACCGTCTCGCTGCAGCAGTGAGGGTTTCTTAGCCTTGTGTGTTGACTCTGCACTCTGTCCCTCTTAGCTGACTGGCATCCTGGATGACTGCTTCTGCGACGTGGAGAGCATCGACATCTTCAACAACTTCAAGATCTACCCAAAGATCCGCAAGCTAACAGAGAGAGACTACTTCAGATATTACAAAGTGAGCGTGTCCCTCGGGCCATATTAAAGGCGACATGAGCCGCAAAATGCCTTGGGCTAAATTTAGATCATAAATCATTCATCATTTCCTGTCATGTAAAAATCTGAACATTAGGTTCATTAGATAAAGGTCAAGGAACTGAACTTTCATGAAACCTTCATTTGGGTTAAAAACTAGAAACTCGGGCGATCTTCACAGTTTATATACTGTGAAACATAGAATAAATGAAAAAATGTAGAGGATTTGGCAGTTTCCACCCTTTTCAAGCAATAAGAGTATTAAGATGTTTAACCTGTTTTATACAACTGTCAGAACCTGCTGAGTGAAAGGATTGTGAATTTATTTTAAAGTAAGCTCCGTTTGACAAAATAAGGGGGTAGCGGGGTTTGGCCGATCTCTGGCAGTTCTTAGCACTCAGCTGGAATCCATACAGTGTCTGAAACCTCTGTGCACATTTTGCATGGCCCCCTGTGAGCGCTGTTACTAAATGGGACAGTGATCCTGAAGGGTTATCATGACACATTCAGCCTGATTGTCATTCCCTTCCATTTAGAGTTCAGACATACAGCAGGTATGTTGCACAGCTTAGACCTACAATGTCATGGTGGTACTGTTGTTCAGATAAATGTGGAACTGCTTCTCTAGGGTACTTCCCAGGGGAAGGTTGTTTTTTTTTTTAATTCTCTAGACACTTGTTTGCATGAGCTTTGCTTTGTAAACTCCCTTGATCGTTATAGAGCAGTGTTTTTAGAAATTGATATAAATAGGTACTTTTTTCTACTGTTTAAATGGTTGAATTGGCTAGTACTCTCCCCCACCGATGCCAGAGAACCGGTCTGTAAACTTCCGAATATTGTAGGAAGGCCTCTCGTGAGACCATGATCTAAATAGAGTGAACTGGTTTCACCAGAAGCTTGACTGAATGAACATGTGCTGCTTATCAGTTGCAAGGCAACGTATGAAGGCTACTGGAAGACATCGTTTTGTCAGCATAGTTTGTGGCTAAGGACCGGGTGACTGTTCCCCTTTTGGTCATGATGTCATTGTGTCACGGTGCTGTTAAGCCATCATCAAATGCAATCAAAGATTAGGAACAGACTGCACAGGCCATGCACAGGGTCATGGAGACCCACCAGTGGTGATAAGTATGCCTAGCCTTTTAATGGTGAAAGGAAGATGTGTGTCGAAGGTGTCAAGCTAATTGGCTGATGTAGATGAGTGGCCTTTAGCTCCTGCCCCCACTGACATGAGATGCCTTTGACAGTGAATAGCAGCCCAGCTAACGGCTATGTTTCTCTTCCCAGGTAAACCTTAAGCGGCCCTGTCCGTTTTGGCCTGATGACAGCCAGTGCTCCATTAAGGACTGCCAGGTGGAGCCTTGTCCAGAGGTCAGGCTTCGTAGTGGATGGGCCAGGGTCCCATTTTGATGTACATACAAATTTGGTATCTCGCTTGTCCTTCAACAAATAGACCAATGGGGTTGTCTTTCTACAGTTAGTTGATGTCTGTTTTTTCATTAACAAGCAGTGTTCACCACTCTGATTCGCCTTCAGTATGAGGTTTGAAGGGTCCATTATTTCCATTTTACCCATAGTACTGTGGGCTTTTCTTTACAGAGCAAAGTTCCAGTGGGAATTAAAGCAGGCAACTACAACAAGGTAAGCTTACCTGCTAAATAATCTTGTGCATGTACGTTATCACTTCAGTAAAGATAGGTACTCCGATTAGTGTGAGCTCTGAAGTCTAAAGCCTTAAAATCCTTTTTGAATATGTCTATAAGTGTTTCAGACGCATATAAAAGGGCTGAAAAAGCCTGTCATTTTATGTGGGGTCGTCATAACATAGACAGGCTGTTCCCTCGACAATGCTCTTCTTGAGCTGAAAAGATGATGTATTGAGGTCTCCTGTCAGAGTAGAAGGCCGGCTGTGTTCAGTCGGCAGTCAGCTTTCGTTTGTCTTGATAGCCAGCTTGTTTTGAGCTGCTGAACTTTCCTGTCAGACTGGATACTGTACTTTGTAGCGAGTGAAACTGTAGCGTGAGATGAGTGTATGTATGAGTGTATGTAGCCCTCCCTCTGTGCTGTCGCTGTAATCTTATAGCTAGTGTTTCTTCCCACTTCCTTTCCAGCTTCATGTGGCCTTGTATGCCTGGATCAACACTTTAGGCAAAATTATTTTGATTGTTTTGGAGCTCCTGTAAGCTCTTGGGATTTTGAAGAGCCCTCACCGTATGGACAGAGCAGGTGGGGGGGGGGGGGTGTTTGATCAGTCACGGACCTCCCATCGGTTGGGGGCTGCAGTGACCTGTGTGTTTTGACAGATAGGCTCCCCCCCTCCTGACTTGGCACCGGGAGTGGACCCTTCAGGTCCCCTCTATGACCCATGAAAGGTTTAGGCTGACGGCCGCAATGTAACGCATGTTCTCAGCAGCGCCCTCTAGTGATGTCACAGAGCTGTCTTTCTCCCTCTGCTGAAGTACTCCCAGGCGTCCGACACACGGTCAGACGTAGAGGAGTGCGAGCATGCCCACGAGCTGGGGGCCATCAACAGCACACTCAGGTAAGGAAAGCAGCTGGCCGGCCTCTCCCAGAGCGGGCCTTGCTTTTCAGTCATTATTTAGTGACTGCAATCTGAGCCCAGGGCTGTGGTTCTCTTCGTTTGGCTCCGGGGGTGTGTCCGCTGCTTATTTAAACCTGAGCGCACCCTTCATTAACAAGGCTCCATCAGAGTGTTAAACACAAGTGCCCTTCCGGCTCTCTGCGTGCATTCTGCAAGTGTTACGGGTGTTTTTGCGCAAGTGGAAAGTGATGCTTGGTCAGTAATCACTCAACTAAATATTTAAAATTTTATATATAAGTGGTATCATACCCTTTCACTGAACATTTACTCATTCGTGCTGAGAGTTTGACACTTGTTTTAAGGGTTATATTGTCATGAATAAGAATATTGGCATATGATTAATATTTGTAGATTCCTTAATGTTTGTGATCCTATAGACCCGCTGTGGATGGAAGTATTTAATTGTCCCGTCTGCCTCTCCAGTAATCAGAGCAGGGAGGCGTTCGAGGACTGGGCCCGGCACGACCACGCCCAGGACCACTTCTGCGAGCTGGATGGTGCGTCGCGTTTCCACGGCTGCCGTAACCACGACGTCTGTCGCTCCACAGAGCAGAAAGCAGCCTGGCTACAGTTTAATCAGTACCTGGGGGGGCGTCACTGGGAACCTTAAATCAGTTGTAGGAAGCACAGGGCGGGGAGACACACTCACACCCCATACGCACCTGCAATCACACGCCAGGCTGCTAGAAGGCCCCCCCCCACCTACTCAGGCCACCAGCTCCACTTCCTGTACAAGGAAGCACGTGTCATTTCCGTTCTCCCCGTGAGAGTCGCTGGCCCGATGGAAGTGCCGGCTGCTCATGACGTGCCTCCCTGTCCCCAGATGAGACGTCCCCAGACGCCCAGTACGTGGACCTGCTGCTGAACCCTGAACGTTATACCGGCTACAAGGGCCCCGCCGCCTGGAGGGTTTGGAACAGCATCTATGAGGAGAACTGCTTCAAGTGAGGGGCCTGGCCATTACTGCCGCCTGCCTGACTGCCCCGCCGAGTACCGCCAGTGCACCTCGCGAGTTCACACGTGCCTTCTGCCTCTCCCGCAGGCCCAGATCAGTGTACCGGCCCCTGAACCCGCTGGCCCCTACACGGGGTAAGCTGAGTATAACGGCGCCATCTGCTGGCCACACCTTGTGCCCTTTATTGCCAGCAATTGCATCTCCTTAGTTGTTCATAATTATTCAGCAGTTTAAGTTAAAAAAATTTGTTCGTAACATCCGCCTTCTCTATCTTTGTCTTTTATGTCTTATTTTAGGAGATGACGATGGTAAGTCCAGTTTTTTAAGAGCATAGATCACTTGTTTATGAAATAGAATACATCGCTTCATTTATAATTTATAATTGCTGTTTTATTCACACAGGTGAAGGTTTTTACAAATGGTTGGAAGGTAATTAGTTTTTTTTATAAGGGTGTGTGTGTGTGTGTGTATGGCTGTGTGTGACCCACCCCCCAGTCTTGCTGTAACGCTGCCACCGTCTCTGTCTGGCTCCCAGCTTGCTGGTAGTGTTAAGTGGGTCGTAGTCAGACATGCCCAGTGACCCCCCCCCCCACCATGTACCCTGCAGGCCTCTGCCTGGAGAAGAGAGTGTTCTACCGCCTGATCTCCGGCCTCCACACCAGCATCAACATCCACCTGTGTGCAGAGTACCTGCTAGAAGGTGAGTGGGCGTGCAAGATGGGCTGTGCGCATGGAGGGAACGCCGCCAGTCCTCATGCCGGCACCCCCGCCCACAGAGCCCTGGAGCAAGGCCCACTGGGGCGCCAACGTGCGCGAGTTCCGGCGCCGCTTTGACCCGGCGGAGACCAAGGGCGAGGGCACGCGCCGCCTGAAGAATCTCTATTTCCTGTACCTGATCGAGCTGCGGGCGCTCTCCAAGGTGGCGGCGTACTTTGAGCGCTCCATCGTCAACCTGTACACCGGCAGTGTGCAGGAGGACGCCCTGACCAAGGAGCTGTTGCTGCAGATCTTCAACGAGATCAGGTGTGGGCGGCATCCCCGGGCCGGCCGGGCCGCGGGGCTTAGCTTTGCGTCGGCGTGCTCGTGACCCATCCTCTTCTCTGCCTCCTCAGAGCTTTCCCCATGCACTTTGACGAGAAGTCCATGTTCGCAGGACACAAGCTGGAGGCCAAGACTTTAAAGGTAAGCCGGCCCCTTGTCGAAATCCTGACTGTGAATGAACAGATCAAGGAAGACTCTGCTTATTTCTGCATCATCAGTCACCTCCCCTGCCAGCTTAGTGATTCATAACCCAGTATTTCTTTGGCTAATTGCATTTTTATGAATTTCATTCATTTAAGAAGTTTTTTTTTTTTTTTTTTAAGTTTGTTTGGAGATGGGGGTATTAAATCGGATGAAGTGTTTCAGCAGAGATGAGCAGCCTGTCCGTGCTCCTCTGTACCGGGTGCCATTTATCTAGGTGGTTTATCATCAGCACCACCTGGAGTTGTACCCATAAAGCCTTACTTCCACGCCACCTCTTGTCAGCTCTGGTTGGCATGGCAACTTGAACCTTTCCCTCTGTCGGTTTCAGGAGGAATTCAGGCTCCACTTTAAGAACATCTCCCGCATAATGGACTGCGTGGGTTGCAATAAGTGCCGAGTGTGGGGTAAACTGCAGGTACAAGACCCCCCCC
>JABFEB020000041.1:13784396-13798683 GCA_019775895.2 Stomatorhinus ivindoensis
CCCCCACTCCCTCCAACTTCCTTCTTGCTCTTCTGTGTCCCCTGAGTGCTGGTGACAGCCATGCGGCCTTTTTGATCTGTAACTACATGTCTCTCTCTGGCTTGAGGGGTATTGATCTCATAAACATCCCCATCCCAGCTGCTAGTCTGGGAATTATTATGATTATTTTTATTATTATTATTTATTGTTGTTGTTGTTATTAGTTTAATAATTATTATTAGCAATATCATATTCTACTACTACTGCTGCCTAAAATTTTAAAGATTATCCTTGGAATTATTATGAATTAAATTCCCTTAGTAATGAGCCATTAGTTTTTATATGTAGTATTGAAATGATTTCCCAGTAGTTCGTTTTTTCCCTTTTGCAATTATTAACAAACATATAAAATTGCAGCCATTTGATTGTTGGAGTCCCACTAAGTGGGAGAACGCCAGCATAGGTGTCACTGCAGCCCGACTTTGGTAGGTTTGAACAACATTTGATGCCACAGTACAGTCATACGGTGAAGCTCGCGGGTAGCAAGCTGATTGGTTCGGTGAAGACGAGGTCGAAGCACAACTGTGAGGTCGCTAAGCCGGCAGTTTCCCGTTGGCATGATGCATGTGGGCAGTGGCTGAGTACAGCCCAGTGGTGTGTTATTACAGGTTAATATGGTTTGTTGGCTTAACAAATGAAACGGACCAGGCTGGATTTATTTGATTTGAACAAACACGGACAGGGTTGAAACATACCCTCTAGGTTAAAGGTAGCGTAGCTTCCCCATTCCCTGTGTAAACCTCCATAAAGAAATGCGGGGTTTCTCATTCACAAGATATATTCCAGAACTAGCTATGGCTTTTATTTTAATAGCTGAAAAAAGCAGGACATACTGGTGATTGGTCAGATTTCTCCAATCGCAGTTAGAAACAATACAGGCCTGAGTTTTGTTTTGCAGTATTTACTGTAACCCGTCGCTTTCCTGTGGAGAGCTTCATCCCTCCATGTTGTGAGGCGACTGACACCTGTTCTGTCCGACTGAGATGGACCCGCTGGTTAAATGCTGCAGCCTTATGGTTCCTTTCGGGGCAGAGCGCTTCCACACTTGAGCACACGGAGCGTGTTACTGGAGACTGAGTTTCCCCGCTTCCCTGGGATTAGTACTGATGCGCTGATAGCATTCATATTTCAGGGAAATAAGCTGAGCTACAGAGGAGCAGATCTAGGCTAAAGCCGTTGGGAAAACCTTTGATCTCTGTAGCATTTTTCATTATCAGAGTCTGAGTGTTTCCAGAGCAGCTGAAATGAGTAGAATCCTTACATAGACTGCCTTAAAATATGAAATGTAAGGACTGTTAAAACCAGGATATTTCACATAAGATTCTTTTCCGTGACATTATTTTAATTTCAAATATAAACATAATGAGGATGATTGGTCCCTGGTGTGGTTTTTAGTTGTTTTGATGTCCTAGGTGAATAACCCCTCCCATCTTCTGTGCCTCCCCCAGACTCAGGGGCTGGGCACCGCCCTCAAGATCTTATTCTCAGAGAAGGAAATTCAGAACCTACCGGAAAACAGTCCATCGAAAGGGTTCCAGCTGACACGACAGGAGATTGTAGCCTTGCTGAATGCATTTGGAAGGTGCGCTTCACTTTCTTGTAGCCCCTGCATGGAGACAGCGCCCCCCCTGTGGTGGCGTGAGAGCGGTGGCACATGTCCCTTAGTAATGAGCCATTAGTTTTGTTTGTCATTACAGCAGTCTGTGAAGGCCTTAGGCCTAAGCTAAACTTTTCCCTCCCTTTGTCATGATGACCCCCCCCCCAAAGCTGCAAGCTGTCTTTCCAATTCCTGGAATTTTTTACAGGGCCTTTTTTTCTCCAAGCTGAACCAAATAGTTTGTAAAAACAGCAGGCAGCCACTAGAGGGAGCTTATCACACCCACAGATTCCACAGAGACAGTACTTAAAATTTAAGATGAGCCCTTAACAGGAAGTATTGTGAAATTCCAGCCTGTTTCACGCTCATTCTTTAGGAAGCCTGTTTAGCTTGTATTATGCATCAGGTTTTCCATCGGTTTATTAACTGTCTTCCTCTTCCTCCTTCCTCCAGGCTCTCCACAAGTATCAAAGAGCTGCATAATTTCCGAACTCTGCTTAAGGACCAGAGGTAACCAACATGCCTAGCCACCAGGTGGCAGCAGCCAGAGGACACTGCAATAGTCTTATCTTCCCAAGAGTAAGGCCACCATTTCAGGGACTAACAGGATCAGTTCCACAGTCTTATCCCCTGTGCGCCCCTCCCCCCCACAGCCCTGTGAGAGCCTCCGTTACTGTGGAGTCAGGTGAGGTTCTTGGCCTTCTTCGCTGTCAGTCATCCCCCGCTTGCTCTTAAGAGATTCCTGCTCTGTTCTTTTTCTCTGTCTGCTGGAGAGATGCAGGTAAGAGTGAGGGTATCACCTCCTCGTTCCGGACAGCGGACTCCTGACTTTCTTGCTGATATTGGCTGCCGTCCACTGCGGTTGGCTCATTTCCTCAAAGCAGTCCTGTTCTCTGTCTCTGCAGGCGCATGTAAATGGCAGTTATACATAAAATCCAAATAGGCCATCTCGCGTCATGTCGAAACTTGATTTAAACATGAAGCGTGTTGTCTTTTACTTTATTGATAAATGTTGATTATTCGATATATTTTTTTGTTTTTACATTGTTTTTGCACCTATATTCATTCTGAGTAATAACAGTAAATTAATTTTGCGCGTCTGTGGTCCCAAATTTAAGCAACTCAAACAAGCATGGATCTGGTGTAGTACAGCCAGATCCCTTCACCGGATGGGACGGGCTCTTTTGTCACTGAGACCAGGTGCAGAGATGAATGTTTTTTACGGAGCAGACACACTCGTTTAGCTTGAGCCTGTAGCTACGCCTGGGGAAGACAGCAAAACAGGGGCCATGGCGTTTGTCCCAGCTTCTGCCGTCGCTTCTCCAAAGACAGCTACTCCCTGGTATTTGGAGTAGGTCAGCAATGGCCGGTTTCAATGTCTGTCTGGGGGTGTCCGTGGAGATGGTCCCATAGTGCCAGTCTAACGATATTTTCAGGAAGTGGTTTGTGGGGTAAGATGTTCAGGACCTGTAGGATCTGGGAAGCTTCGTGCTCTTGTAGCTCTCCGTTTCCCTTCTTCTGCTCCTGTGTCAAGGCCCCACCTTTTACTGTTCCCTCGGGATTTTTTTCATTTTTAGAGTCCTGCCCAGTTACAAAGTTGGATGATGTCTTAAGAACTGATTTTTCCCTAAAATTCTGGACTCGTACAGTTAAATCCTAAAGAAGTCTGTTAGATCCCGAATCTCCCCAGCAGGGTGCATTTCCTTGCGGCCTTGTGGCTGAACCCCAGCTGGCACCTTTCTTGGCTGAACGTTTATAGCGGAAAAAGAGTGAGGTAGACGGCTTTGTCGAATCCGCTAAGCCCGCGATCCCCCTGCCCTGCCCGTCTCGTGAAACGTGAGCGCACGTTCTCTGTCTTCCTATTTTGCACGTTACTCGGCGCGGCCCCTTGCCGGAGTACCTACCCGCTCATCATATCCGCTTTTTGTCGAATTGGGGTGTTTTGAGTGCGTGGGCTGGCTGCCCGTTCAGTCGATTTAGATGCACCTTGTGTAGCGGTTGGTGTCTTATTCATGCACACTTAAGATCCTGTGCATGGTGAAGCGCCACATTCTTTACATGGTAAGTGTCCCCTTCGCCCCTCAGAGCTGCTTCCGGGGGAACTGAAGTTTCTCCTGGTCCCAAGACTCCCGCCCCCAACTCCCCAGTTCAGAATGATAGTGTTAAGTGAAGTCTACTCGAGACGGTCAGAAGTGACCAAAGAGCCCTTCCTCCCTCCCCCCTCGTCCTGCGCCGTGCTGTGCCACACATCCTATCCAGCCACTCCCCCCTGCCCCCCCCCCCAAGATGAAGGAAATGGCAGCCGTGAGCCGGAGAGTGCAAGGAAGCCGTGTGCCACCCCCGCCGCTGCACACTCTCCCACTGCCCCGCACCAAACTGGCCCCGCACAGCACGGCGTGCCACACGCTGCGCGTCCTGCCTTACATGTGCACCTTTAAGAGCCGCCATAAGCTTGCTTGCCTACAGTGGCGAATCGGACGGTCAGATCTCACCTCCCGCTGTCTCTGCTTTATAGTGTTCTGCCCCATTGCTTTTTTTACACGCTCTGTGAACTTTTGAGATCTTGTATCATTTGTAAAAGAAAGGAAGATCTTTTAACTATGTATAGCTGCACCTCTGTTGTCTGTACGTACTGAGTGTATTTATTTGAATGGAGGAATAAATATTTCTGGTTGTCATTCCAAATTCAGTGTCTTTCTATCAGATTTCAAACACGCCACTGGAGGGTGCTCTG
This sequence comes from Stomatorhinus ivindoensis, assembly GCA_019775895.2. Taxonomy (NCBI): domain Eukaryota; kingdom Metazoa; phylum Chordata; class Actinopteri; order Osteoglossiformes; family Mormyridae; genus Stomatorhinus; species Stomatorhinus ivindoensis. The sequence goes on from JABFEB020000041.1 coordinate 13,788,767, forward strand.
CACTCAGCTGGAGTCCTGTAGCCTTTATAATGTGTTTTAATCAGCCTTTGTTTAACATCTGTAACTCCAGGTGAGGTAATCCAATGTCCAAATAATTCTTAGGAAAGTCATTATTAGCTGGAGTAAGAAGCTGCAGGATTTTACCCGGCGCCACGACATGCTGCAAATTAGGTGAAATGAGTGTTTATAGAGGAATGACGGAAGTGCTGTGTTAGGTGGTCTTCATTTTATAATGAGCATTTATATACAAAACACACAAATTACCGGTTTTTGTATCCTTATGGTTGGTATTGTCAGATAAGCGATCTTTGAGTCTGCATATTGGAGTTTTTTTTTTTCCCTCCACATTCACTAGCATTTTATTTTTGTTTAAATTTAATTAGCACTTCTTTTGATCCTGTTGAAATCCCACTTGTAACTTTCCTATAAACAGCAAGCACTGGATCAGGATGTCTATGCGTTAGTCGTGTCACTGAGCAGCTGTGCAGGTTCTCCTGCTCACTGAGGTCCATCCAGAGCTTCTCTGCCATTCTGTCCTATTTTATGCAAAGAATCCCCTCCTCCATTTTCCATTCAGCTGACTGAATCAGGCTGACTGTGTGTAAAATTAAGTCACACGGGTTTCCTGCAAAGTGTGTTTTATTGATGATTCTCGTCAATAATGCACCAAGATGCGAGATACAAAAAGCTGAAGTGAAAACATGACACTTCCTTATTTTTTTTTTTTTGACCTCCTTAGAAAATACACAATGGACCTTTTCATAAATCAATCACGGAACAGCGTCATAAATTGTTAGTAACTCTTTCATCCCCATACTTTAATCACAATTGTGCCTGGCTGAAAAGGAAATTAAATTCTAATTACCACAATAATAAACATTCAAAGGAAAAAAAATACATTGAAATGTTTGTTAGAGGAATGCTTCAAGTGATGAAATTAAGTAAGAACTTATTGTGCAAAACAACTGAATGACAAGTCATAACGAGCTTGTTTCCATGAGTGCACGCCATGTCTTGACGGTACATATCCCCCCCATTGGGGCACAGGCAGTAGGAGGGTAACAGAACCCCCCCCCCCCCCCCCGGTTGCACTCTGAGGAATGTCAGGAGCCTGTATTACAGCGTATTACAACGTGCAAAACCCCTCTGTCAAAATCCACCCATTTTCCCAGACTAACTTCTCCATGGAAACCAACCAGCTTAAGAGCTAGCATGCTGTATCAACGCTAATTCCAATGTTTTCCCCCATCACACCTGCATGCGTGTGTGAAAACATCTGTAATATCAAAGTTATTTAAGAATCTTTCTCTGAAAAACAAAATATGTTGAACCTTTATCAAAGGGTAATTTTTGTACAAAACTAACCCGTGGCTTAATTTTTATAAAAGTTTTCCAAAGTTTTTTTTTTTTTACCATCATTTTAGCGCAGCTCATTTTGATTCATTGCTTATGCTGAACGGTCTCTCAAATGAAAGGTAACTTGAAAAGTAACCAGATGTCAGGATGCCACTGTTAGCCATCTCGACTGGATCAAATGCCTTTACGTCAGAGTGCAGCTTAAAATGTGTCGCACGATTAAATGAGTAACAGATCAGGATAACTAACGTAGCTTATACTTAACCCATTTATACAGCTAGGGTATTTATTGAAGCGATTTAAGAAGATGCTTTAATCTGGCAGCTGGTCTACTCAGGGTGGGTATGGTATCTACCTTAAGACAGTTGACTACCTTCTGATTTACCATTAACTGAAACGGCGCTTTTGACGTTTATTGTGCTCTGAGTCACTGTGCCAGTACATCCTTCATGGGACTGGAGGCTTTTTCCAGTCTCTCTAATTAAACAAATCCCAAGCGAGCTTTGAGTGTAGCCGGGCGAGGAGTTGTCCAGCCATGAGAGTTTACGCAGGATGGTGAGAGCGCCCTCACATGCTCAGAGATGGCATCGCCATCCCCACCGACAACCTGCAGCTAACTTGCAGCAGAATCGATCCAGCGCATTGTCAGGCTCCGCTACACCAACAGCACACCGTTGCAAGAAACAGCACGAAAGTATGAATACATAAGGCTGCGGTTTCGGGTCTACAGCGCCTGTAAGCCGAGCTTATGATCTGGGCGTGCTGGTGGAGATATCCAGAGGACATGGGGAGGCATCAGTAAGGATGCAGCTCCCCTGAAGCTGTGCTCAGGTGGGGGTCCTCTGCTCCGATGTAGGCAACAAAGCCGCTGCTCTGGCTGCCCCAGTCGTAGCAGTCGGTGGCCAAGCTGCAGCAGGAAGTGAGTCATGAGCCCTGAGGAAGTAGCACCGTCCTAACAAATGGATACAGTAACAAAACGGACACAGTCGTCTGCTAGCGTGTCTTATTTAGCTACTGACAACGCCTTTTGTTTGAGTGCATGAATGCAGCGTTGTCTGGAAACAAATCTGCTCGGCCCGTTGTGAGTCATCCCTTCCATCCCTAAGTCCAATCGGGCCAATTTCCCAGAAGCCTCACAGAGTTTGGTCTGAGCCTGTTTCCTTGGTAACCCACCATCACTTAGCGCTGCGCCAGTGGTACTGCTTGGGGCACCAGCTGCTTACCCGGCCTGAACTCCCTGGGGGATGATGCTCCACGCCAAGTCGTCATCACTGTCGTAGCGCCGGGGGTTGTCGAAGAAGTAACCCCTGGAGAAGACGTGTCCCGGGAGGCCGGAGCCGCTCTGGAGAGACAGTCACCGCTTATCACAGCCTGAAGGCAAGCTCCCCATCACTCATCTGCAGGAACGTCTCGTCGTCTTTTCTCTTAATGCGTGTGATGTGGCCATGATTGTCTGACCTACGGTTTATAGCGTGTCAGGTTATGCTGTCCCATAATCCCCTAAGTCTCCATCTGAGAAATATAAAAAGATGGAACAGCTGCCAGCGGCCACCCTTGCTGACCCCCCCCCCCCCCGGACCAGAGAGCAGTTCCTGGCACGGAGTCAGCCACACACCCTCACCGATTCTTAGGCCCCGGCCTCCGCAGGGGGGAGGGGGGTCCGCGTGAGCAGATGGGTGCCGTGGTTTCTCACTGCTTTTTTCCTGGACCGTGACGCTGAAAATGATCTTCAGCGATCTGGCAGGCTCAGCTGCTTTCAGTCGCACTGACCTCTCTGTCCACTATTCCCAGTGTATACATAATGTCTTGTTCTCGCTGTCTCTCTGCGCTTCCCCTCACAGTCCGCAAACACGCTGTCTAAATTGTCCGTGGTGTGCAGTTGAGTGTGTGACCTTGTGCCTTGTGCTGCCTGGGACCAGGCTCCAGGCTCATTGAGTGGTTTTGGAAGTTGGATGGATTTTTCTATATATACTGCATTACAACCGTCCGGTAGATAAGTGGTTATGGAAAATGGATTGTGTGTTATCACATACAAAATGTGTTATGAACATCGTTTCTCATGTTCTTGAATATTCAGTACCATTCAAAACACCTACCCACAGAAAGGAATATTTATACTATTATCTATATTTAAAGATAATTATAATGGGGGCAGCTCTGTGGGATGGGAATCAGAAGGTTGCTGGTTCATATCCTGTTGTAGGCAGAGTGATGCCACCATTGGGCCCTTGAGCAAGGCCCTTAACCCCAATTGCCCCAGGGACTGACTGGCCCTACTGTCTCCTCTACCCCAGTTCCATGAGGCGACCTCCTGGGATGCTCTTCCAGCTGTTCTGAAGGAGCTCCCACATATATGCTGAGCACTTATTGGCCACTTTTCCTTCACTCTTTGGTCAAACTCCTCCGAATCAATTTCTACTGTGCTTCGGTCAAGTGGCCAGGTCATGTGATGCGGCGCTCTATCACTCTCCCTGCTGTGGCCACACTTTTGACTGGGCACTGTACCTCATAAACGACAGCGAAATAAAGAAAAAAGAAGCAGTGCATCGACGACGACACCACTGGGAATGGGACAGACGAGCTCACCCTGTCTTGTGCCGGCCTGCGCACTCGGAAGAAGAAGACGACCAGGGAGGTGGGCAGGAGCTCCCACACGAAGAGGACGACCCCAAATACAATGTAACCCGCATCTCCCAGGCTGGACTGCAGGTCAGCCTGTAGGGGGCAGACCGTGCCGAAAGCCAGAGAAATGCAACTCATACAGGGTAGCTGTAGGATTCAGTGCTGACAGCTGCTGCTGTTGGATGCTTGGGTATAATTAACATTAAAGGCTGTATATACGCAGGACGCATGGTTAACCATGTCAGAGAATGAAAATGCAGCCTGTGGCTCTGTGTGGGACGCGCTTGCCTGTGATTGCCTTTGGTTTACAGTCGCGTCTCATGTACTGTAACCGAGTAGACAGTCAAAGCCGCTCAGGTGAATCGCTACCCCCGCGTTTCCCGTGTGTGTGCCATTAGGTGAAGTTGTGTGTCTGTGCCTTGTGGTGATCCCACCTAGCGCAGTGCTTCCCTACCTGGTCCTGGGGGAGCCCAGACAGTCCACGCTTTTACTCTCTCCCAGCTCCCTACCAGCAATAACGTGGACTGTCTGGGGGTGTCTGAGGGCCACTGTGTATGTAGCCCTAAGGCTCCAAATCCCTACGGCCTAAACTGGATAATCAGTTACTGAGAATGGATAGAATTAAACATGTTAACAAATACAGTCAATATTTTGGAAATTCTTGATTCAATTACCTGGTCGGATACGTTGTACCAATCATAATCAAAGGAGTTGATGGTCTTGATGTTGGTGAGAGCCAGGACCACCAGGTTGTAGCAGGCTCGTGATGCGTAGAGCAGAATGACCGTGACCCCGATGACTGTCACCTGGCACACTGATGTCCCCTACAGGTATGATTTAACCTCAGTCCACAAGCCCTAGCCGTAGCTGGTAGTTGCCTAATTTAAAGGCACCTAACCACTTAATACCCAAGGTGAAAGTGAAAGTAAATAAAAACCACCTGCTCCAGCCAATTATAGAAGTGAAAATGTGGGATGTTCCAGTCTTCGTGGGCTACAAGGTTTACTGCCCTTAATGTTTTGCTTGTTTTACTGTACTTCATCATAGGAGTTATCTTGCTCTATCGTCTATAAGGACTGGTACTTCCCACTGCAATGCTATTCCTCAATAGGTTTAATGGTCACCTTAGACTCCAGGTAGATGTTAGCCAAGGACATCTTGGCAATTTTGTAGAGGCACAGGGAGAGAGAGATGGCACAAAGCACAAAGAGGCTGTCGTTGATGGCCACCCGCACCAGCACGATGGTCTTCACCTCCGTGCTGGTCATCTTCACCAGCAGGGCGCACGTAAGGTTCACCACCAGGAACACCAGACTGATGCCAAAGAAAACCAAATACAGGGGGAACCTGGGAGGGACAGACAGGTTTGTGGCAGATTTCAGGTCACGCTTTTAGTAAAAGTCTAGACTGGCTTGCCGGTTTCTCCTCTTCGCTGGTCTGAGGCCCCTGGATTGCTGCACAACCCTTTGCCTCTCCTTCATAGCATTAATATTTCATGCTCAGATAAACGTTTGAAAGGTTCTCATGTAATGGCAAAACGTCACCTGACACCATGCATGTGTTTGACCTCAGGACTGTTACGTATGACGGGGATCTGCAAATAAGCATCTTTAGACCTGAGGTTCGTGAGAATGACGACGGTTTACCTGTACTTGAGGAGCTCTGGTGAATACTTAGACTTTGCTTTAAAAACGACCTGTTTGAGAGAGGAAAGGCTATTTTACTACAAAGACACCTTCCAAATGTGCTAGAATTGTATACAGTCATTTGAAAGCTGCAACAGGAATCATGGGAGATATTCTCCCTATAACTCCGGGTATTTACTGTAGCTAAAAGTGCCCTCAATAATTATTGTCACCCTTGGTAAAGATGAGTAAATAAAGAAAAATATATTTTACGGTCAAATGCCTTAATCTCATACTGAAAAAATGAGAAATCCAACCTTCAACAAACAAATTTATTGTAGATAAAATACTTATTAAAAAATACTTTTAACTTTTTACTCAAATACAGGTGCCACAATTACTACTTGCAGGGCTGCCACGAGAGATTTTGGGCCCCCAAACTAGACCAATCCAATTATGTTACAAATATTTTGGGGCCCCTGTCACTCAGAGGCCCTTGGAATCATCCTAACCCCCCCCCCCCTTTATGCCACTCCTGCCTGCTGGAACACGTTATATGTTACTTTTTTAAAAAGGGGTTTACATGACCCCATGACCCTAACAGGAATAAGCAGTTTGAAGATGAATGTACAGACTTAAATGGTTGTGACCGTGGCATCGCATGAATGGCCGGGGGTGTCATGGGAAACAACTGCAGTCAGAAGATAAATCAGATATGACAAGAAGACAATTTTAAACACTCACATACTGTACTTAAATTAACGCAGACCCCAGCTTTACATTCTGTGACACAAATGTGAGTCTGAATGGTGCATTATGATTTACCCCTTGTTTCCAATTCATTGATGGCCCTGTATTAATGACAAGGTCATAGTTTTGTTTACAAAAGTGCTTTATACCTAACAAGGCAATAAAAGAAAGCTAGTATGTCCCAAAAAGTGTGGGAATAGTTAAAAACCATCATTTCATTGTTTTTTCAAATCTTCCATCCTCATGCCTTCCCCTACCAGGGTATCCAGGCATTTTCTGCTGAGATAATTGAGCCCTGTCTTTTCTCAAAAGTTTTTGGTGGCTTGATTTGATGAATGGGCTGTAACTTCCAGCAGCGCCGTCATGGTATTTTCTGTACGGTTCTGAAGAGCTCGGTCAGGGCAGTGCAGGTTAAATCTCAAAGGGGTTTCCTGGGTCTATTTCAGGTCAGTCATATGACTGACAGCTGTTTGAATATGAAGCCATCTGCCTCCTCTGAGAGTGAAACAAATTTATTTTGTTGCCATAAAAATGAAATACTTGTTCTATATGTTTGTGTCTAATATATCTCAGAGTTACATTGTTTTTAAAAAAACCTTCACCCACCAATGTAATATAAACCGGTGACCTGCATATTCTGATTGCTCAGTAGGTCTGAACCTCTCCCTTCCCAGCCTGAGCTACGCTCATTTTCCCGTGGATCAGTCATCCCGGTGTGGCGGTCAGTATGCTGATGTCAGCAATCCATCGCCCCCTGAAGGTCACTCTGTGAATGTGGTGGGTGGCGTTCAGGACCCGTGCAGCGTATCCCACTACATTGGGGGACGCTCCCTAGTGGCTGTTCCCACCATGTTGGGGGACGCTCCCTATGCTTTAGGGGCCGTTCCCTCTATCTTGGGGGACGCTCCCTATGCTTTAGGGGCCGTTCCCGCCATATTGGGGGACGCTCCCTTGGGGCTGTTCCTGTCATGTTGGGTGATGCTCCTGAATCTTTAGGGGATGTTCCCGCCACATTGGGAGACGCTCCCTAGTCCGCATTCCCCATAACGCCTCGGCCCGTACCATTTCACAAGTGTACCGATGATGTTTTTTATTCCCCAGAACGAAAATACATTAATGGTGCTCACAGTTCACATCTAGCACGCCCCGGAATGTTCTTCAAAGGGCTGCACGTCTGACAGGTGCCCAAAGCCATAAGGAGCACAGTCAGAGTGCCTAGTACCCCCACCCACCCCGCGCACCGTGTGTATGTGTGTGTGTGTGTGTGTCTGTCTGTCCAGACCCACCTGAGCAAAATAGAGGTTCATCAGGCTGAGGGTGAAGAACTGCAGGCAAACGGGGCAGCAGTAGAGCAGCCAGAATGAGAACGGTCCCAGAGCGTTGGCCGTCACGAAGCTCCTGAAGTAGAAGGAGAAGAGGACAGAGCGCAGGGCGGCCCACAGCAGGCAGAGGAAGAGAAACACCGTCTGGTAGCTGAAGCGCTTGTGCCGGTATCGCAGCACCAGCCAGAGCTGCACGTAGATGAAGGCAAACAGCAGTGAGTAGAAGACGGTGTAGGCCACGGTGAGGCCCAGCTTCACGTAGGGGGGCACGGCCGGGCTCAGGGTGGGCGGGGGCAGCGACTCGTCGGTCGCCGGCTCCCCGGCCCTCGCCGACGCTTCCATCAGCCTCCTTAGCTTCGGGGGACGACCCCACCCCTAGCCCCCCCCCGGAATCCTGCCGGTGTGCGCTGGGCGAGCTCCTGTCAGAGGCGCCAGCTCGAGAGAACCGGACTCCTCTCCATCGCAGCCCGAGAGCGAGAGAGGGGAAGGGAGCGGGAGGCGGAGAGCTAGAGGGAGGGAGGGGGGCTGGGCGAGCGAGCGAGCGAGCGAGCGAGCGAGGGAGGTAGGGAGGGAGGGCTCACAGCAAAAATGAAAACAAGCTCACTTCCTGCTGCAGCTGAGAGCCAGAGGCTGCCCCACTCACCGTCCGCCGCTCACAGTGCCTGGCAGGAAGAGCCGGCCACGCCCCCTGCCCCCCCCCCCCACCTCGCGCGGTCCTCCTCCGCCTACTGCACAGTTCCTTTAACCCTCTGCTGCCATTCCTCTCTTCCTGAGAGAGCCCTGAGCCCCCAGCTGGTGATCGACAGAGAATAATGGGGCTTCTGTCAGGGGGGGAGGGCCTGTCCGGGGCCCTGAGTACCAGAGGTATCTCTTTCTGCCCCCTTTTTGGGCTGATCACAAGCACAGTGCGGCACTGTCACTTTTCTCCTGTTAGCATCTACACTGTGTCATTGATCCATATATCCATCTATCCACGCATCCATGCATCTTGTCATGTTGTATAAGAACATAAGAAATTTACAAATGAGAGGAGGCCATTCAGCCCATCAAGCTCGTAGTTGTTAAAATCTTATCTAGCTCTGATTTAAAGGAACCCAGGGTTTTAGCTTCCGCTACACTAGCAGGAAGACTATTCAATATTCTAACTACACGCTGTACACAAAGTGCTTCCTCAAATTTGTCTTAAAATGTTCTCCCGCTAATTTCCACTTATGGCCACGAGTTCTAGTATTTAAACTAATACTGAAGTAGCCATTTGGCTGAACAGCATCCAGACCTGCTAGAATCTTATATACCTGGATCATGTCCCCCCTTAGTCTCCTTTGCTTAAGGCTAAACAAATGTACATTGTAATGAATAGTAATAAAAACATACATCCTTCTGCATGTTTCCATCCTTTTTGCCTGCTTACAGCCGTTCTTATGGCTGTATCTCCAGTGCATTCCCCGTATGGGACGTGACTCTTAATCTACACATTGAATCCCATGAATCCCATGTTCATTTAGGTAGCAGGATGGCCTCACACCTTCCAGGGCTGAGGTTCTGGTTGGAGCTGCAGCTCTTTGCGTGTGGAGCGCGCGCACAACGCAAAAACATTAGAAGATTAGAAGGCTTCCTGACTCACTACCCTTTCTGTGCCTGGTAGCCTTGTGATGATCCTCTGCTTCGTGTCCACTGTCACTTTTGGCTGCTTATAAATTCTCCCCTAACCCATAATTATGTCAGTAAGGGCTTTTATTTTGACATCATCCCCATTGTAAACTGCTGTTTTATGATTCCTCCCCCCGTGATTGTAATAGCCTGCTTAATCCAAGCTTTTCCTTCCCAGTCACCAATTCAGGTCTTGAACTTTACTATGACGATTTAAATAACCAATCTGCCATCGCATTAAATATTCAGGGTCATGACGGACGGTGATGTCCGTCTATGCTGATCGCGTGTTTAAATCCCAGTGCCGGCATGAGCGAGTACGGTGTTCCGGAATCCCCAAACGTCAAGGTCATTTTCTGGGAGAGTGATACCTTGGGAAGCATGAAAGATTCTCAGTGAAGGAGGTCACTTTGAGGGAAGCTTGGAGACCCACAGACTGCCCTGTCCAACCAAAACAGCCACACATGGTAGTCAACCAAGCGTGTTGGGAGTGGGGGTTGTTAGAAGGAGCGTGGCATTTTTCACCCTTACGCCCATCAGTTTATGCTCGGGTTTCAAGCCTTTCGGGGCGGGGGGGGGGGGGCAGCTGTCC
>JABFEB020000041.1:13813425-13824248 GCA_019775895.2 Stomatorhinus ivindoensis
AACCCCCCCCCCCCCCCCCCATTGAAAACACCCACTTAACCGTGGAAGCTGAGATCAGCAGCCATAATATGCTGATGTGGGCCATTTTTTTAGGCCTAAACATTTGAGGTGCCCTTCTGCTAAACTGGTCCTGCTGGGTGTCAACAGAAAGTTCTTAGATTGAGCCGCTCATATGTGAATTGCATAACTGATTTTCTCCATTTCCTTTGGTGTTGACTGTTGCAAATTGCAAATATATGACTGCTTACTTGCTTTTTCTGCTAAAATATCGCTTACATCCACCTTGACTTAGACCATAATTGTCCCCTTTATCTCAGTGATCCCTGCATGCATAATATTTTGGCCCTGCCATTTCATCAACCAATTTGACGAGGTCATACCATAGTGTTTGTTATAGTTTGTTTACATTGTCTTGCTTGCTATGCTAAATAGCAAAACAATGTAATGTAATGTAACTGTTCAAAATGCTGACATGGAGCAATCGCCGCATGCAAAAGATCAGGTGATCATACCAGCCGGAGGCTGCTAATCTAGCTGCGTAAACACAATGTTCCGGCAATCAGCTAGACAGTGGGTGGATACCATAGACAAGCTTCCAGATGTTCAGGACAGCAACGGAGATACCTGCTGAAAGGTTTATTAGCACTCACAGAAACTTGGAGTGTTTTTGTACTAAAATATGTGTAAAGGCTGGATCTATGGGGGAACTAGGAAGGACACATTGTCATTGATCTTTGGGCTGATGTTCTTGTCCTTCCTTCAGGAAGGTGATTGATCTTGATTGTGTGGATGATGTCATGAATGCCTTATCTATAACAATCTGGGAACACATTCATAACAGATTATAGTAACACTTGTGTGATTTGGCACAAATACTTAGTAATAATTCAGTTACTACTGAAGTACAAATTTTTGAAAAATCATGAATAAATATAGTTGCTACAGGAGAAAAAATGCACCACAATTCCTTAATGATGAACAAACACAAGTTCAGTATTTCGATTGTGTTATTCATTACTTGTTCCTTCTGTAGCTCACAAAGGTTTACACAATTTACATAGTAACATATAGTATGTGCTTCAGATGAAACATGCGTCACAATACATTAATGATGAATTAACATGAGATCAGTATGTAACTAAGACTTAGTTTGTGGTTAATTAATACATAAGTAATAGTATAATACTATATTATCTGTGCCCTGTTAAGTGTTACCCAGACACCCAGTTACTCAGTTTCCACACATGGTTAACGAGAGGCTGTGGCACACTAGAGGACCAGCACAATAGAAGATGCTGTAATGCTTTGTTAATTCTCATACTGATCATTATAATCCATTATGAAGGTATCAATACTGCTTGGCAGACGACAGCTATAAGTAAAGTGTTGCCAAATGGATAAATTGGAAATTTCATTTCTACTAAGAGTGCAGATCTGTTGATCCCATTCATGTAGAGGAGTTGGATATTCCTTGGTATAACCACAACATGCCTGTGTGCTTTCAATTTCAGATCAACACAAATGGGTTTGTTGCCACAGCAGAGCCAATGGAAGAGTTGGAGTACCTGGGCAAAATGCCCGCCTCTTTAGGCATGATTGCAGCAGGTCTGGGGAACATGGACACCAGCGATGGCTTTGGCAAAGTCTTCTATCGCCAGGACGCAACACCCCAAACCTTGCAGAGAGCATCAGATTATATTGCTAGGGCATACCCAGAAGATGATGAGGTTGACCCTACCAATACTATAGTAGTCACCTGGGAGAATGTGGCATCTCAGGACACTTTGCGCAGAGGAGACATGCTGGATATCAAGGTGAACACTTTTAAACCAAGCCTTTGGCAAAATAGTACTCTAACCTTCAACAAATGCTAATACTCGTCATCTCCCTGTGGTTTTTGTAGAGGAACACCTTTCAGCTTGTTGTGGCATCAGCGGACACTGCCAGCTATGCAATTCTACTATATCCAAGGGACGGGTTGCAGTTCTATTCCACTCCTGTAGGAGGCGAGAATGAGCTCATACAAGTTGGCTTCAGCAAAGGAAAAGTGACCGGCTGGTTCACATGGCACCAAGGACCATACTACCGTGTCACTACTAGCGATGAGGCATCTGTTAAGGATCTTCCTGAGTAAGTATTACATTTCATATCTTACTTGATAAATTTATACTAGCTAAGATTTCTTTGTTTAGATGTTTATTTTCCCTTTATTTTTCTGGTAGTACCAATCAACAAATTTCCAGTAGGTAGCTGCAATGATCTGATGGATGCATCATTGGTCACAAATGTGATTATTACTAATATCTTTTTTATTTTACATATATCCAGCTGATCCCTGTAGAAAATCAAATTTTTTCTGCTCCCATTCAGGAAGACAAACTGTGGAACACGAGGGGTGTGGGTGTATGAGATCGGGACGTCACCTTTTTTCACAGTCGTGGCTCCCGGTGAGGTCACTGAATTAGTTGAACCGTGGGAAAGATCTGACACGGAGGAGGGGGAAGTGGAGTTAGTCACAGAGTTCCCAGAAAATTACCCAGGACTAGAGCACAACTCAGAGTGGGTCCCATCAAACTGGGACCAGCCGTCGACTCACCCGTCCCCAGACAATCTGGAGGAGACCCCAACTGAACCAGTCCCTGAGGTTCGCTATGAAAATCCACATAAAAGCCCTTCCCAGTACACAGAAGCATTCCCACCACAGCGTCCCCATTACCAACCTGAGAATCCAGAGGTAGTGGTGGTGGACGAAGGCAGTATCAATGTAGATGGTGAGTGTGGCAAAGGAGAAGGTATTGCTACTGTAGAAAAATCTTGTAGATTAACGGATAAAGGTTATAATTATAGCTCCAAGTATTCAATCTACTCTCTAGTAAATCTGTCTAGCTATACAAGTGGGTGTAATCTTTTGCTTTGGTTGATAAACATTTTTTAAGAGCTGCTAATGAACTGGAAATGGCAATGCGAGGTCATTTTTAGGGTTTTAACGTTGACATGCTCTCACTGTAACCAGCTAACCTCACGTTCATCTCCCTCCATACCTGCAGTGTTCTCCTACAACTATGAGACCTGTGCTAACAGGCAGCACAAGTGCTCCATCTTCGCTGACTGCAGGGACTACTCCAGTGGCTACTGCTGCCACTGCCGGCCTGGGTACTATGGCAACGGGAAGCAGTGTGTGGCCGAAGGTAGGACCCCCTTGCCATCGACACACCTATAGACAGACCCCATAATTCATGGATGCGGTATTTTCAGTATGCTTTGTAAAACATATCCCTTAGCAATCAGTAATTGTGTTTCCTTCTTTTGCCCAAGTTTTACCCAAATTTCCTATAAGTCTAAAAAATGTGTTCACGTGAATGGATGTCACGCAAATGACACTTACCATTTTTCATCCTGCAAGATTAAGATGCATATCATGCACTTCAACCAACCCAGAAATCTGAGACTTGACGGCATGTGCTATACGTCGGCCAATTCACAGTTTCTGTTTCCATTGCAAGTTTTGCAAATTACTTATTTTTCGACCAAAATCACCTCAAGCAAACTTTGGTGCTTTTTCGGGGCTTTCCTTTGAATGTTTCCATTAAGGGTTTTGTTTTTCAGTTAGAGTCTTGAAAATACACATGATCTTAGTCAATGGAAATTCCACTAATGATGTTCTTAAGATATATTTTAGTCCAGAACATCAACCTGATGCAATCACGCTGTATGGGAGTTGCCTGTGATGTCAGCATTAAATTGTATTTATTAGATTTCAATGGGAGTGATTCAACTGTTACCTGTCCATCTCCTACCAGGTAAACCTCAACGGATGAATGGGAAAGTGAGCGGTAGGGTTTTCGTGGGCAATTCCCAGACACCTCTTGTATTCAACAATAACGACCTGCACTCTTACGTGGTGGCCAACGATGGACGAGCCTATGTGGCAATAAGCACCATCCCCTCCAACCTGGGACCCTCTCTCCTCCCCCTCTCCTCCTTGGGCGGCATCATTGGCTGGGCCTTTGCCTTGGAGCAGCCCGGCTATGAAAATGGCTTTAGTATCGCGGGTAAGCTATGCTGCTGGCTGCTATGAGCACAGTTAAAGGTTTGAGTAGCTTATTGTCATCCTTTCATCTTGTGTTTCCTCAGATCTTTTCTTTTCACATGATGTCTAGTTTAGAAATTCCAAGCCGTCTTCCTGCTGGTGAAATCCACCATGTTTGTTGTTCTTCCTTACAAACCCCTAGGAAATGCTGCTAAAGTTCATTCATTCCAACGGCTTTGCTTATCTCCAAAGTGTTTTCTTTGGAAGTTTACTGCTGCTAGAGTCAGACCTAATTAAATCAGGGGCCTACCCTGGTGAGCAGGAGGTCCTCCATGAGTGGTAACATCCGCCCGCTTTGCTTGGCCGTGGCAGGTGGGGAATTTACACGCCAGGCAGAAGTGACCTTCCAACCTGGGAATGAGAAGCTGACCATCAAGCAAGAGTTCAAGGGCATCGATGAGCACGACCACCTGGCAGTGAGCACGGAGCTGGAGGGGAGGCTACCAGAGGTCCCCCTGGGCTCCACCGTACAAATTGAGCCCTATTCCGAGGTCTACCAGTATAGCAGCAACAGTAAGACTCTTTCCCATTCGTCACATCCCCAATCCAGCTCTGTTCTGCAACCTGAGCTTGAGGAAATGAATACATAACTTAGCAGGCATGCCTATACCATTCCATCATGTTTAATAAAGCCCCATATATCTGTATGCTAATAACTACAGCAGTTCTAGCATAATTGGCACCCTGGGCAAAATCTGAGCTGAGTCTCAAATGTGCAGTTGTGCAGTTGCCCTGAGGTGCTCCTTGAACATTGCCGCTCTTGGCCATAGCCCATCTTCCCTAGACTGGATACCCCCATAAGTACAATGATTTGTTTCCAAGAACTTTAACTGTTTGAAGACTGGAACAATGAACGCTGATCATATCCTTGCCCCACATACAGTGATCACTTCCTCCTTGGTACGGGAGTACACGGTCACCCTGGTCGATGGCAGTGTCCAGTCGAAGTCCTACCACTGGCGGCAGACAATCGTCTACCAGAGCTGTCCTCACAGTGATGCCTCTGCTCTGGTCCATCCCACCCAGCAGCTCAGAGTAGACCAGATCTTCGTGCTGTATGACGAAGTTAATCAGCTAATCCGCTACGCCATGAGCAACAAGATCGGTTCCATCCACAGTAAGCTCTGCCCTTTGTGACATTCCGTTTGGGTCGGACACATAAATCCCAGCTGGCTTCAGGGGAACAGGCATTAAGATGGAGCTCGCTTTGATTTTCTTGCCATTATTTGTATCGCTGTTGTTATTTTTGTGTCATGAGGGTAGGGAATGGAAACAGGCGGTGCCAGTTGGAATTTACTGCCTGAAAAAAACTTGCATTGAATTCGGTGGTCAAGCTTGGCTTTGACCTCAGAGCCTCACAATGACTGACTGCTGAGTACAAGATGTGACTGATGCGTTTTGTATCTGTAGGAATCCTGCCAAAATAGTTGAAAGTTACCTTTATTCACAATAATCAGAATGAACCCTGTACACAAGGTCAGGTGGTTGACCCAAGGAGGTTATGAAGAACCCTGTTTTGGCTCTGTGTAGGTGGACCGGTCGAGCAGAACCCCTGCTTCATGGGCAGACATGGTTGTGATACCAACGCTGCCTGCCGTCCGGGCCAAGGAAATCAATTCACGTGCGAGTGTGCAGCTGGCTTCACTGGAGACGGACGCACGTGTTACGGTGAGACGTTTTCTCGAGGCCGCCAGCTCTGTGCGCAGCTCCTGCCATCCATCATGTTGGGTGATGCCCAGGATCACGTGACCCAGTAACCGTCACATATCCAGCATCCAGCCCCTGACCCTGATCAGGGCCATAAGGTCCCGTGTGAGATGCATGATTTCCTGAATTCCTGCAGTTTTCTTGAAAGTTAATGACATCAGTGTGTGTGTGTGTGTGTGTTTGTGTGTGGGTGAGTATGCATACCGATGTGTGTTTTTATTGAGCATGCTGTCCTCCTTCATAACTTCCTTAAGCATGACCCAGTATTTTTTCCATTTATTATGTGACAGTCTCGTTTGACTCTCGGATCTGTCACAGAAACTTCCTCTCATCCGGTTGATGAAAATGAGCACCGACCACAACATTCTTCATAACATTCTGGTTGATCAGTAGACTGATATCTCAATTCAAACTTTTCTGTTCTGTTTTGACTTGCGATTTAAGAGGAAGGTTTAAATGGAAAATGATCAACATGGAAAAAGCAAACGAATAGTTTCTTAATTTTTTTAATTAAGGACCTATAGCAGGGGGGCCCAACTCCAGTCCTGGGGGGCCGGAGCCCTGTGTAGTTTAGTTCTTTCCCTGTTCCATAAATGATTCAGCTCAAGTGTTGTGTGGTAATTAGCACAAGGTGATGAATCAGGTGTGTTAAATGAGGGGAAACCCAAAAATGTGCAGGGCTCTGACCCCCCAGGACTGGAGTTGGGTACCTCTGACCTATAGTAATGAACTGTAATTCTATTCGACTATATTTGGCTCTAGTTGACCAGTGTTAGGTCTTACTGTGGCAGAGCACAATGTACGAATGCATTTGTTGTCCACAGACATTGACGAATGTAAGGAGATGCCCCGGATCTGCGGTCTTCACGCCATCTGCAACAATCAGCCCGGAACCTTCCGCTGTGAATGCACCGAGGGCTACCAGTTCGCCAGCGACGGGCAGACCTGCATTGGTCCGTATGCGTGTAGTCGCACGTTTGGCTATGTGTGTTTTATCATTTTTTTGGAGGGTTAGGGGGCCGTTTTTGTTTTCTCCGTTTCCTGCGATGTCTTCTTCCCCTTTCAAAGGGGGGTTCTGGAAGCCAAAACTAGGATCTGGATGTTTTGTCTCGGTCTGGGCCTGGGTGCTCAAGCCAGATAGCGGCTGCATTCAGAACAGCCCCCTTCATGACAAACACCTTTGATGTTTGTTGAGTCCCGTTGGAGTCACACCCCTGACTCTGTCACCCCTGTTGAATTTCCCGCATGTACAGCACTTAACTTTTCAGGGTGCAGGACGTGGGGGGGAGGGGGGACACTGCAGACAGTAACACTGAGCTTTTGAGCGAGGTTCTTAACCCTAATTGCTCCAGGCGGACCCTCACTTGTATGTTACGTTGGATTAAACCTGCCTCATAGATAAATGTAATAAATATCTGTGCATCTGTCTTGGGACCCTGGAACTTGTTCTTAGAATGGTTTTGCTACTACTAATGAAAGCAGGAACAGGAGTAATGGTCACCCTCGCTTTCTTGCAGAGTCGGAACGCCCCATTGACCGATGCCAGGCTGGCACGCATACCTGTGATGACCCGGAGCGGGCACACTGCATCTACACTGGGGGGTCTTCCTACATCTGCTCCTGCCTGCCGGGCTTCGAGGGCAATGGCCACACCTGTCACGGTATGTCCTGTGGATGTAGAGGCAGCAGTCATCAAGGGGATTCATATTGAAGGGTTGCCAGATTGGACTAAAAGGCCCCCGAACCTTACAGGATTTTCACATAACTGAAAATCTCCCAAATGGTATGAATAATTAAACACTGGTATGCACGGAAACATTGCTGCTTGTATGTTAATAATTCCTCTTGGAGTAAACAGACTGCTCTAAGGAAATACACTGAAAGCCACACCGATTGATGCGTAAAATGAAATAAACAGTTATAGTTTTTGGACGGTTACCACAGGAAAAGTGAGAGCTCAAATTAAATTATGCAAATGGTAAAAAGCTGGATTGAAGCTGGAAGCACATTTAAGATATATTTGTGATGCTTATGTAATGCATGTTTGTAGAATTTATTTGCTGTGCATGCTTAGTTGTGTATTTGGTTTATATTACTACATTGTAAAGGAAAAGATGTATTCTTTTTTAAGAATAACGCTGGAATCCTCGCTCGCTTCATTGGCTGGAGATTAGTTAACTGCTCCAACCAACCATTTATCATAAAACCTGCATTAATAATTGGTTCTCAGTGGAGTATTCAATCTTTCTGGGAAGTGGGGTCAGACCCAAACAGGTCACTGGGGTCCCCAGCCCTCTTTCACAATAAAAGGATTTGAAAAACTTTATTTCCCATTTGCTCATGTACAAGGCATTGGGACTCATGTACAGTTCTCAGTCAATGCAACGGTAAATACACACAGCAACAGAAATACATGTGGTAGATATGTGTAGTGGTACACAAAGTGAATAATCATAAATATACATAATACATATAACAAATATAATGAAATGTAAGTAGATTCTCTGCCAATGTATGAATAATTATGTACCCATGTAATAAATATAGGACATGTAGATTGGGTGTGCAGTATGTGGGTATGGAGAAGGTTCTGGCAGTGTGTATTTGTGTGAGTGGTAATGGCAGGGGTGTCTTCAGTTGTCACGATGTCAGAGAAGGGGCGGGGGGTGGGGTGGGGTGGGGGCGGAGTATTTTATTCAAGCACACATGTCTCTTGTCTGAGGTGTGACAGCTGCTGGAAAGACACTGTTGTAAAAGCACTTCCTGTTTGCTCAGATTCTCTCGGGTCGGTGGTGTTTTAGTGGATGTCTAGAGCTTCTCCTCCTAAACAGAGAGTAGCCAGGGTGGTGCGGGTCTCTGAGGATGGTCCACAGCCTGTTCCTGGGGGGTGTAGGGGAGGTATGCTCCAATGATCCTCTCTGCTGTCTAACTGCTCCTCTGGAGGTCTCCCTGTGTGTGATAATACTCCACCATACAGTGCTACCTCCACTGAGAAGGCTCTCCACGAGTCCTCTGCAGGTACCTACTTCTCAGTGGCCGAGGTGTTTTCTCACCAGCTCTGGTCGTTTGGTGATGTGTCGGCCCAGAAGTCTGGAGCTGTTGACTTGTTCCTCCTCTGTACCTTTAATCCACAGAGGTTGCAGAAGGGGAGCCTTCATTATGGAATCCAGGACTAGCTTCTTGTTCTTGTAAATATTTTTGTTTTCTTCCCCATAGGCAAGTTTCTCATCCACCAGCTACCTTACAATGCTGTTAATAAGTCCTACGATGGTTGTGTCATTTGCAAATTGTGTTTACGGGTAGATATGTGATAATATGATATTATACAGTGGGACACAATCTCTGGCTGTTCTGTAAATGAACTTGAGATGGTGGAATTAGTACAGGATTGTTTTTTTACATTTACATTGTTTTTTAGCCCTAGCATGGGAGAAGCCCTTCTTGATCTTCTTTTCAATAATAACCAGGATAAGATTGGAAAATTTGAGGTTTTAGAACCACTAGACAGTAGTGATCATAGCATGGTTAAATTCAAGGTTAATTTTAGTGTCCGAAGAGCAAAGTCCAAAACAAACGTATACAATGTTAGGAAGGCTAACTTCAATGGTATGAGACTGAAACCAGAAAGTGTAAACTGGTTGGAGGTAAATAGCAAAATGGTTGAAGAGGTTTGAAGAGACATGGGAGCACATTGTTGCAAGTGCAAGAGGACTTCATACCTGTTTTCAGCAAAACTAAATCTAGGAAACTGCAACCAAGGTGGTTTACTAAGGAAATTAAGAATGAAGTCATGAGGAAAGGGGTTCTGTTCCACAACTGGAAATTAACTAATGATTTCAAAATTAAGTATGTAGGTCTACAGGTTGAGTTAAAAAATAACATTAGACTCTTCAAGAGGAACGTAGAATGAAAAATTGTATTGGAGGCTAAGGATGACAATAAAAGTTTCAATATCATATCAGTATATTAACTCCAAAAGAGCTCTAAAAGCTGAAATCACTCATTTGTAGGATAGTAAGAGCCTTATAACTGAAAATGAAATTGATATAGTAAGTGAGTTTAATGATTATTTTACACAGGTGTTGAGAACATGAGTAATTTACCATGATTTAGTAAGAATACAGCATCATCTTTGACCAATATATGTATAACTGAGGCTGATGTGGTACTAAGCCTAGCTAAACTCAAAATAAATAAATCACAGGGCCCTGATGGCATCTTACCTATAGTTTTAAAAAAGATGAGGGATATTATTAGCCAACCTTTAACTTTAATACTCCAGAAATCGTTATATGTGGGTGTGGTACCTTCCGATTGGAAGCATTGGAAGCATGCTAATATAATGCCCATATTCAAAAATGGGGATAGAAGTAATCCAGCAAACTATAGGCCAATCAGTTTAACTAGCATTACTGGAAAAGAAATAGAAGCTATAATCCAATCCAATCCCATCCTCTGAGGGATAGCCAACATGGATTTAGGAGAGGTAGATCCTGTTTAACTAATTTGCTTGAGTTCTTTGAGGAAGCTACAAGAAAAATTGATCACAAAAAGGCCTACGATGTGATCTACTTAGATTTACAGACGGCCTTTGATGTTGTCCCCCACAAACGGCTCTTGCTAAAGCTCAAAGCTGCAGGGATTTTAGGAACTGTGGCGGTTTGGATTGAAAAATGGTTAACTGACAGGAAACAGTAGCTATTAGAGGCACAATGTCACAGTGGACCTGCGTTCATAGTGGGGTACCACAGGGTTCAATTTTAGGACCACTATTTTTCCTAATTTACATTACATAATGATATTGGCACCAATACATACAGTAAACTGGTTAAATCTGCAGACGACACCAAGGTGGGTGGTGTAGCAGATACTGATCTAGCAGCAGAGAGGCTACAGCGGGATCTGGATTTAATTAGCAACTGGGCTGATACCTGGCAGATGAAATTTAGCATAGATAAATGTAAGGTAATCTATGCAGGGAGCAGAAATATAAAGTACAGATATTTTATGGGTTCCACTGAAATAA
>JABFEB020000041.1:13824348-13840590 GCA_019775895.2 Stomatorhinus ivindoensis
ATGGCTTCCACTGCTCCTCAGGTAAGCTTTGTTGTGGGGTGGGGGGGGGGGGGGCTTTAAGGCTTCCCCACATAACGACACCCCCCCAAACTTTCATTTGTGTTTTCATGAAACACCACTAGCAAATATGTTTGCGTGTGTTTGGAAACCACCATTCTGCCTCTTAAAACTTTACACTGCGTGTCACCTCTGTAGGCCTCTGTGGTGTGGAGCCGGTTTTAGCAGGCCGTGGGTGCACACTAGGGATTAGCGGTGACCCCCCAGGCTGTATCCTAGGTGCATCTGGCACCATGAGTCAGGGGAGCTGCTAAAGATCCCATCAAAGCACGTCATATTGGACCCCCAACATAGACCATTCCAATTCTGCTCCACATTTTAGGCCCCCCAGTGACAGGGGCCCTTGTAATTGTCCCCTCCCCCCCTCCTACGGGTCCCCTGCTATGAGTGCATTAGGCTCTGGCTGCATTTAATAAGGTCCTTGCTTTACTCTCTGTCTGGAGTTTCCTAAATGGGCCCTTTCCTGTCATAAATAGGCCCAGAGGTATCTCAGTGCTCCGTCTGCTCCCCGCACGGGGCAGGCTACCCAACAGCAGAGTACTTAAGAGCGCCATACCAGTAAGGAGTGGCATGTGGGATTCCTGGGGGAGGGGAATGTACCGTGTTAAGTGGAGTGCATGAATCTGTACTATCTGTACCCCCCCCCCAGAACATGCCTGCGATAATGCGAGCCTCTGGGAACATGGCAGCTATGCACAGAGCAGAGTACTAGAATTTTCTGGAATTGCACTTTGTTTGAGGCCCCGGCTAGGATTGTAGGGGCTGGCTTCCTGCCTCACTGCTGCTTTGTTTGCTGCAATACTATATGCTGTGTGCGGTATAGCACGTACCCTTCAGCCAAATAAGCTAATAAGCGGTCTGTCTTGCACGAGCATTTACTTTCAAGCCATATTGCGCATAATAAAATGCAATGAATTAACTCGTTCTTCTAGTGCTTTGCCCCTTTTGTCATTCAGCTCCATCCTTTCTTACTCGTTTGAACTGCAGCAGCTTGTCTCTGCAGTCCTTCATGACATGGCAGCATAATGGTGCGTTTCTCTTTTTATTGTGAGAGACACTTGGTGGCAGGTGTTGGAAGAATCAATTATGCTTCTGTAGGGCTCAAATGTAGAGTACGAGGCCATCTGCAGAGTCATCGCAGTGATGTGCTCCCTGACATAGCCGGCTAGCTTGAAGACGTTTATTTCCCATGAAAAACCCTCAAAAGAGAGCAAAACGCATGGATTAAATTAATTCAGTAATTGTTGACAAGCAGAATGTTTTAAAGAACATGTGTGGCATTGTGGTATTGTGGGTGAAAAAATCAGGCAGGGTCCTTTCTCAGGAAGCTTTTCAGTGGATATAGGTTCATTACATTTAGGCCATCATATTAGAAGTGGGGAACTTTTAAGGCAATTATTAGAGTGATTATCAGTCTGAGCGATTATGATTTTCCAGCCTTCCTCTACTTGTGAGCTAGTTATGTAGCCTCTGGCCAATCAGAATCGGTAATTATTAAACTAGCTACCTAGGAGATCTGAAAACAAGGCCTGGATTTGGAATTGAGGGCCAGGCTTGAAGATCTCTGTTGCAAGTTTATTAGAGCCATAAAAGCATCCTAAGTCTCACTCTGTAAGCATTTCTAACTAATAACCTGCTTCATCTCCAACTATCTGACCACGCTGCGACGTGTCTTCTCTGTCCCTCCAGCCCCTGCCAAGACGCAGTGCGAGCAGCACCGGGAAGCCGCCCTGTCGGCCTCCTCCACGTTCGGCCCCCGGGGGCCCCGGCCCACCCTGGGCCAGTACGTGCCCACCTGCGACACTCTGGGCCGATACGAGCCTATGCAGTGTCACCAGAGCATCGGCCAGTGCTGGTGTGTGTACCAAAACGGGCAGGAGATCCCCGGCACCCGAGGCGGGCCGGGCAGCGTGCCCATGTGTAAGTCACTCGCCTGCTGGGAGTCCGCCTACCCCCTCTGATGCCATTTGGCTGCATTTCTTGGTGCCCCTCAGCTCAGCTGGGCTCCGCCTTGCTATTTCTGGCCAATAGGTATTGACCAGGCTGTCCCCACACCGGTGGGACCCACGACGCGGCCTGACGTCACTCCGCTGCCACCGGGAACCCACTTGCTGTTTTCCCAGAGCGGCAAGATCGAACACGTTCCTCTGGTAGGGCATGGTCTAGAGGAGAGCCAAGCCAAAGCCCTGCTGCACATTCCGGTAAGTTCTGATTGCTACCTGCTTCATAGGGACCCTGATAAATGATTTTGAATGGAACGTTCTGTGTGGACGTGGACTACGAGGTTCTGCTCTCCAGTGCACATGTTTGATGATCTTTGTTGAAATCCATTGTGACCAAAGTTTCCAGAAACATCCATCCCCGATGATTGGCAAAGTGTCATTGGCAGTCTCACCAAGCAAACCCATCAAAGAGAACCATGTGAGGCAGGGATAGGAGGAATGGGTGCTGGACACGGGTTTAACTAAACATCTGGATGAAATAAAACAATGATACTCCATTCATCCCTGTGTGGAAGTCAGGTTTTCACCTTTCCCATTTCGCTGTCCCTGAAACATGCACAGCCAAGTGAGAGCAAGCTTGAGGTCACAGCACTGGGGCGGCCAGGGTGCAGTACCACTGGAGCTTGCGGTTAAGGGCCTTGTGCAGCAGACCACAGCCACAGAACCAAACACACCTAACTCTCAGAACCAAATTTAAACCAAAGATGTCTGTTTCAACAAATGCGTAGGACAACAGGAAGGGTGACCCTCTTACCATTTTCCTTGATCTCTGTGCTTTGTATCAAAAGTAACATTGTTTCACCCTTTGAGGGAAGGGGAGGTAATTCTGGGCAACAGGATAACCTGACATAATGGGCTGTATCAGGGTTGGTGTTCAATTCTCTCCAAATGACATCTGCGGTTTCTTGGGAACGCTGAGCTACCAAAACAACAGCTTCAGGAAGCGTATAGGTATCCGGTCCAGTGGAGATGTGCTGTGATGTGTTGCACCTGGCTTCTGGCAGAATAACCATCCACTTACATAAGTATCTACCAGGTGTGGGATACTCTGTTGATTGGCTGAGATAGTATGATATGATAAAAACAGCCAATCAAGAGCTATTATTATATGACAGTGTAATGACCCTCAAGCTTGACTCTGAAGTTCACTCACTTTTGCCTCTCCCTTCTGGTGTGTTTCAAAAATAAATCACAGCCTCAACCTCACCAAAAGGGGTCACCGGACACGACAAGCAGATGTTTTAATCCTTCTGATCTTGACCATGTACTGGCAAAGAACATCCCAGCGGGGAAAGACTCTTATGAAATGTGCAAATATTTTATGGCTCAAGACAGGTGTTTGCCTATACAGAGGTGTTTAAAGACAATATTTTGGGGGAAATTATGTAACAAAATGATGAGTGAGTCACTTTGAGGGTCTTTTCATTAAAAGGCCATATTAATTCCAGACTTTGAGAGGGATTGTGTGGAATCTTTCAGCAGGATGTTATTAAAGCTTTCAAATTTATATCCGCTTATTAATTTTGATGAAATAGTCATTACAGTCATACTCTTCTCTGGTTTTATTTGATTCCTTTCAGCAGTGAGGAATCCAAATATTATATTTCACCCCATTGCAATCTTTTTCATAACACAGAATTCATAAGAGAAACATAAGGATCAACCATGTACGTCAGAACACTCTGTTTTCCTTGTGTGATGAGTTGAAGCCAAACATTTATACAAACGTAGAGGTGCTGTAGCTTAATGGAGATCTTGCTTACTCAATGGCTGCTACTCATTCTTACTGTGGACATGAAGGTTGCATGATGAAGACTGTAATACCACTACAGCTGTGCTTGGGTTTAGTCTAACAGAGCCTGAAAAGTGACTCATTTGCATTCACAAGACACATTTTCAATTTCCCAGAACCTCCACAGGAAAAATATCCTGGGTCCTCAGGCCTTCCTATATGAGTATAACAAGGAAGCAATAACTGGAGCAGCGGTGAATGGTTGAGTTCTTTGTGACTGTGACTTTGTATACTCACTTAGTTGATTGAATCAAGACTGGGTCTGGATTTATACTTTCTGGACCTGAACTATCCACCTCTGAATAGGGCTGTCTGTCCTCCACATGGACCGTGTTCAGCCAGTCTTTTCCTGTTGCTGGCGAAGGCTTCAGCCAGAGTCTCAGAAAGCTGTAGATCTCTGGAGCATGTGTTTTCCTCCATCTCAAATGTGCTGATGATGTGTCAAAAAGACTTACTGTATGCACGATGGGTAATCTGATAGCAAATAAATCTGGTGGACTTTAGAAAGCGTTCTTCAGGACGGTCATGGGTGATTGAGAGTCATGGGTGAAGAGCCTCACAGCTGGTGTGAGATTGTTTCGTGCTCTTGAACAGTCGTATCCTCTCGAGTAATTCAAATACTGACTGACTGTACGATCTGAAAGCTGATTTTTTTTAGATTAGCTTCACACATCGAATGGGCCAAGCTTGACATTTTTGGTGGATGGGAGGTGTGCAGATGGCGCTGTTAAGGAATGAGCAATGGGACGCTTAGATCACTAGCTTGTTTCTTTGTTAGCAAACATTTATGCCTGAATTTTTTCCAGCGACATGTATCACTTTTGCCTAGCTAGTTTGCTTTATCTGAAACTAATTACCATTCCCCACAACACAATCTGGCTGGTTTCCTCGTCCATACAGTGACATCTAGACATGCTCTCTGCCTCTTGTTAACTAAACTATGAGGAAAAACAAACACTTGCTCATCCTGTAAAATAAAACCAAAGAAATAAAACAGTCAAATCAAAACTGGCTTCCCACAACTGCTGATTCCCAGGACAAAGTGGTCATCGGCTTGGCCTATGACTGCGTGGAAAAGATGGTGTACTGGACAGACATCACAGGACCATCCATCAGCAAGGCCAGCCTGCAGGGGGGAGAGCCCATCCCTATCATTCTGACAGGTGGGCCCTCATCGTGCCGCACGTATGTTAGGTGCAGGAAGATGTTTTGAGCTCAGGGTGCTGCAAGTTGGAACGACCAGTAGACTTGACTGAAGTTCTTTTGCATCAATGGTACCTATACAAAACCAACAGCTAACAACAAGATAACAAGCATGAATACATTGGCCACAGTCACTCTCACTGCACTGCGAGCATTACCACCAACTACCATAGGGGGTGCTGCAGCACCCTCGGCACCCCTGCTTCCAGAGCTACTGCAAGCCAGTGTATTTATTCATGTATTTTTCATTTTATTTTTTTTTAAGCTTGCCCAGCTGCTACTTTTATCAAATGTAAAATTTTGCTCTTTCCATATTTCCTGCCAGGGAATTACTAATCCAACTCAGTCATAAAATTTCAGCTGACAGCAGCGTTTTTTGACAGTGTGAGGATGTGAGGCGTGAGCTCTTCTTGTGACGTCCATCTTGATCGGCCCTTGCTGGCCTCACCTCTTCCCCCAGATCTGGAAAGCCCCGAGGGGATCGCTATTGATCACCTGGGCCGCACGATGTTCTGGACGGATTCCATTCGGGATGTGATCGAGGTGTCATCCTTGGATGGGAATCAGCGACGTGTCCTGATTGACACCGACTTGATCAACCCTCGTGCCATAGTGACGGACTCAGCACGTGGGTATGTGTTACATTTTCTTACACCTGGGGAAAATCTCAGACCCCTTACTGCAGGGTTGTGGTCTGTCTGATGATCAGGAAAGAGCTAGTTATTTGAACCTCACCTGTGATATACATGATTCCCAAAACCATAAAGACAGTCTAGATCATCTCCTACATTATTAACATGGTATGATCCAAACCAGGTATCTGTACTGGGCTGACTGGAACAGAGAAGCTCCTAAGATTGAAGCTGCTTATATGGATGGGACCAACAGACGGGTGCTGGTGAAGGATGACCTGGGGTTGCCTAATGGTTTGACCTACGACCCACAAACCTCCCTGCTATGCTGGGCTGATGCGGGTGGGTTCCACATGTGGAAAACAGATAGCATGTTCAAAAGAATGCATGGCTTCATCACATGACTCTAGATTTAAGTTCCTAGCTTAGCATGTGAAATATAGCATTTGAGTTCAACAGACTGTGACCCAACGGGAGGCACAGTGCCTTAGTGGGTAGCATTGTTTCCTCACACCTGTAGAGTTGGGAGTTTGAGTCCTGCCTCTTTAATTTGTGTGTCTGGACTTTGCATGTTTTCCCCAACCAGAGGTGGAAAGTCCAGGTCCAGAAAGTAAAAATCCAGATCAAGAGTTTATCTCAATCAACCAGTTGAGTACTCTGTGACTGACTCTTTATACTCAACTCATTGGTTGAAAATAACATCTTGGTCTGGATTTGTACTCTCTGGACCTGAACTATCCACCTCTGTTCCCAAGTCACCTAGGTTTCCTCCCGCCGTCCAGAGTCTTGGATGTTTACTCCAGCTGCATTTCCTGTACTACCTAGGATAGGTTCCAGGCCCCCTGTGGCCCAGGCCAGGATAAGCATTTAGAAGACAGATGGACATACTCAACAAACAATACGCCAGTGTTTACAACAATACGCTCGGTGCACTGAAGCTTATGTTTGCAATCTTTGGCATTGTGGTTGCATTTGCTGCCTTTTATTTGAAATAAAGACCTCCGTGGCTGCACTGAATGTCAGGTCATTGTTCTGGGGAAAGTTTGCCATGTTGTTCTGTCTGTTATATGGTAAATGAAAATAATCAGGAGTGTTCTTTGGAATGTAGGTACCCACAAGGTGGAATGCATGAACCCAAGCCTGGGAAACCGGAGAAACGTGGTAGAAGGCATCCAGTACCCATTCGGGATTGCATCCTACGGAAAGAACCTCTACTACACCGACTGGAGGAGGTATCCACAGTGTGCATATGCTGACAAGCTGTCAGTGAAGGGCATTGCTTTTTTTTCATTTAGAATAATGCCTTTCAAAAGGGTTCAGTTTCCAAACTAATCTCAGGGAAGTGTCATTGACAAGGATGTGTGACCTTTACTGAATTTCATGAGCAAAGGGACAACAACAGGCCCATTCAGCAGCCTCACGGTGTTGATGCGGAAAGCAGCTTGACCCGCACCTCCTTACGAAGAAGCTGTTAGCGACATGGCTAACAGAGAGAGCCAGTGAATAGGCGACTGCATTTGAAAAGCCTGCTACTTCCTCTTGGCTCCTGACTACTAAATTAAATTAAATCAAGGAAGTTTATCACGGGACCCAACAGTCCCATAACTGGTTTTTGGCTTAATAATAATAGTCAGTCTTCTGCTTGGAATACAAAGTTCTGACTCTACCCTGCTAAGAGCCAGTCCCTCCAGACCAGATGAAAGGATAAAATGGCAGACCAGACTAAAGTGCAGCACACAGAGAGGTCGGGGTATGGATGCATGACCTATAGGTTGCCAGTTAAAAGCAGAGTCCTCCTCATGGACGCTCCACCTAGGTATTAACTGGAATTCAGTTGGACTTCAGAGAAACTCTCCAGCTGTACAAATAGACAATTATGCACCCGAGTCTTTGTTCTTATTGATACACATGCATGAATAATTAGATAATCATCTTTAACCAAGCTGTGCGAGGGTGTTATCTGTAAAATAATATTATGGTTTGTTGCTATTCAGAAATGTCAGGCTAAGAGCGCCTGAAGCAATGGTAACTGTTCTGAATTTTCCGGTACTGTAGGTATAATTGAGGGCCAAGTAGGGGTGACTCATTGTGATCTAACCTTTATTTGGTCTGTGTTGCACATCTTTTTTTACATTATAACTCTTTTCTTATGACATCTCTATTATATTTTCACTTTTAATGTCTTCATTTTTCCTTCACAATTTTATTATGGCAGAGTTGACCACCTTGCATTTCACTGCAGGTTATAGTCTGACTGTTTACCTTGAATTTTACGAATCTTTGAATGCTTGGGGGTGGGAGGTTTATCGCCTGCAAAAACATGGAATCACTTCACTTATAATAGAATCATAAGAATAATGTCTCAGGGGCGCTAATCAGACTGGGTGCTGTTTTTCAGGGAAGCAGTGATGGTGGTGGATCGGCCTGCTGGGAAGAACACGGACGAATTTGTGCCCCAGAAGCGCTCGCGGTTATACGGGATTGCCATAGCCAGTGTCCAGTGCCCAGCCGGTACAGACACCTCCCTGTTTCTTTGCTTTTTCATGCCACTGTGGGATCTGAGAGGGATTTTCAGCTGCAAGATTTGGGCTTTCGGAAATGAAGTTCCTTGTAGTTTAACGATTATTAGTCCTATGTGATTAGGAGAAATAGCCGGCAAAGAGGAAAAATTAATCCATGGCTAAAACATACAGCTAAGGTCCTTTTACTCTCTGGCTTGATGTAGCATGTCTATGAAACATCTGGCTGTGAGTAGTTTGGGGAGGGGGGGGTACCGCTGGCTGTAGCATGTCTATGAAACATCTGGCTGTGAGTGGTTTAAGTTACTCTGCCCCTGCCCCCTCCCCTTATCTGGATGTAATTACCAGGGAGTTTGGAGAATGCAGCCTTCCTGCACATTAGCCTCAATGCATTGTCGTAATCCGGCTGTTTGTGTGAGGCTTTCCCAGCCTGACGCTGTGTTTATACCTTTCAAGGCTGCCCCAGATGCAAAGCTGGGCCCTCCAAAGTGGCACACACTAAATGGTCATGACTAATAAGTTTTGTTTGCACCTCAGAACACAGTGTCTGCTTGTATAAGAGGTGGAAAGTTCGGGTTCAGAAAGTACAAATCCAGACTAAGATTTTGTTTCAACCAACCAGTTTGAGTAGAAAGAGTCACATTGACAAAGAACTCGTCTGGTTGGTTGAAACCAAATTGTGGTCTGGATTTGTACTTTTTGGACCTGAAGTTTACACCTCTGATAAGAGGATTGCCATCTGGCTTTCTGAGACGGTGAATCATTCACTGGCTGTGTGAGTGAGGAGTAGCCATTTCTATATCATTAACAGTTGGGCGCTCTCAGTTTTACTCATATGTTTCTTTTTGAGACTTGGATGTATTTTGTGGCGAGTTTTAAGAACACATATAACACTGACATTTTCTCCACAGGGCAAAATTACTGCAGCGTAAACAACGGCGGCTGCACACACCTCTGTCTGGGCACCCCGACTGGCCGCTCCTGCCTCTGTCCTGATAAAGCTGTGGGCGTGAGCTGTGTGGAGGGAGAGAGTGGATATTGAGAAGGAAGAGAAGCATAGGAGTGTCACTCCTAGTAATCATAGCCTGGTAGAAACAGGCCATCTGTCAGTATAGTTATTCAAAACTAAATAAGTTACAGTGACGGACTGTTTTAAAGTGCCTTAAATTTATAACAGAGTTTGTCATAAATTCCCTCTCTTTTTTACTTTAAATGGTGCTTATTTTTATTGTAAATAAATTCTGCATAAACCTATTTGAAGATATTTTTTGTGGCGCTCAGATAAAATAAAAAGACCTCAAGCGTCAGATATTACTGTGAATTTTACAACAGAACGAGAGCGGAGTGGCTGGGGTGACGACCTGTCGGAGACGGACGCTGTGACGTCACACGAGACGGCCGCAGCCGTACCCCGATGCCTCGCGTGCAGTTGACTGACATATGCTGTATATGCAACTGGTGTGTGAGTGAAGTTTACATTCTGTACAGCTATCCAATAAAAAACAACTTTTTATACAGAACTTTGCTGTTTATTATCTTGTTTTAAAAATGCCTTTGAAGACCAAAACTCTTCTTGAATGAAAAAACAACAACGATAAGATGTGCACGCATTGTTATATTAGCACCTATACTTTATTGCTTTCATTAGTATAATTACATAATTTAATGTTTATTCATTACATTACAGTGAACCAGCTGAAGCTAATGCTAACCACACGGACAATCACACACTTAAAGCAGAATTGTAAATATCAAAAACTTTCAGTCACATGTCAGTATAACTATAATTCCTATATACTGTGTGTGCGTGCATGTGTGCGTGTGTGCGTGGGCGGCAAAATCGAGTTTTTAAAATCCAGTGACAAGTAACAAAAGTTAAACACTAGGTGTCGCTCTCTACTACCTAAATTTTAAGACGAACGCATCTTCCCCAGTTACTGTTTGTTTGAAAGCGACTGCTCGAAACTGATAGATAATACCGAATATGACGTATAATGAATATAACAGTGGAAAAGGTTTGACGATTACAAGGTCCCCTGAGTGAGGGGCCCTAAAAATACGATATAATTGGATTGATCTGGGTTGGGGGGGCAGTATAAGCTTCCATGGGGCCCAAAATCTCTAGTGCTGCCCCTGCCTCCACAACACAGGGTGCGTTATTTAGGAAATCGAATGTAAAAAAAAAACATTTTAAAGGGATGCTACTTGAACATTAATTTTCGTTCATTCAGTTTCGCATTTAAATTTTATTCAACATTTATTTTTGGACAGTATATTTCAACACCTGGTGTCAGATGCCAGTTGAAATGTATTATCCAAAAGCTATTTGGATCTGGTCTTCAAAAAACAGGACTTAATAGCCATTGAAACAATCTACAGAATTTAAAACAGCACTCATCTTTTAGTCTATGTTGTAACAGATTAATCATTTGTGACTTTTAATCAAGAGCAGAATCAGAATGATTTTGTACATGAACATGAAATGTGTACGCACAAAAAGGGCATGTTTGTAATATAAGCGAAACAAATTGTACTGTATTAAGATGCTACGGATTTGTTTTGGTAAAGATTCGCTGTCCTTAATTTATAAATGTAATCGACATAGATGTGCTTTATGTAATCAGTTAAATGAAATGATTGATATGCGGATTAGCCCTTCCAGCCAATTGGATGTAACTTGCGTAGGTTGTGGGCGGGACTTCCTGTCGTCTTGAATTTTTGTGTCAGTTTCACTCTGGCGGATTAATGCCCCGGTGTCTCTCTAGCCTGCAAACGGCGATGTCGCTGCATCAAAGTCCATGTTTTACAATCAGCGATACCTTTTCAGTAGTTTGAAATGTTAACGTGAATCTGGGGAACGGATGAAAAACGCAACTTGAAACAATTAAGGCCATTTCTGGTGGTATAACTTGTCAAGCTGTCTGGACAGGTAATTATATGCATTTACCTTATTACTGGAATGGAGGTGTTTGCCTTGCTTGTCACTCTCCGTGATTTTAGCTGGCTGTCAATAACCACGTTTTATTGTGATTGTTAAAATGCTGCAGCGCAGGCAAAACTTCAGCTGTCGTAGGAAGTCTATGCGATTTCGGCGTGTCAGAACCGGCATACTGGGGGGCGGGGGGGCACATTATTTGTTATAGCCGTAGGATCAACTAAATGTTGGACATGTGGGTGTACGATCGATGCTTTATCGGGATAAAAACCCGCCTTACAAGCATGGCTATCACTGAACACATGAGACCTCCTAGAGTAACTAAAGCTGGTTAATGACATAAATTAACACTTTCATTACAGCATGGTTTACTGAGCATCCACCCGGTTATATACCCACTTTGTAACTGTTCTCGCTTTTATCGTCACCGAAACAGTCCTACTGTACGCCTTCATTCGTAATCCAGCTCGCGGTCGCTAGGGCGTGCTTGTCGTGGGGGTCTTGGGCACATGGTGAGTCGTCGGTTCCTTCCTGTTTATTGGCGTCCATCCTGTGCTGGGATAAATGCGGGGGCCGCAGGTCTCGGGACCGATCCACCGGTCGGTGCCTCATCGCATGGTACCGCTAATGGTCCCGGGAGGAACTATATTGAAAACCTTCATGGAATGGTTAAATGCATTATGTGATGAAGTCACAGATCTCGTGGTATTATTGTTGTTTTATTACTGTTGTGTTTATTGTGCTTCCAAATGGCCACCTTCTCTTGCTTTGTAATAATGCATAGCTACATAAAGAGAGTATATAAATATATGCAGCGCACTTTGCTTTTTCAAATGGGACTTTATGTAAAAGCTGAGAAGAGATTTTATTTGGGCATTTCAGCTCCTGTAGTGAGCAGCAGTCCTTGTGGTCCTTAATTTAGATATTTTTGGGATTTGACTCTTGAACCCTGCCAAGGGTAATAGTGTGTAGACCAACACTTGACCTGAATTGGGCCAAATATACAAGTTATTTCTTCTGACTGAACCCAAGCAAAAGGTTCATATGATACTGTGAGTGATAATAGGACATTTGATCAAATGATATTCAGCTCTAGCATTGCATGCCATTGTTTTAGTGATTCAGGAGCAAAATGTGAGAACTGTGTGGTACTGAGGCTCAGTTCTGTTACCAAACACACCCCCTGGGTCTGGGGGGTGACTTTTCTTTAGGTATTACCATTTTCTCTCACAGTCCAAAGACATGCAGCAAGGCTAATTAGTGTCTCTAAATCATCCATATCATATGGGTGCCGTCTTATTGGACTGGCATTCATCCATGTAGCTCTGCCTTGTACCGTGTGATTCCTGCCCTGTGACTCTGTACTGGATAAAAACATGAAAATAAGACAGATGTATGGCCTTACAGTGTTACATGGCTTCTGGGGCAGCACATTTTTGTAGTTCCAAAACCACAGTATAAGTAAAATATATGGGAGTGCCACAGAGTGAGATGAATCCATTTTGTTGCTCCCTTCTAAAGTATTTTTAGCTTTCTGGAGGTTGAGGGAATCAGATACTTCAGCTGAGTTCTGTCAAACTCACTGCCAGAAACTCTCCATTGCAAAGTCCTGTTCGAGGTTCTGTTATACTGGGTTTTTTTTACTGCAAAATATCTGTCACAACCAATCAAGTCCTTCTGGAGGATTCACCTGCAGTGTGAACTGAATGAGGATGTTGCACCAGGCAGCTGGGAATGAAGAGCCTTCTGCTCTGATTTCCCATGGAATGTGAAGTCCATCTTAACCAAATAAAGGAGTTGCACAGCTGTCTTCCTAATTATGGAACAAAACAGTAGTAGGTTTATACATCTTATTGAAATTAAAAGCTGTGGTTAGATGAGCTGCTATCCCTAAATTTCCCCTAGTGCTTGAATGTGTGTCCTTTGGACTGATATCACGTCCAGGGTTAGGGTCAGGGTCTTCTACCTTGTACCCTGTGCTGCCTGGGGTCTGGTCCATGCTGACTGTAACCGTGTACTGGGTAGCTGCTTAGGGGGGCTGCATTTTTTTAGGTTTGACTTTTTGTGCAAATATATATGATTCAACATGAGAAGTTCGAGTAAGTAAGGATGCGTCAGGTACTGCTTGATGAAATCCTGCCTTTTCTGTCCCCCCAGGACTGCTAATACTGAAATCTCATCCCTCTCTGTCCTCCAGTGCTAACGGTGGAGTGCTTGACGGGAGTTTACTCATGGACGCCAGTCCCTCCGTCTGGGCCTTTAGGTTTGAGCTTGCAAACCCCGCATCCGCTTTCAGCAGTGCATATTGCAGGGCTGGCAGATGGGATCTGCATATGCAAACTGTTGCGGACCTACACTTGGCAGAAAACAGAGTGTAACATAATTTACCTCGGGTTTCCTGCAACCGGATCACGATGATAATCCTATTGCACAAGTCTGAATTGATAAGGGTCAGTGATTTTGAGTAAGAAGCCAGTATTTGCTGACTAGGTGCAAAAGATTACAGACACTCAGTGGCCAGATTATTAGCTACACCTGCTTGCTAATATACAGTAAACAGATTGTTCCTCACAACAGCAAATTCTGCAGCTGTAACTGAATACAGACACTGCAGACAATACCAAGAGGTTGCCTTGTTTGATTAAGCATTACAGTGACTTAGATTCCTGATCTGAACAGATTAGAATTTAGCGTGAAGAATGAAAGCACAACTCATCTACCCTTGAACTGGTGCTGGAATCCATAGGAACTCCTACCTGATACTAGGTAGGTGTACCTGATAAAGTGGCCATTGACTCTAGATATATCTCTGACCTAGAGGCTATGGAACATTGATGTGTATGTGAATCCCTGTGATTGAGTATGAGCCCTGTGATTGGCCAGCATCCCGTGTATGTAACCCGCCTTAAACACTGCGCTTCACATAATCACATAATCTGGATGTCAGAGGTTTATGTAAATCCTTGTCTTGACTGTTCATTAGCAGGTAATAATCTGTTTATTTCTGCCACCGTGAGCCTCGCATTAATAATAATTGCCGGAAGAAATTTATGAAGTTGCTATAAACTGACAATGAAGGCCTCTGTCTGTTGTTAATTTTAATAGTCAAGCTAGGAAGCCCCACGTAACATGGTTGGCAGCAGTCATCTACAGGGCTCTCCTGTGATTGGTGGTCACTCCGGGACTGTTTACAGCAAGTGTACGTTATGGCCGACAGCTCATCCCTCCTCCTCCCAAGTTCTCAGCGCTTCCTCATTTCTTTTGCTTCCTCCCCCAACCCCCAGTTGATCTTGTTTACTCCTGTGTTGTTTAGCTGATTTACCATTTCTGAATTTTTTATTTCTCCTCTTTGCCCTTTTTTGGGGGCCAGTGCCCTGGGCGTGGCAGGCCTCACACATTCTAGCGTCGGCTCTGCGTCACACTGGCCTGATCGGATAGGCCTGGCCCTATTGATTGGCGCACAAATGGATTACTTTACGTTTCAAGTTCCAAACTTCCACAGCCTTTGTTGGCCTTAACCAGCTTCCTGTTCCTGCAGCATTTCGTGACAATTCTCACACAAACACCCCTTTTTACCGATACCTTGTTTTTACTTGGCTAACCGCGAGCTCCAGTGAGTCAGTGCCGCTGGTCTCACGCTGCCATCCCACAGGAACACGCAGATACAGTTGTCTCTGCCTGAAAGGAACAATGACCTTCTTGGCCATTGCGGTTATATAACGGTTTCCTTTTCGTTATGATTGCGGCCTTTTTAATCGGATATTTGTGCAGCATTGCATTATGGTCGCTGTCCTCAGTCATGGTAAAATAGCCTCCCGTCTAAAGACAGGGCTTTCATACGCTGCAGCAGAGAATCTTCTGCAGCTCAGGGTAGATGATGGCTTCTTTACGGATGGTGAGGAGATGCAGTCAGATTGTTTTGGATCTAACCTCTTGCTTGTTCCTGCAGTCATCCTTGTTCTCCTAGTCTTCTTTATGGCAGACCTTGCTTACCTCAGTCTAACAGCATTTTGCTCTTTCCCTGTTATTACTCCATAGACTAGTGGTAATCTAATTTTTTGATAAAGCAAACTAGGGCTTAAATATTTGTTCTTATCCCCCCCCCCCATACACACACAGATACACATAGTGGCCCCAAATGAATCTGACTTTACAGCTCAATAGGAAGTCTGTGCTAGTTTTCTTGCGTACAGCTTATCAAAGTCTGGGGAAAATTATATTTTTAATTTTTCTAATGGTTGCAGTTTCAAAATAAGTCTGCACCCACCTCAAGCCCCCACAGAGTTCTCTCTTTTTTTCTCTCTTTTTTTTCCCTCACCCCCATGTAATTCCTGCATGCACCCCCACAGTCTGCATACCTCTCCCTTAGACACTTATACTTTAGCTGCCTTGTTCCCCTATGGCGCAGTCGTGGTGCCTGCTCCAAGTTCAAAATGAGGCTGGCTGCTTCTGTTTACAAAGGAGGGCTTCGGAGTGGAAGTCAAGTTTTTACCACAGAAGGAACCAAAATGTTTCGTGAAGCTGAAATGTCAAGGTGTTAGGACACACAAGCCCTTATCGACAGGCTTCTGTTGGCATGATGTAGTCGGTTCTGCTTTGCGGCTGGAATACAGTAGTTAAGGGGAATGACCTTATATTTTAGGCTGAAGGAAATGACCCTTGCAGGGGGATTTTGTTAGTAAGAGAATGCGTCCTGAGCGCTGTGCGGATGGTAAATCATGCCTTTTGCTTTTCTCTGTACAATCGTGTATGTTCTCCCAGTTTGTCCCTGCTTCTGTGTGACTTGTCATGGGCGTTCAGGGCCATGTGGCTCCCAACAGGGAGAGCGTCGGTCATGAGGTTGGTGATGGTCATGCATGTTGTCACACTTCCCCTCGGGCCTCGCGCTGACGCGACGTACTTCCCGATGTGTGCACTCTGTCCGCTGGTGGGACTGTGCCCACGACGTACTTCCCGATGTGTGCACCCTGTCCGCTGGTGGGACTGTGCCCACGAGTTCCACATTGGGGTGAAGCTTCTTCATGCGCGGTACAGGGAGCAGAGGAGAATAGTAAACGCGCGATTGTAGAATAAATAACATATGTTATTTATTCTACAATCG
>JABFEB020000041.1:13859475-13872637 GCA_019775895.2 Stomatorhinus ivindoensis
ATTAGCATTTTTCAGATAGAAATGAATGAGCGGTCCCCATAAGGATATGTTTACCCTACATGTGCGTGTTTGTGTGTGTGTGCGTGTTCCTTTTGATGGACAAGCTCACCATCACCCTGTACTGGATGGTCGGTTGGAAGATGAACGTATGACTGATATGGTTCGTTCCGCTTCCATATCTTCATTGCAGGTTTCCTGGCTGTGTGTCTGTGTAGTGAAAAGGTCATTACCATTTTCTGACTCAATATTGCGAGATGCTGGCAGATGCTTATATTTAAGCCCAATTGGTGACCAGGGTCAGAGAATAGAAGTTTTGAGGAATGTGCTGGATTCAAGGAGAAGTTATTCTCATCTCTTGGGAACACAGATCGGCTGGCCTTAATCTGCAGCGTGGGACCATCTCCGGTGGGGTAGATGCCGTTTAAGGACCAGTGTTTCAGTCCTCTGCCGCTGCTTTATCTCTGACGTAATTTGTCCCTCGCCGCCGCCGCTTTGTACCTGGCTCGTTTTCTTTATTCTGTGCACCGTTTGCATTGATGGTGTCATTGAGTTTATTTGTAGAAGCGTTGCCTGGGTAACCTATGTCATAAACACAGCTTGCTTTTTTCTACTATGGACGACGGTGGATGTCATTGGTGTTTTGTTTTATATTGCTAAGGGTCAGAGAAGGCAGCTGTTGATGCGGAATGATTGCCTTTAGGTGCTAAGTTGTCCTTCTGCCTCTGAAATCCTCCTTTGTCCCATGGGCTTTTACTCTGCATTACATTTGGGATTAAGTGCTGGCAACACGTGGGTCTTTGCTGGTCTGCAGTCATAGTCATGAGTAACCAATGACAAGCTCTTTCTGCTTGATAAGCATCCCTAGGCCAGATGGGTTTGTATATTTCTAATATAACTAGTTGGGAAGTTCTTAGGTGTTTTTAAAATTGATACCCAGTCCCCTCTCCTGTAAGGACAGCAGTACTGTTAATTTCTGAGCTGCTTCTTTGCCAGTGTTTTGAGGATAGATTGAGGAGGGAGCTGGACTTTTGTAAGCGAAGAGTCAAAAACTCCTTCACACAGAGAAGTAAAACATCAGACTGCATTCGATAGCAGGATGCCTATTACAGGTCTTGCGGTTTTGGTCTCTGTCTGAGCCCTGAGGTTAATGTACCACCTTCCCACGTCAATGATGCACGTCTCCAGAGGGCTGCGAGCGGGTCTGGATCTCGCTCTCCGTGTCTGGCTCGTGCACCGTCGCTCGCAGCAGTGAGGTGTGGGCCGCTGACGTACGGCCGATCGGCTCACCCGCGGTGACTCATCCTGCACTCATCAGTCGCCGACCACAAGGCTCCCGGAGAAACAGCCGATTGCCTTGTGACTCCCTTGTCGACAGCTTCGTTAGTAACAGCCTTTTACACGGGGAGGTCTGGCTTTTATGGCCATGACTGCAGTCTTTTGAACAGATGCGTGAAACGGCCATAGGGATAAGGATTCACAGCCTCGGGGAACACTGTTCTGTAATCCGGCAAACATTTACCAACACCAGCGACTATATGGTAGCTGTATGTGGTAGCTATGCTGTCCTAGCTATGGTTAGGTCTAAAACATTCCAGCTGTGGTAAGATCAAGAGCTCCCCACAGTGATGCAGCACGTCGCCCCGCATCAGACCCAGTTATCTGAACCCGTACATTCTTTGTGGGCCCAGGGCTCATTGCAGACGTCTGATTGCCCGTCGGCGACCCCACTGCTGGTGCTTCCAGAGCTTTTTTTAACGCGTGACGCTTGTGAGAAAGGTTTTGGGCAGCTGGCTGTGGCGGGGGGGGGAGGATGGGGAGTTCCACAGCTAGCTGCGATGATGTGGGAGGGTCGTCCTCCCGGTCGTCGTGGCGAATGGAGGACCGCCGCAGACCTCCCAAACTCTCGTTAGAACCAGAATGAATCAGCAAGCAAAGGAGGTCTTGAGCTCTGTCTCTGTGATCCGGCGGAGCGATGGCGTGACGGGACTCCTCTTTCAGGGGGGATTAGGTCTCTCGTGAACTGATACAGTTGCGCTGCGCTGGCTAGTTCCGTGCCAGTGAGGAGCTTGCGTTTCCTGTGAAAATGCCTGGAGGTAATACGCTAAGAGCTGTGTGCGTGGTTTAATATGTGTCTAAGCCGCTTTCACTCTCTCTTTATGTCAGGATAACCTTCTCCTTTGCTGTCTGCCCTCTATAGCGGCGGGGGCAGACGCGGGATCCTCTGCAGAATTCTCGTGCCCGGGTCCCTGCGAGCTCCGGAACCCGGAGGTGTGCGGCATGCAGTTGGCACTGCTGGCTTCGGGCTCGCCGGACCTGGGAGTGCTGAGCCACGTGCTGCGCAGTGTGCTGCAGGCGCTCCGTGGGAACCCTCGCAACGTCACGCTGCTCTACCAGCAGGTGAGGCTCAGCCCCCGTTTCCCATGGTGCCGCTTGCTGTCACTGGGGCTGTGCCTTCAAGGCTAAATGTGCATTTTAAGATACAGAAATGTACTCCGAGCAACATTTTTGTGCCATTGGGGGTACATTAATGTTGTTTGTGCCTTGGGGATGTTCCTCCGAGTCCATTTCTGTATCTTAAAAAGTACATTTATCTACAGCTAAGGGTACAATTAGCAGACCCTCAAAGGTGCAGCCGCAGTGACAAGCAATGGTACAGATTGATACCCTTAATTCTTAGTGTAGTGATGTCACCTCTGTTCTTTCAACCCATAGCTCTCCCAGTTAAATTCTAGCTTCACAAACTATACTCCTATCCTTTCATTCACTTTTCTCCTGTTTCTCTCTCTTTTTGGTGGATTTTTCTTTACTTGGTAAGTCCCCGGTTGTTCGTGTGGGGAAATCCTTTTAGATCCCAAACATCTTTGCATTAAATCCTATGACGACCCATTTTCTGCCGTATTTACCGTACTGTTAAGGGGTGTTTGGTTCTGAAGGCACTCTTCACCTCCGCAGGGTGCCATGATGACACTTTTGAACGGTTTCCAGCACATCCTGAGCCGAGCCGACCCTTCCTATGAAGGTCAGTGCAGATTCTTACCCTTGTGTTTTTTAAAAATAATAATAATCTCCACGTTGACGTGGAGGGCGCCCCCCGCTGGCGGCAGAACGTGACGCCGAGCTTCTCCTGCGTATCCACACAGAGTGTCAGACTGTGTTGGTGGAGCTGCTGGTTGCCATGGCGAGCACATGCGTCACGCAGGAGGAACTGGTCCTGCTCGTCCGTCTGTTCCTGGAGAAGACCCCCCCCGTCGTAAGTGCCCCCACACCGCTGCCTCCTCAGAGCTGACAGCTCACCCCCAGAACCACCTCTAAACATGCCACAATTGCGGGCCTCCCACACCTCCTGTGCCCTACCTGACCTTTATGTACTTCCTGCTTTACAGAATTGCATGATGGTCCTAATAGGTCATCGCTTAACGCGTTTCTTTACAACTAAAAATATAAAGTCATTAAAACTGTTTGATCAATAGTTCTTATTTTTGTAAAATCCAAAGTTCCCAAACAGAATCATTTAGCATTTGGAGTTGAATGTCACATGACACCTCGGAGTTGATGTCACATGACCTACCCCCACCCATCGGCCCCGATGTCTAATGCTAAAAAGTTTGCTGTGCATCCTGTATAGTTGGCATTTTGTGGCTTACTAAGAATATTATTAGATAATTAGTAATGAAATCATTTTCTGTATGAAAACTAGTATGGTTTATTATTTTGCTGTAGAAAAGTAGAGAGATCAATTTGTTGATTTAATGAATTTGCTCAAAACCTATCTGTCGCAGGATTCCTTCAGGTACACGGAAACTTTTTTTAGTAAATAAATAAAACTGCTGCAGGAGTCAGATATTCCATCCATCCGCCCAGCACTTATTATGGTTAATGTCACGGCCTGGGGGGTGGACCCTATTCCTGGCAGTGTCAGGCACAGGTTCTGTAATAAAACCAGTAGTGAGCTCTGGAAACCCAATGTGAACTTAGTGCCATCCTGTCTGTGCTGAGAAAGATTTATCTGTATCTCCCATCGATCCATCTGTCTTCCGTATCTTGTAGCCCAGGACAGGGTGTCTTACTCTGGGGTGCTGCATTGGCTCAGTGGGCAGCTGTGGGTTCAATTCCTGTCCAGCCCCTGGGTGTAGAGTTTTCATGTCTTTTTCCTATGTTTGTGTGGGTTTCTTTACAAAGAAATGCAGTAATGATGACTATGTCGTAAAAAGAGTACTTGTCAAGGTCTGGGATATAGTCGAAGATGAAGTAACATTTGGTACTTGTAGTTGATGTTGAATGCTGACGATATGGGCCGGGATAATGATCTGAGTGACTTTGCCAAATGGTTATGGCCAGATGAGGGGGTCAGAGCATCTCCGAATCGGCGAGGCTCCTGGGGGGCTCACGGTCCGTCGTGGTGAAAGCGGTCTGAGGAGGAAAAACCCATGAGGAGCTCACAGGGTGTGGCCAAGACTTCTGAAAGCAAGATGTGAATGAGGGATGTGCATGTGGTACAAAGCAACAGAAGGGCTACTGTGGCACACAGATGGCAGATTTTGATGGCTTGTGTGATAATGTGTCATGACACACAGTGCGTCGTGCCCTGCCGCGTACGGCACTACGTAGCTGCGGATCAGACTTGTCGGGCTGACGCATCCCACAGATGCTTGACACACACCCAGCCAAGTACACGATGCAACAGAAAACGAGATTCGTCAGCCTAGGTGACCGGCTTCCATTGCTCCCAGGTCCAGTTCTGATGCTTCTGTGCCCATTGTAGGTGGGCAGGGGTCAGTGTGGGCACTCTGACTGGCCTGCAAGTACGCAGCCCCATATGCTGCAGGGTGCGATGCCGTGTGACGTGGCTCATTATTTTATGATGAGTCATCAGCCGTGTGTGCCACAGTAGCCCTTCTGTTGCTTCATACCAAATCAAATCAGAGTTGGATAAATACATGCGCAACAGTACAAAGTTGTGTCCTACGATCAATATAGGCAATGAAATGAGTTTCCCCAATAATTCTCTATAGTAAGTGATGAGGAGTATCAGAGTAAATAGTAAATAGAATTGGTGAAACAGTAAAAATGTTTCAAGAAAAAAATTATAAAATATAAATGTTCAAATTGTCCATACTAATGGTCTGATCAGCTACTGTGTAGCCTCAGTGCTTGAGGGAAGAAACTTGCAGAGCCTATTTGTCTGTGGCCCAATGCTTCGGAGCCGTTAACTGACGGCAGGAGTGACCACAATTTGCGGTTATGGGGTGTCTGGGTCCTTGATGACGGAAGCTGCCTTCTTGAGGTATCTACTTCTGTAGTTATTCTGGAGGTTAGACAGGTTGCAACCGGGATACCTACTGAAGTAGATGCCTCAAGACGTCCAGGTCCGTCCACACAGGAGAGCCATCATTCACATCCTGCATTGGTGAGTCTTGGTTGCCCAACACCCTGTTGCCAGATTGTTCGTCTCATCAGACCACTCCCAATACGTAGTCATTATGGCCAACCGAGAGCACCCTATAAGCCTAATCCTCCAATATATTCCAAACCTGGACAGACATTGGGCCGGTTTCCCGAACAAGGATTAAGACTAGTCTTGGACTAAATTGCCGTTTCAATGGAGATTCACCATTGTGACTCAAAGCTAGTCTAGGCTTAGGCTTAATCCTTGACTGGGAAACTGGCCAATTGTCTTTAAGATAATTCGCATCACATAGGGGATGGTCATAATATTTCGGCTCGTGTGTATATCTCTGAACAGACCAGTACCTGAATAAAAGTCTCACTTCTGTCATCATGTTCAGTTGCGTTTCCTCTTTCTCCTACAGGACGTCTTGCTAGGAGGTTTTCTGCGGGTGGTGAAGGCCAATGTGGACCCGGAACCCCTCTGCTCTCTGACGTTCCCCCTAGCTTCCGAAGGCTCCCCTGGCCTCATGAGCCAGTCTCTGGGGCCCAGAGAGAGCACCAGGGGGGTTCTCCTCCCCCTAGGGTGTCTGGGGGCTGACGGGGAATCGCCGGGATGTTTCGGGGCCTCCCCCTGGCATGTGGCCCCTATCCACCTGCAACTAATGGGGCAGAACTGCTGGCCACATTCGGCAGATGGCTTCAGCGTGTCACTGTGGTTGAGGACCAGGTGTGACACCAAGGGACGGGGCCCTGGCAAGAGTGAGAGTCACGTTAAGAAGCCTGGTTTCCCTCAAGACATCACTGGGGACAAGAGAGGTACTGAAGCTTCCTCTGACACATTACTCATCGGCCACTCGAGCGTCATTATTGAGTTAGGCATTTGTGGTTGCGGTAGTTGTCCCTGTAAATAAGGAACAAATGAAAACACTAAAACGGGTGAACAAGGTGGCATTCACCATCTTTGAACTTTGGTGTATGTCCTAGAAGGGAAGAACCTTCCAGGATCAGTCCATTTAAGCCCAGAAAGCATGAGTGAACATCTGGCAAAGGATGGCCTTCTCCACATCTTCTCCATGGGCTCCAAGGCCCTGATGTTACAGGTGTGGGCCAACCCTGCCACTGGGGCCTTCAGCTTCAGGTACCAAATAACACCCCGTGTTGTGTGAGGTGGGGGGTCCCAATGGACGAGCCGTACAAACAATCACCTTGCTTCTCGTCCCCTTCCAGGGTGTGTGTTGACCCTAGTGACGAGCTGAAGGTGGGCCTCCTCACCAAGGCTGAGTCCCAAGGGGACCTGCTGACCCCCGGGCGATGGGAGCACATAGCCCTCACCTATACTCAAAAACCCGAGGGCAAGAGAAATGCCCACGGCAGACTGGCTCTGTGGATCTGTGGCGTGAGGTGGGTCTTGAAATATCTTCACTCTGCATCTGTTGTGAACGTCGTTTGACGACTCAAGATTGATTTCCCACCCAGTATGCTGGTTATCTGTCTGTAACCTTTCTCA
Source organism: Stomatorhinus ivindoensis (assembly GCA_019775895.2). Lineage (NCBI taxonomy): Eukaryota > Metazoa > Chordata > Actinopteri > Osteoglossiformes > Mormyridae > Stomatorhinus > Stomatorhinus ivindoensis. The sequence continues at coordinate 13,866,371 of JABFEB020000041.1, forward strand.
CTGAGTACACCACACCTCTTTTCACTTCTACACAGTGACGAACAAAGGAAGTAATTCAGTCCTGACTCGACCTCAAGCCAAGTGGGCTTGACCTTTTGATAGCATTATGTGGAGAGACACTGTGTGGAGATGATGACCGTTACCCCCTGGTTTTCCTGCTCTTTGCTCTAGGCGGTATGATGTTTTGCTGGACTACCCACTTCCCAGGAAACCCAGCCTGTCCACAGATGGCAACAAGACCTACTGCATGCTAGGACACTGCCACCCCACTGTGGAGGACCAGTGTGGGACCGGGCGTACCTGGGACTTTGGCAGCCTGCTACTCTTCAATGGTAGCACCCCTACTCCCTGACCTCTGAAATCTCACATAGTAACTGTGTCCATGGTTACCAGAAATTTTCCCATTCAAAGGTCAAAAAAGTCACTTGTGTCCACCATGTATGAATAAACTGAAAAATAGTTTTGCTTTGCTGCGAACAAAATTCAATGTTCGGGAAATCCGCTTACTCTTGTGTCAGTTCCATGCCTGGTTCCCGTTTTGGTCTCTGATCCATCAAACCTCTATAACCAAACTCTGGCAGACTGTCTTGCTGAGTGGAGTGAGTCTTTCTCAGATTCTGTGGTTTGCATACTGTTGAGAAAAAGTGAAATGCAGGCAGGTTTATTACTGGCCACACAGCTCAAACTGATGCAATGTGTGACTTCCTGTTTGTCAGATGTTAGCTGAAAGCTGCAGCTATAAAGCTGCATCACCAGCTGGCTTGAACCCCCCCCAGTCACCTAGAATTCAGTTTGACTGTTTTATGGGGTCTTGGTGCTGGTGTTCTGTGATTGTCATTTCCATTTCATTTCAGTGACATTCTTGATTGCCTGGGTCAACATTCTCACCCCTTCCTCAAATGTATTCATGATCTTCAGGCTCCAGAATCGAATCTGAGGAGGCCTTCTACCTGTACGCCAGCGGGCCGGACTTCACTTCCATCATGCCGTGCAAATACGGCAAACCTGAGCCCAGGCTGACCAAGTATGCCAGCGAGGAGGCCCTGCAGGCCGACTTGGGGGTACTGAGGCTTCTCACCAAGGGCTCGCAAGTGGACACCGCACCGCTGGCCGTAAGCTAAAGCCACGTCGTCCTTATGACCTGCAGGGGGTGCTAGAAGGGGTGAATAACTGGCACATTTCATTAATCTGCTCAATTACTAATTAACGGTAAATCCTTCAACGTCGCAGAAATGGATGCTTTTTCTGGTTCATATCAGTAATGGTCCCAGCTCGATAATTGTTTGATGTTGTTGGCTTACAAAAGAGTAGAATTCCGGGCAGTTTTGGGATAGGCCAGAAGTTCCTGGTCTCTGTATTTAACTTCAACTCATACTTGTGCCCTCTGAGCTAGAGCCAGGCGGAATGACCAAAATGTATATATTTATATCTTTCAAAGTTCTATCGCTTTCACAGTATACAACAGTATTTTTTATTTATTTATTTTTTGTATGACTGGGCGTTTACCACATTTTACAGGATTTTACAGACACGTTTTTGTTTTACGTCTTTGTATTGTTCCCACATTAACTATATTATTTTATTATTAGCTACTGCACCTATCCGCTACCTTAATGATAACAGACGGCTTATGTGTTTGTTGGCTAACTGCTTATAGATTTCCTTTTCTTGGAAGGAAAATGCATTACCTGGTTTTTATTGCAAAGGTTTTAATGGGCAAATTGCCTCAATAAATATGTAGTTTGCTGACACTGCGCACCAATATACACGTACAGTACATATTTAGTTTGCTGACATTGCGCGTCAATGCATACCTGCCGTACATATGTAGTTTGCTGACACTGCGCACCAATATACACGTACAGTACATATTTAGTTTGCTGACATTGCGCGTCAATACATACCTGCAGTACATATGTAGTTTGCTGACACTGTGCACCAATACATGCAGAACCCATTCATCAGTTAAACTTCTCTTTCAGCCTTCCACCACACGCACAGAACTGAGGAAATCCGCCTGTTGTTCTTATGCACCACATGAGAAGAATATATTACAAAATATATTGAGGCATTGTTTCATATACATAAATTTTATTCCAGGTGTTTTTGAGAGCTTGAGTATTTGTATATATTTTAGTTTGTATTTATATTAATCATCTCTGTGTATGTATATGAAACATTTTGTCCTATTTTTCTTACTTGTTGCCGTCTTTGTCCTGTAAGAAAATGTATTGTATCTCAACGGAACCTTCCTGGTAAAATAAAGGATAAATAAAATAAAATAAAATAAACGGCTAATGTTAAGATGCGCACCGGCCAAGTTAACATTTTTGATAAGTGTTTAATAATTCAGTGTTGCTGGAAGGCGAGCTTTACTGACCTTGCAAAATTTCTCATGGATGTCGGTCTTTAAGATGCTTCGCCAAGTTTGATGTGGTATTTGACAACTTTGTAGCACCGTTAGCGGAGAATCTTATCGACATCCTTATCCTTTCCATGCTCGTCTGCAGAATACTTTCAAACGGCACTTTTCCATGCCATGCTCGGCCAAGTCGGTATGTGTGTGTTAACCAGTGCGAATCCATTCAGTGGCTATTGCGCAAAGGGGAGGGCTGCGCGTGCTAGTGGTGCTGTGTGAAGTGTGGCGAATGAACCACACTGTTGGTGTCAATAATGGTGAAAATGAGTATCTAATCCGATACTACTTTTTAATATCGAGTAGTATCTGAGAATCGATTTTTGACAAAAAAAAAGTGTCTCATTATTTTCAAATCCAGCATCAGCTATATCTTCCATTTCTGATCTTTCGCGGTACATTTTTAGCGGCGCAGCAGTGAAAAAGGTCCCCCTTAAATTGTTTCCAGCTGCGCCACTTTCCAAACATTGTGTACGCTATTTAAACCGGTATTGCGGTATAAGAAAAATTTATATAAGAACAATAACAAAAAACGGTTTTAAATATGAACTGTTATACTGCCCAGCACTACTCTGAGCCTAATTTTATTGGGAATAATGTGCATTCAAGGTGACACCAGATCTGTGTGTACAAGGGTGCCTGAGGGTGGAGGTTAATGATTTCCATGACTGTTCGGCTGGTGGGAACTAATTTTAGATCTATAAGTCAGTGATTTTGTTCTGGAGCTCCAGTGATGAGGAAGTTCATGAGTGACATTTCCATCTCTTTCCATTTTAGGAGAGTCTGGCGGTGGTCTACACTGCCAGTAGGCCCGGCTCCTATGCCATCTACGAGCCTGTCATACGGCTGAAGGGACAGCCCAAGGTGGGAGCTTCGCCGAGGCCTTTCAGCACCAAGGACGTGCAGAGCCCCCTGCTGGGGGCACACACCATTAAAGCTCTGCACCCCACCGAAACCCAGCGCCTCCAGAGTGTCCTTCACCAGATCGGAGGAACAGGGGCCTTCGTGTACCTCTTCGCCAAGGTACAAGTCCCTCCCCCTCTGAGCCTTCCTGTTATTGGGCTCCTGGGCCAAGGAAAACTCAACCTTTGCTCCGTCCGTGTCTCTCACCCCGAAGACCGTGGAGCTCAGTGACCGTGAGGAGACCCAGGCCCTGGCGCTGAAGGTGCTGCTGTCGCTGATACGGCTCAACCAGCACCGCGTCGCGGAGATGGAGCGCTGCCACGGCTACTCTTTGGTCCGCCAGGTCCTTGTCAAGCCCAAGTGCATCGTGGGATACCACATGCTGCAGGTTTTTGTGCCTCGTTTATCATATAGGAAGAAATTTAATTACATCCACCCGAGGGATGCCAGTCTTCCATGGGGAAAACACACATTAATACACACAGACTATGGGCGATTTAGAAACACCAGTTGCACGTGTTTGGAGTGTGTGAGGGAATCTGAATCCCTGGAGAGTCCCTGGAAAACCTGAGAGGACCCCCACACTCATGGACTCTGACTCACCAAATCAACCAATCATCAACCTTAAAGCAGCCACATGCATGCAAAGCATCGTCTGCATTGGAAGTGCACAGACTCAAACCAGGGCTGCCCAGGTCCATCACACTAGGACATGAGCAGGAGGAACAGTGACATCTACTGGTCACTGGGGCAGTAGCATTCTCTGCAAGGTCTGCTATAACATTAACATGGTTCAGGATTTATGTTTGAAGATTTTATATTATGAAGGTAAAATACATTGAAACTTTTGGCATGGGAACCACACATGCCAGAGCAGAAATACAATAGACCTATTCTTTAGCTGCACCTGATTTTATTTTCTCATTTTTATTTGTTTTCCAAGGTTGCGGTGGATTTATTCGTCAGCATGAGAATTACCATTTTTTCGTGAATTTTCACGCTTGACTTCTCTCCTTTAAGACTCTCCTGGATGGCTGCTGCAGCAGTCCCATCCTGTCCCAAGGGGTGGACGGCCGCTTCCACCTGGACAGGGAGCCCACGGCTGTTGTCCAGGACCTCCACCTGCTTTCCAGTTTGCTGCTTGACTGGAAGGTGTGGTCCAAGGCCCAGGTAGGTCCCTGTGTTTAAAGCACAGCAGCTGACAGACGTCCCTGTGACCTGAAAGATGCTGGTCATGTCCCAAGACGGACAGTTCTAGTGTAAAATGATACATGACATGAGTGTTAAATATCTTAATTGGGTGAGACGGTCTATACTGGAGAAATGTCTGCTACCCAGCTACAATAATAATTACAAAGCAAGGGTCCAGTTAGGCTCAATCTTGTGGATTAAACCCAGTGTTAGGCTGGATTTCACCTGATCTTGGATGATGCCTTTTGCTCATACATGTAAACAGCGTGACGCCTTTTGTTCATGTATGTGGATGGTATAATCGGCGCCTCGTTCTGTGAGAAGTGGAGAAACTCTCCGCCGTCGCAGCCTGACGAAAACCTCATCGCCGTAGCTGGTTGCTGAAGCAGTGCTCACTTTCTGTCCGACCGTCTCCCTCTCAGGCCGGGGTGTGGGCGACCCTCCTGGGCGCCGTGGAGGTCCTCATCAACGCCCGCCACCCCCAGCAGATGTACAACATCCAGCAGCTGCTCAAGGCCCGGGTAGTGCAGCGTATCCTACTCACCTGCCAGGTGCTGCAGGTGGGCATGTCCTCTCCCAGCCATCTCCCATCATGCATTTACAAAACTGTACTGGTCCTATTTGCATATGTGTTTTTATACCCGTGCTCAGCTGAAAATTTCATGTTTTAATCTGAATGTAAACCTAAATGCCCAGCATATTGGGGACATTCTCCATTAACACCAAATTGGAATCCAGTGAGAATGTGACTGAGTTTCCCTTTGAGCCAGCCCTGTCCGCCCCCCTTAACAGGACGAGCATCTGGCCCCCATCCCCCAGGACGTGTGTGGCTCCTTCGTGAAGATCATCCAGGAGGTGCTGGGGTCACCCCCGGACCTGGAGCTGCTCCGAATCGTCTATGGCTTCCTGCTGGCTGCACACCCGCCAGCCGACGCCTACGTGTGTCACGCACCCTCGGCGTTCTGCTTCTCCCTGCACATTGGTGAGCCTGCAGGGGGTGCTGTCACTCCCCAAGCCTCATTTAGCACCTGCTAAAAGCAGTGTTTTGGATCTGACCCATCAAACGCCATGAGCGGGGTGTTGAGGGAAACCACAATAAACTCATAATATTTAGTATGTTACTTTTTTTTAGCATGACTATTAAAACTCTTTGCCCTTCAGGAAGTAGATAATGTATCATGTGAATTATTTATCATTTAAAGTAGTGGGGGAGCAATAAAGATGTCTGACTCACGAATAGACCGTGTGGCATGAGGTTTAAGGTGTTATCCTTTAGTATAATCTCATGGATTTCTGCACCCAATTCCAAAATGCATGATTTGTTATTTACAAGTGACAGGTGGGCCTTTACACAGTGTGGCATAAATTGACCAGGACGGACCCATTTTTTTGGGGGGATCTAAGTATAATTATTAGTCTAGTTGCCATTTGTCATCTTCTGTCCTATTCTGATGGGCTGACTAGATGGGGGGTGCCCTGGTGGCCACTGGGCCTTAACCAACGTCTTGGTTTGCTTTTACCTTGAACCGGCCCTGCATGTGACCATTAGTATGGCTGGACATATTAAATTGCCTTCATACTTTATAAATAAAGCATAGATGCTGTGGGTCAGTGTAACCCAATTTGGTCCTCAGGGACCTGCACACAAGCCATGTTTATGCTCCTACAGGGTGCTAGGATGGAGCAAAAATGTGGAGTGTCTGGCAGGGAGCTGGGAGGGAGCAAAAATGTGGAGTGTCTGGCAGGGAGCTGGGAGG
>JABFEB020000041.1:13872953-13888786 GCA_019775895.2 Stomatorhinus ivindoensis
GGCAGGGAGCTGGGAGGGAGCAAAAATGTGGAGTGTCTGGCAGGGAGCTGGGAGGGAGCAAAAATGTGGAGTGTCTGTGGGTCTCCAAGGATCGGGTTGGGAAACATTGATGCAGATGAATCTCAACGTGCTCCCCTCCTTGATTTTTTTCTGAAATTCTTCTGGCTGAAACCTGTGTACTGAAGATGGCAAGGTTTACCAGGAAAAGGTGCAGTCTCTCATGTTTCAGCGGCAGTTCAGCGACGGAGCAAGATCGGGGACTGGGTCCCTGTCCCCTACGGGCTTTGCTGGGGGGGCCCTGGAAGGTAAACGTAATAGGATATTGATCCATAGCAGATTACGTCCAATGAGTGTTTGTTGGGGAGGGCGTAACAGAAGAAGACAAGATCAACACTTTGGATGAACCTCATGTTTAGCTTGTTAAATTATCCTGTTTGTTGCAGATTACTTTGGTGACTGTCAGACTTCAGGCCCCCATCATCAGGACAGCTCCCCTTCTCCGTCCCCTTGTCCTTCCCCCGGTGCTGAGGACAAGGTGGCCCCCCCAGACTTGGAACCGGTCCCTAACAGCCCGGACGCCGAGCAGGACCGGGCTGCTGGAGGGCTGCTCCTGAGCAGCTGCGAGTCAGCCGTGACCGTGGTAGACTGCCACGAGAACCTCCCGGAAACAGGGCGGAGGGTGGAGCCTGAGGCAGATTGGGAAGGCAGGGACATTGGGGTGGGGGGAGCGGCTGAGGCCCTGCTCCGGCCAGACAGTCTGCTGGGAGTCAGGCCAATCCCAAAGGGCAGTCGGAGCGACTTTGCTGGCTTGGACCTTGCATTCCCAGCTCAGAACATCGCCACTCTCCAGTGGTCCAGCGCGACCGACCACAACGCTCTCCATGATGATGCCACCGCGTACTCTGTCTGCGCAGAGACAGCGTGCAATGAAGCGGACTCCACTAACAATAGGTATGCCACATCATATAGTGAATTCTGTCCCAAAAAAACCCAGGTAGTGTGTGATGATCTAGCTGTGTTGGGACGCTGTGTCTGTGATCAGAAGGTTGTCAGTTCAAATCTCATGGCTGGGAAATTGACCACTGGGCCCCTGGGCAAGGGCCTTAACCTTCAGGTACTGGCTGATCCTGCTTTCTCAATTTTATGTCGCTTTGGATAAAAGCATGTGCTAAATAAATAAATGTGAAAACAGACCCTTTTCCATGTAAATCCGGTCTCTGGCTATAGCCACGGATTTTAACCTGTAGATGTATTTTCCTGGCATGCGCGCTTCTAGTTTCTAGCCTGAATGGTGTCAAACTGGCAGCAGCTCCAGGCATATTTTTCCTTCCAAGCCACATCTGTGCATTTGGAAATTTGCTCTCACAGACATAACACCGGGCAGGCTGGGGCATTCCCCAGCGGACGCGGCCCAGAGCCCCCATATTCGTGCCGTTTCACACTGAACCTGGCATTCACTCACGCCGGTCAGTCTCCGTACATATTTTGCAGTCTGTTGGTGCGTAAACAAAGCAGACATTGTCATGCAGAGCCGCTCAGAGCAGAAATATTAGCAAAAACAAATCTGTTTCCTTGTGTGGACATGCTGGCGATGATGAAATGCATGTCATTGCTCAGCCTCTCCCTCATTTGTGGATTATCCTGCTGTATCTTGCCGATTAGTGCTGTGCCCTTCACACTAGGGGGCAGTGAAGTGCAGCTGAAACACTGATCTGTAATGCCTGCACATATTGTCCCTAAAGGGAGAGAGGTCTTCTGGAATACTGGGTTTTTCACCATACCAAGAATGCAAGGATCTTGGCAAGAGCATTCTTGCTGACTTGCCTCCCAGGAACAAACTTAAGACTCAATGAATCATGGGATTGTTCTTGTTAGCGAGGATGCAACTGATGCATTCTTAATATTTGGGCCGGAGCAAGAACGACATCAGGATTTTTACCATCCTATATACTGCTGTTCTAAATATCGGCGCTGGAAGATGATATCAAACCGGTACATGAGAACACAAGAACGGTGAAGTACACATATTAAGAAACACTCACTGTTATTCCAGTAGACATGGGTATCCAAATAACCGTCCTGCCCAAGATTTCCCCGCCCTATGATGCCCAGGACAGGCTTCAGGCACCTCTCCCCTGAGGCTGTACCTGAATCTGTCGATGGATGGTAGAAATAGCTGTGCCGTGTGACTGAGTCAGCACTCTGCTACCCGGACTTGACTCTAATGGACCTATTGCTCAGGGCACCTGTCCTGTGCCTTGGCAGGCCAAGCGCCGAGGACCGGCTGGCCATGGTGTGCTGCGGCCTATACGAGCTCCTGCGGGGCGTCCTGCTCACTCTGCCGGACATCATGTTGGAGAAGGTCATCAATGGACTCATCCAGCCGGAGGCCCTCATCGTGCTCGTCAACCACCCCTCGGCCCTGGTCCAGCGGGCTGTGATCAAGGTCGGTGTTTAACATCACTCCCTACCTCGTGTGCCAGAACCAGCGGGGCTTCGAGAAACCGGCTGGGTGTGATATTACTGTTACACAGCCAACACCATAACTCCTCCACTCCCAGCTGCTGGATGCCTACTTCAGCCGGGCCTTCCAGGAGCAGAAGGAGAGGTTCTTGAAGAACCACGGCTTCTCTCTGCTGGCCAACCAACTGTACCTGCGGCCAGGCAGCCAGGGCCTGCTGGAGTGCTGCCTGGAGATGGTCATGGGCCGTCCTGTGGGCCTGGAGGAGGAGTGAGTGTCATGACAAATGGGTCCGGCTAGCAGCCATGTTGTCTGTCAGCTTTACCTTGAGGTTTTAGTGTACTGTTTATTGAAAAGTAGGCATTTTGTATTTAGTTTTTGATTCCTTTGGTCTTACCTTGAGAGTTTGTGCAGCTGGCATATGAAGCTGATCCTATGAATCCCATGAACCAGCAGTATAATATAGACCTTGGCAGAAATTGTCTGCTTGTCTCAGGCTGGATCCCGAAGCCCTGGAGAAGGTCGGGCCGTTCCAGAAGCGCTGTGTGATCTCTCTGCTGGGGCTGATCGAGAGCTCCCTGGGTGACAGTGGGCTGGTCCACGCCGCCCTGTGCACCCTGCTGCAGTTACTCAACGCCTGCCCCAAGCTGACCGACATCCTGCTGGACCATGGCCTTCTCTGCGTGCTTCTCAATACGCTGGCCGCTCTCAACGGTCTGGAGAGCGGGTGAGGGATGGATGAGGGGGTGGATGGGGTCAGGTTGTCGGTAAAATGTCCAGTCAGGTGTCAATACAATCTGGGTGTTGAGCTCAAGCTGCCTGTACGACCATTTCTTGATTTTCCATCAAACACCCCATCTTGAATCTTGCGGCTAATCTGTTAGTTTGCTTCGGCTCATCCCACGGATGGCACCTTTGACCCCCTACTCTTCCCCGCAGCATCCCCCTGGACGACCACAAGCTGCTGGTGTGTGACATTCAGCAGCTGCTTGTCTTCATCACCATCCACTCCTGCAGCTCCTCAGGGTCGCAGTACTTCCACATCATCGAGGACCTCGTCACCCTACTGGGACACCTGCAGACCAGCACCATATCTCGCACCAAAGGTCAGATGCCTCCGGCTTCTTGAACGGAGGGGCTTGTCTGAGCTAAAAGTCGAGGCAATGAAATTTCTGGAACTCATTCCCAGTCTTTGCCCGTATCCCCAAACTATCCCCATCTGTGCAGAGATGGCAGTCATCCTTCAGTTCCAGGTCCTCCAGTCAGCCATTAGACTCATCAGGACCACGGCAGATCGGGACCCTCCAAAGGCGAGCTGCCTTGGGTCCCGGCCTGCCATCCAGCAACATACCATCCAGCAGAGACCGCGGAGCTTTGCGGGTGAGCGTGGGCTCGAGGCTCGAGGTGGTGGCGCGTTCAGTATCATGGTCGAGTGATTTGGCGAAGCTCATCCCCGGTCCTCCGAACAGCCCGCAGACTGCTGTCACTGGCACCCCTGGAGCTGTTGACTCGCATGCGTTCGGTGGCCAGTGAAGAGCTCTCCCACATGATCCAGCGCCGCATGAGCCAGGAGTGCCCCGTTCATGCCACCGAGGCTGAGTTCAGCCAGCGCTTGCAGAGGCTGCTACTGCTGGCTGTCAACCTGCTCATCTACCAAGGTACCAGGGTACCAAGTTGGCCGCTGGCTTCCATTTCTACTCCTCCATCTTGCCACGTTTGGATCTTCTGAGCATTGAGTTTGTCTTGTGTAATAAATATTTATGTTCTTTCAGGTCATTTTTTTCTTTAATTAATGAATTCACTGCATTTTGTGCACTTGCACGTTTAATCTCATGACTCCCGCTATCAGGTGTGAGACAGGACCTCTTTGATCTGCTGAATATCCCGGACTCCCCCATGCCACAGCATGCCCCGAGTGACTCTACAGAGCCAGGTGCCCCATGGACCCTGGGCATTATGGGTAGTTTCCAGAAGGAGATCTTTCAGCTGGTGTTGGAGGGCCTGAGGACTGGCTTGGTCAGTATTCTTCAGCCGGAAAGGGGGGCATGTCCTGAGAATGGTCCCCTGACACAGCCTGTTTGGCTTTCAGGGAGGCTCGGGCAGAGGTGGCGCCCCCCGACAGCAATGGGCACGGATTCTGTGGTCATGCCGCGACACTTTTCGCGCTCAGTTTGTCCGGCTGCTGGCGCATGCCCTGAGTCCGGCACGGCCCCTGGTTGAGCGTAAGAGGGCCCTGGGGTTCGTCTACGAGTCTGGCCACCCTGACGTCTTGCGAGAGGCAGTCAGCCTGAGCCCAGAGGTGGGGAGCTGACTTTTGCAAGATTCTGGAGATGAGGGGGGCTCAGGCAGAGGTTGCACTACTAAAGCTGACATAGCCTTAACGCATCTAGCAAAGTTTGAGTCATGCTAACAGCTGCAATTTTCTTTGGAATTGATACACTCTCTACCCACCCATCCACCTAATTACCAACCAACCTGTTACTGTGCATGCTGATCATGTGACCAGACACTGGTTAGTACCACTGGCAGAGTAACTCTTTTTCTTTTTCCTACTCCCTTTCCACCTCCACCCTGTGGCCCCAAAGCTGGCCCTGTACCTGTGCGAAATGCTCCACCGCCACAGGGACAGTCTGACGCAGGAGGATCAGGCAGCCATCAGCAACCTCCTGGTCTCCCCCAAGTGGTCTCCCCCTCCAGGCACCGGCTCAGAGACTGACCTCTCAGTGGCCATCCGAGAGGTAACCTCTTTAGGAAGTGCAGTCTCCATAGCAATGTACCAAGCCAGTTTCCAGAATGATCGGCATATAAACCATGCACAGGGGCTTGCTAATGGTTCCCTGATGTCCGTCTGAGGTATCTTCACCAGATCCTTCGTTATTCAGGATCTGCTGAGGTTTGAGTTGGAGAAGAAGTCTTCCAAGGTGGCCTGGGAGAAGAAGAGAGAGAGCGCACAGAGGAGGTGAGATCCCAGTTCCACGCGGTTCCTTGATGATCGGCCCATGACCCATAGAGCCCACTCCCCCTGACATCCTTCCTGCCCTGCCCTCTGGAAGCCTGATGCAGCGGCTCGACACCAAGTTGAATGAGATCTCCAGGGTAGCAGCAGATGTGACGCAGGCAGTGTCACAGCAGCAGAGCGCCGAGCGCAAGAAGGTCATGCAGCACATTCGCAGCCTCTGTAAGCTGAGCCTGACGGCCAGCCGGCACTGGCAGTGGCTGGTGCAGCAGCTCACACATGACCGGTGAGTCGGCGCTGCTGATGTGCCGCCGGTTGTACAGGGTATGGTGTACAGCAATGGGTGTTCAGGCAGAGGTGGACGGGTCCCTAACAACATCCATCCTCTGGCCCATGGTTACCATTTCAGCGCAGTGTGGTACGACCCTGCCTCCTATCCCACATCCTGGCAACTGGACCCCACGGAAGGGCCCAACCGGGAGCGCCGCCGTCTGCAGAGTTGCTACATGACTGTCCCCAGCAAGTACCTGCTGAAGGAACGCAGGAAATGTGAAGGTAGGCTGGGCCAGACCGCCATTCTGTTCCTGCCTGAAGTGGAATCATTAGCGTCTAGACTCTGTTCAGAACCGCAAATATCTCCAAACACCTTGTTACTTCCTTGATGGATGTATCACAATACACTTAGCAGCAACACAATGCACAAAACTAAAGGACACGACAGAAGTTGCAATGTTATAAAAGGAAATAAGCTTACATAAGAGTGCTGTCTGAAAGTGACTGCAAGGGAAATGAAACAGAGCGATATGCGGGTGTCACGCATGCAGAAAACGCCAGTAGGCCTACCTGAAGTAGTGCAAAAGCCAGTGGTTATCTATAGAGCAAAATAAATGCAAAATAATCATAATTAATAAAAATGTATCAGAAGAAGGATATGCTTTTCCTTCACATCAAATTTGCTACCCTAATTTGCTTTACAAAATCAGTATCAAACCGTATCAAACACACCCACCAGATTCGCAGCAACATACTAGTATGCATTGAAGTTTTTTCTCTTCTGCACATTGTCTTTGATGGGTTCTGTGACGTGAGCCTGTCTTTCCCCAGATCCAGTCAGGCCCCCGCTCTCGTTCCTTTTCGAGAATAGGACCCACTCCTATGTCTCCTCCACTGTGAAGGACAAGGCCACCAGCGAGCCGACGCGGTAGGCTTCTGATACTGACACTCCATCAAGAGTCTCCCTAGCAAGCATTTAAATAAAAATGTCCCCTAAATTAACACAGACAGCTGTGGCGTGACTCCTCTTCCAGCGACACAGTGATGACCGCAGTTATTCAGGCTGCAGGTGCATAGCAGTGTCGTTTCGAATGAGCTTCCTACCAGAATGGTTTCAGCAATATCGAGCCTTGCACTTGGGTGATGAGTTGAAGGCATCTGAACATCCATGGCAAGGGGCATTGAAAATGCTGGTCTGTGGTGCGTGTCATGTCCAATCAGGTCCACCATGAAGTGTTTCAGCGTTGCCCCCTCTCAGGAGACTCCGGGAGATCTCCTTCTGGGTAAGACCTTCTACTGATGGCATACCTCATACATGCTTGGCACACATCTTGTGCCCGTCTGTATGTACATCCTCTTTGTTTTGCTCTACAGGGAAGTCTGGCATGTACTTTGTTGAGGATCATGCTACTGACGCCCCCGACAGTCATGTAAGAGCTGCCGGTCTTGCCGCCACCCTTCTGCATGGCCCAGTGGTGACCCATGCCTGTTTTGTGTCTTTCTATAAAGTCGTTTGTTTAAATAGCGATTACATTAAGTCGCTCCCAATTTGCTGCCTTAGGAATAAGTGAAGATTATTCAAGTAAATATACATTTTGAAGTCAATTCATGTGAGGTAGATATGATAAACTAGTGCAGACAGATGAGTAGTGTTTCAGGGCTGTGACTCTTGTCTGGAGGTGTGGCCGCTGGAGACGGGGCCGTGACATCCGGTTAAGAAGGGCAACCATGTGCCTAATGTGGGATTTTCTAGATGTCTGAGTGTGAAGAGCATTGCTGCGTATCTTGCCAGAGCCCCCACGGGGAGACGGAGCCTGCATCGTTCTCTTGGACCTATGAGGAGATCAAGGAGGTCCACAAGCGCTGGTGGCAGCTCAGGGACAACGCATTGGAGATCTTCCTCACCAATGGGAGGACCCTGCTGCTAGCCTTTGACAACACCAAGGTAGGTTCAGTATGGTAAGAACGGTGGACATGGTGGACGGCAGAGGGAGCCCTGTGATGTAGGGGGCAGGATTAGAGATGCTGGGAATTCCATTTCATTTTGGGGGTATGACAATTCAGGAAAAGAGGACAAACTTTTACATTCACTTCCCCAACCTGAGCTAAAGCCCTGTTGTCTTCGTCTGGCTTGAGCTTGAGATGGTACTGTCTGATGTTCAGGCCCGCGACAGCACGTACCACAACATCCTGACCTCAGACCTGCCCAATCTGCTGGAGCACGGGAACATCGCGGCGCTGACCCAGCTGTGGAGCTCAGGCCTGATCTCCAACTTCGAGTACCTGACACACCTGAACAAGCACGCCGGCCGCTCCTTCAACGACCTTATGCAGTACCCCGTATTCCCCTTCATCCTCAGTGACTACACCAGCATGACCCTGGACCTGCAGGATGCTTCTGTCTACAGGTCAGCCTTTATGCACCTCACTCAAACAGCCCCAGCATTTATTGCCACGGGTCTTCAAGAACTTCACTCCTAAAATTAAAAAAAAAAAATATGCAGAAATGACCGTATATACATGCTTGTTGCATAGAATCTGGTCTATGTATCTGAAAGCAATTCAGAACCAATTTATGCACATTTGGACTGTGTATTGTACCTTTTATTTCAAGTCAGTTTAAGAATGCGTGCTTCTTGCCAGAACATCTGAACACCTGTAGTGTTGACAGTTGAACATAATTAGAAAATAGCTTTTAGTCTTCTCACGAAGGTGTTTTCATCTAATCCACGGGTCAGTCTTTTTGGAGCAGGTTTATCACTTGCCTCCTGCTCTGAGTAACGGCAGTGTAAGTCTGGAGCTGATGTATCATAAATTCCAGTATGTCTAGGAGGTCATTCCAAAGAACTGAGCCAAAGATATTGTCGTCAATGGTAAAGATTCCCGCTATAAAGAAGACTGCAGTTAAGACGGTAAAACGCTGCCTTCCATATCAAGACAACTTTTCGTGTTTTTTGGGTAGAAACCTGGCCAAGCCCATAGCTGTCCAGTCCAAAGAGAAGGAGGACCGCTATATAGACAACTACAAGGTACGTTTGTCAGGAGATATTTGCCACAGATCGTTCTGAGGGTGCTGTCTACACAGATTATGGAACATAAGCTGTTAGCTGTTGTGTAGTGTATAGTGTATCTGTGACTTCTTTGGGCACATCCATTGATGGTCTTTCAGTACCTGGAAGAGGAGTTTGTGAAGGGTGTACGTGATGACGACCCCGTGCCCCCGGTACAACCCTACCACTACGGCTCACACTACTCAAACAGCGGGACTGTCCTACACTTCTTGGTCAGGATGCCTCCCTTCACCAAGATGTTCCTGGCATACCAAGGTGGGGGCTACAGCCCATTCTAAGGCTGGGCTCATGAAGGGGGAGGGGGTTCCCTTGGAACAGTTCTCACCATTCATCGCTGTCTGGTCTCTTTGTCCACTGCATTTCCATAGGTCTCCCTGGCTGCCGAATCAGTATAGCTTTGAAGAGTACATATCAAAGGGACTGTGATCTTTAAAGCTGTTGATTTTGATGTTTTGTTCTTAGCCGGAGCTGTGAGCACGGCTTTTCCGAATTCCCACCTGCCTCTGCCTCCCTTCAGGATGGTCTTTTATCACAGATGTAAATGACCTGCAGCTTGAGGGTATGACGCAGTTGAGGTAACGGACTCGTCCCCAACCCTTCTGTGTGATCCGACAGATCAGAGCTTCGATATCCCCGACCGCACGTTTCACTCCATGAGTACTACCTGGCGTCTCTCGTCCTACGAGTCCATGACCGACGTCAAGGAGCTCATCCCAGAGTTCTTTTACCTGCCTGAGTTTCTGGTCAACAGGGAAGGTAGGAATCTCTCAGTTAAGGATGGTAATGTTTGTATTCCGAATGGGACTTCCTGTTGTGCTAGACAGCAAGGTTCACAAAAATTGTTCTAAGAATAAAGTTTTATCATCAAGATCATATGTGTATTTCCTGAGAAGATTTGTGTTTAAAAGGCATCGCACACTTTTTGTGGGCTCTGCTCCCTGCTGTCATCCAGGCTTCGACTTTGGCGTGCGGCAGAACAGTGAGCGCGTCAACCACGTCAATCTACCTCCCTGGGCTCGCAACGACCCTCGACTCTTCGTCCTGATCCACCGGCAGGCCCTGGAGTCTGACCAGGTGTCCCAGACCCTGTGCCAGTGGATCGACCTCGTCTTTGGTTTCAAGCAGAAGGGCAAGGCGGCCGTGCAGGCCGTCAACGTCTTCCACCCCGCTGTGAGTCTGGCCTTCGCCACCTAGGACTCTCCTGAAACGGGGCCACTTATAGACTGCAGGCTGTGAGATGCATACACAAACAGCCCAACTGGTTATGAGTTGCAAGAGATGCATGATATATCGGGTGACACACAAGCAACGTAAAAATCAAAACGTCAGGTAATGTGTTACCCTTGGTTCATGTATATTGGCCAGCAGTGAAACTTTGCTGAAGTAACATTCATATCAGTGTCGCTACAGATTTGTGGAGCTCAGTGGTTAGACGGTTATTGGTGATATTACACAAAAAAAAAATACCTGTTATCGGTATTGGGCAAAATTTCCACTTGTGTCCACCACTAGGGGGCACTCCTGATATGCATTAATATGCATTCTTTGTGCACCATTCATAAAATCCCTGGTCATCAATTATGAAAGCCCTCCTCCAGATACTGTTTCTCTCCACACAGACGTATTTTGGGATGGACGTGTCTGCGGTGGAGGATCCTGTGCAGCGGCGTGCTCTGGAGACCATGATCAAGACGTACGGACAGACCCCCCGACAGCTCTTCAGCACCTCCCATGTCAGCCGGGATGGGGAGCTGCCGGCCGCCATGGGGCTCCTGGTCCATCTGGCCTTTCGGGAGAACAGGGAACACGGCAAGGAGCCAGCGTGCCCGGTATGTAGCCGTGGTCCACGGCAGCCGGACCTGTTAGCCGGTGCCAGCATGCTCTTACGGGAGTTTCCTTTCCCCACCTATTTCCACAGAGCCCCTTGCCCTGGATCAAAGGCCTGAAATGGGGGGAGTACGTGGGCTCCCCCAGTGCCCCGGACCCCGTGGTGTGCTTCAGCCAGCCTCATGGAGAGTGTTTCGGCTCCCTGCTAGCCCTGCCCACCCGGGCCATCTGCGGTCTCTCCCGCAAGTTCTGCCTCATGATGATCTACAGCAAAGAGCAAGGTAAGAGCCCCCACTTCTGCTCCATGCGGGTGAACTGAGACTGCAGAGATGAAAGATGGCTGTTTGGAAGACTGCCCCCTAGGCGTCCATTTTGGTTCCATCCAACCATCTACCTTTATTCCAGTGCAGCATCTCCACATCACAGTGGCGATTCTTATCAAAACCTCCAGACATTTCTTTCTGTAATGTTTTTTGTAGAATGGAGACAGTGATTGAGAGAACTGATCTGTGCAGAGAGCTCTGGCACACTCCTGATATTCAGAACACTCGTGTGGTGTGGTGTGTCGCCTTTTGTGAGTTTGGCGGGGGTGTGGTCGTGCTGCCTCCGCCCAGGGCTGATTGTCTGAGGGAGAGCGTGTGGGGTACATCTCACACCGTGCACTTCCAGAGACCTTATTGCCACACTATTACTGGCCTATCTGATAAGCGCTTATTGAAACTGGGCGGAGGATTCGTGCCCGGAATAAGCCCCCATATTTCACTGTGACGTTCACATCAATACTGCCTGGTCTGTCTCTGTACATGGACCATCTGCTAGCTTTGTGGGTAAAGCTATTAGCATAGCAGGTAAAAGCAGCTTGTTTATGGGAGAAGAAAAGAAGAGGTTTTAAATAATAAATGATATACTGATTTAACATGAAGGTGACTCAGAAAATCATATTCCTGTGGAATTTTGCATCTATACACAATACCTTTGAGTTGTTTATCACGGTGACTAAAAGAAGATGGAAATTCAGAGACTGAACTATAAAACCACTTCAGAACTTCCTTTCATGTAGGTCTTGATCCATACACGTACCACCAACTTAGTGATCTCCTGCTTAATCCAAAGACCTTATTGTCAATTAGGACTGGTCTCCTGTTTGACCTATAGACTGTTATTAATGAATTAAGCATGGTCCCTTGTTTGATCCTTGTTAAGCATGGTCCCTTATTTGATCCTTGTTTGCTCACTGGTCTCTCTGGAGCCAGAGGTTCCTTTTGAGTCTCCCATCCCTTCTGATGAGAGCGCCGTCTCACTGTATGACCATTGCAGGAGTGCGGAGCATGCGCAGTACAGACATCCGGTGGTCTGCCATATTGAGCTGGGGCTACGCTGACCACATGCTGCGGCTGAAGAGCAGACAGAGCGAGCCTCCTGTCAGCTTCCTGCAGTGCTCCCCGCTGTACCAGGTGAGGCAGGAGCCGGGGAGCGGGCGGCCCAGGGAGTCCGTAGCCCAGGGAGTCTGGTGGCAGGTGGCCCTGTGAAGCGCAGCTTCCTGGGAAGAGGCTCTGCCAGTTAGTCATGCTGAGGGGACAGCCAAGCATCTCAGCAGCTCCAGTCACCATATGTTAAGAAACGGCGCATAAAATATAAAAAATGCACTTTAGAGGGGGGACAATCCAGTGTTGCATCCCCTGTCAGTGCCATTCTCCTTACCTTGGCCTGAGATTGTTACAAAATACAAATCAAATTAAAACATCTTATTCAGGTATGAAATTCCACAAGTTTTTGTAGAATGGCAGACATTCATCATGTGGTCATTTCCTTATTCATTTCATTTATTCACTGAGAGAGAACTCTGATAAATGGGGTCAGTTCTTTGAAGCACTATGGCAGAATGTAAAGAGAGAATGTACACAACACTGCCCTCTAGCTGCAGTATTTGTACTGCGCATGACACTACCTCACTCCTCTTCTCCCTTAGGTTACCAGCTGTGCCTGGGTGCCTGACAGTTGTCAGCTCTTTGCGGGCACCAAGTGTGGCGCTATCACGGCATACGGCAGCCGCTTCAGCTGCAGCACGGTACGTGCGGCATACCCGGTCCATACCCTGCCAACCGGGTCACTCGGATCGGCTTTGTGTAGAAAGACCACTAGTGCTGCTAGAACGTAAAATGCTGCCAATCACTGACTCCTCTCTGCCATGTGGGAGGACTTGCCTTCCCCTGATTGGGCAGCCTGCCCAGAAGCTCTCCCCCCCCTTACTGAGAGACCTTGTCTCGCACAGCCTTTGGAAGTGGAGGTGGAGTCCCAGGTGCAGCTGTACGGCCACACAGAAGAGGTCACAGGCCTGTTTGTCTGCAAGCAGTTCAGCATCCTCATCAGCGTTAGCAAGGATGGCACCTGCATCCTCTGGGACCTCAACAGGTGCGTCCACAGGCGGGCAAGCTCTGCTGGTGGGAGAAAGGCACCCATAGTCTTCCTGATCCCCAGCTCGTGTCTGTAAACGCATCAGTCTAATCGGGCTCCGCTTTAGTGAAGGGTGTCCATCCATCCTCATGCTGTTCTTTTGAAGTTCTCTGCAAGTTGTTGCTCTCCTGCCTTATGCCACACCCCGGCCTCCTCCTCCCGTCCTGCAGGTTGTGCTACGTGCAGTCTCTCACCGGCCACAAGAGTCCCGTGGTAGCCGTGTCCGCCAGCGAGACGACAGGGGACATCGCCACGGCATGTAACTCAGGTGAGGTGAAGGCCCCAGACAGGACCGCGTTCGGAGATGCCACAAGGGTGTTGTGAGATATCTGTAATAATGTGGGTGTGATACAGCAGTACGGGTCAGTATAAAGCAGAACATCTGTCTGAGGTCTTTTCTGCTGTTTCATTTTTTTGTGCCACATGTGGCGTTTCATCTTTCTGTTGTTGGTTTTGTTGTTGTTGCCTTGGAAACCTGGGAGCCAGTGGGCGGCGGGAGTGATCTGCGGCTGTGGACAATCAACGGGGACCTGATCGGTCACGTGCACTGCAGGGAGATCATCTGCTCGATGGCCTTCTCCAATCAGCCGGAGGGCGTATCTGTCAATGTCATCGCAGGGGGGTTGGAGAATGGTGTGGTCAGGTAGGGAGAGTACCTGAGGTCTGATCCAACCCATGCACGCCAGCTTTGCACGGGATAAACGTCTCCTCATCATGCCTTTTGAGGCTAACCTAAATCCTGCTAGCCCGTGTCCAAGCAACCGTTTCAAAATCCCCCATTCCATTTTAATCACAATGGCTGACTCACTCTTTCACTGCAATATGAAAAGGAGTTTCTCTCCTTTTAGAAACAGATGTAAAATCCTTTAATCATCCTCCGGCGGAGGAGATGGCACTCAAGATGAGTTGCGCGGCTGAATGAATGGGCCCGCGTGCTAACGTAATTAGCCACGTCGGCCAACTGCTGCCTGTTGTATTCAGGTGTTTGAATAAGCAACACCTGAAATTGCTTTTCAGATGAACGGCTTGTCTGAGAGCGTAGACAGTGACGCCATGAGCCCTCTGTAGATGGTGACTCGAACAGGAGTTTATGAACCGGGGACCATTGATTCCTGCAGCCATCAAGAGCTGTCATGTCTGTGCCTGGAGCAGAATTTATTCTAACATTAGTATAAGGGCTATCCCATGTCCCGTCAGGGTCTGCCCAACTCACACTTTGTCTTCCAGGACTTCAGAAACACCGCTACATAATGTGTCCCTATCCTGATCATTCACCAGCACATCAGTACCCAGGTAGAAGCATGCCATTCAGGGCTGTGTTTGTGCCCAGCACTGAACTGAACACAGACCACCATTTTGAACTCCTGAATATTTCAGGGTTTTTGTGAAATTTCATGTCATAGGGGTTGGTGTGTTGGTGTGTGTCCAGATCTAAAGGATTCATTTCATTTAAATGTCCAAAAAGGCTAAACTACTAAAGTGGACATCGTTGCGGAATCATTCGTTGTCATGAGAGGTGTTTAGCGTTTGATAGTGGAGACGCCCTTGCATGGGGGACCCCGCCTCTGATAGCCAAGCTCGGCTCAGCGCGGAGACACGTGCACGGCGGACCCTGACTCACATCTTCTCGTCCCTTTGGCAGGCTGTGGAGCACATGGGATCTGAAGCCTGTCAGGGAGATCACTTTTCCGAAGTCCAGCAAACCCATCGTCAGGTACTGTCACTCAGTCCTTCCGCAATACGTCGAGCTGTGTGTCCATCCATCCATCCATCCATCCATCCTTCTATCCTTCTTCCAAGTGCTAATGAGGGGGTCTTGAACCTAGCAGCATAGGACACAAGGCTGGGATTCACCTTACAGATTATCTATCTCTATCCGTCTGTCTGTCTAGTGTGTTCATACGTACGTGTGTGTATATGTATGTGTAATTATATGCAATGGATATGGATACAGAAGTATGGGAGACGCAGTGACTCACTGGGTAACGCTGCTGCCGCTCATCTTTGGGGTTCGAATCCCGCCTCCCATGCCAGCCTTCCCCTCTTATGGATTTCATTCAAAGACATGCTGTACATCTAAATGTACATGTTATTAACATCTTTCAATTGGCAAGAGTTTTATGATTGTGTGTGTTTGATTTGTACTGCAGTAGAATCTCATGCAATCGATGGATGGATGGATGGATCTTTTGCCTAATAACAAAATCTGAATAATAGTGAGTAAGTGGTCAGTTGAATAGTACTGAATGTCGCTGTTGCTTCTCCCTCCCCCAGCTTGACATTCTCGTGTGATGGGCACCACCTGTACACGGCGAACAGCGAGGGCACAGTGATCGCCTGGTGCCGCCGTGACCAGCAGCGGCTGAAGCTGCCTATGTTCTACTCATTCCTCAGCAGCTATGCCGCTGGGTGACCCCGTTTCCGACCCCCGTCACCACACTGTGGCCTTCATGAGCATCTGAAGCAGGAAAAGCCGGTGCAGAATTACCCACTTCAGGATCCCGCCTGAGCTCCAAGAGGACCCAAGCCTGTCCCTGTGTATTAACTACGGATGGATCTGTCTGGTTTCTGCATGTATATATGTACAGGCGCGTGTGTGCGTGTTTACAGCCTCGCTTTACATATTCTGCCATCTGAAGTGCTGTTCAGCCCCGGGTTTCTGCTTGTGCGACCTCATTTATTTCTGGCAGCCTGCTGTGAATTGGGGCGCTGAAGTCGGCGCGGCTCCTCGACGGGACCGAGACCCCGGCACCGGTCCGTGGATCTGAGGAGTCGCCTTTACCTCCCACTG
>JABFEB020000041.1:13891564-13902535 GCA_019775895.2 Stomatorhinus ivindoensis
CGGGAAGGGTTTGGCAGAACATCCATTCTACCTATAATCTATTTCAGTAGGAAACGTCCCTTCTGGTTGGCGCAAATCGGCAAATAAGTCATTGTCTGTGGGTTAGAGGCCTGTTTATGCAATTATAATCTGACCTACAATTTCAGAAAAATGTTGATTGATACCTTGATTGGAAGAGTCAATAATGATGCTTTTTGTGGTAATGGCGAAACAAAACCAACATTTCTTAGCGGCATTAAGGTGGTGCCCCTGGTTACACAGATTTCAATTAATTGGCGTTGATTTAGGATTATGTCGGGTCGTTTTTATTGGGAACTGAAAGCAGACATAACACAGCAAACGGGAATGGATCTGTACTAATATCTTGCATGAATAGAGCTATAATTAAGTAATAACGTAGTATCACGTTGCTTCTAGGTTCATCTCACATATTTATTTATGGGCACATAGAATACAAAAACAACATCGTCAAGGAGCATATATAGTCGTATTAATTGCTGATGGGTCCTAATTTTTAGTTTCTTTCACAAGTGCTCCCGATCCTTAAAGACTGAACAACTGGGGGACCCGGTGATGTAAACGGTGATGTAAAAGTAAGCAGGGAATCCTAGTTCCCAAGAGCTTCCAACAGCAATGAGCGCCAGTCGGCCGAAGCAAACATAAAATGCACCGGGATGCCATTTTCTTATTTGTGCACAAAGGAAATGGAGGAGTTGCGGTATCTGATGACAGGCAAAGGGGAATATTTCACACGGACGCTGCGTGATCGCGTTTGAGGGATGTGCACTCCGGAGTGCCCGCAGCCCAGGGCGTGATCGGGAGCAGAGCTGGGTGTGGAGTCGACCTCAACCGCATCCGCCTGATCCGCGTTCACATCCTCCCAGAGAGGTCTTCCCCCAGCCGTATTGTCAGTATTTAGGGGTGCAGAATTGCTGATCGGGATTGCAGTTCAGCGGTAGTCGGGTACACCGTTCAGTTCAGCGAAATCTCCGTGCATGCACGCCGTATTAGGGTGGGAGAAACGCCTGGCATGAAGCTGGAGCTTCTACATTGGTTATCACTCAGCCCGCTAACACAGTGACAGTCGGTGCGGGGTTTTCCTCTTATCTGGGAGCGACTTCCCCTTCGCTCGTATTAATACTGCTTTTATAGCACTGGAATTGGTGCGATTTCCCCAGATATCGGATAATCGCTCATTTCAGGTAAGTAAAGCGACACTTACACGTTTATATTGTATATTTGGAGTTCTCTCTTCCAATCAGGCACAACCAATAGCTCTGTTTCATATCGAAATTGAATATGGTTGCTTAAATAGGCATCAAGCGAGAGGGAATGCTGGTGAAATGTAACAATTATGTGAAATGATATATGGTAAAGTCCGAAACGATCTTTCTTGGCAAACGCAGAGAGCTGCATTCGTGTCAGACAATGGAGGAAAAAAGAACCAGGGAACCCGCTATTTGCAGTAATACTGTAAACATTTCACTAGAATTGCACTACTTTAAGCTACACCGAGCTCAGCCATCACAATCTCTGATGTATATTGGGCATAATTCAGCCTTCCGAGAGTTTTCGGGTAAATATTATGTGACGTTTTGGTGAAGATTAATGTCTATGCATCAGAGGCACTGGGCGGTATAAAATATCGAATTACTTAAGAGGCTTAATGAAAGTGATGTGTGATCCGTAATGACAGTCAGGACCGCTGGCGTAATTTGGATGTTGAGGGGCACCCCCGTGCTATACCGTGTCGACTGTAAGCTATCGTTTTAGATTTTAATTGAATTTAGGCATCCACCTCCCTTTTTACACCAGGTGACCAACTCTCTCCCTCGGCAGACGCCTTGATTTCAGGATAACATCCTTTGAAAACGGTCATCATCAGCGATTTTAATTCAAGTTCAATTTGTTTTAGACGATCGGGGGGAAGGGGGTTAATTCTTGCGCAACGTAAGAGAGGAAAGTGTACTTTCACTGTCCTCATTCAGAGGAAAAGTCGATCATTAGTGTCATTTCAGAAATTTTCAATTTGGTATCTAAGATGTTAGAACGAATGGGAATAACTGTATTTTATTAGTCGCGAGAAACCCAAATACACCTTTTAGATCTGGGTAAATTGCTGTTATTGATTATACACGCACATACATATACAGTTACACACAGACATTCTTATTAGACAAATGGTTTCTTGATTTAAAACCCTGAAATGCTTAATTGTTCTTAAACTGTTAATTATGGGTATATTTCTCAGTGTGCTTTTTCATGGTTATACGTTTATCCATATTGAGGTGCGTGAAAGTTAATTTGTTTTTGTCACAAGTTGACACGAGCATATGGGGGCATTAATAAATAAATAAATCACTTCAGGAGGAGGTTCGTCTCTCATCAGCAAAGGAACATCACAGCATCGTTCGCAAACTCCCTGTGTGAGCAAACGGGGACCCCATCCCATTCCGGAACTAGCAGAGATGCATCTCCATGGTTCCGGGTTTAAAAATGACTTGTTGACTGACACCTGGCTGAATCTGGCATAGATGCAGCATCGAAGTGCCTTAGCCAGCCGTTCGGGTGAATGTTTCAGGCAGCTGTTCTGTGCATTTACTCCATCGGCTCACGCTGATAAATTAAGGCTCCCGCCTATTAGGCCCTTAATTTTTATTGTGGGTCCCCTGGCGGGACTGACGTGGCCCATCCGGCTCTGACATTGCCTTGGCAACTGGCTTGCGTGGGGTTTATAGATAGTGGCTGAGGGCAGCCAGTTCGCTCTTTCCTTCCTGAGAAGGAGGATCTATTAAGGGTGGCGCAGCTGAGCTCGCGAAGCCTGATTGCTTGATTGATTACGAGCAGCGTTGGTCAGGAGGTGCGGATGCTTTCTGGTCCTGAGGTTTTATGGTAACATTTCGGTATGGGCCATGCATGGCGGATGGGGCGTCGCCGTGATTTGAGAGCCCGGCGGAGATATTGGGGGGATTGAGGCGTGGTGCGTTTAGACAGGGTACGGGGGAGGGGCGTCATTCATATTAGCTATCGATCTGTGTCAGGGAGGATTACATTTAGGCACCACGGTCAGATGTAGTGAGCCTGCTTCTGGCATAACTGGGAACAAGGTAACCTGCGGATGTCATTGAAAATACCAGCAGTGTCCTGGGGCTGCATACATTAAATCCAATCGTATATAAATCATAACTTTACTGGCAAGAGGTTTTTAGTATCCATGTAAAATGTGGCATGGCACAGTAACCATGATGCGTTGGGGTCTTCATTGCGCTCGCATCAGAATTCGGCTTGGACGGTATTACGGTATATACCCCGGTATTTAGAAATCCCGATGGTATTGTTTTTAATTTCGAAAAAAAAATACAGACGTGCCTCTTACTATGAAAGTCATAAGGACATGCTGCTTTGAGGTGATGTACTGTGTTCCATAACGTCAGTGGGATTGGAGCCTCACTTAAGTAAAAATAAATAAAATAAGCAAACAAAGAAGTCGAAGAATGACGCGGTATTTTTTTTGTCGATGATACAAAAACAACACGTGACGTGTACTGCTGGAGCATGGCACGGCAAACCTGAATCAGTGTGCACGTGATCGCAGATCGTGCAGTGACAGTGATATCAATACATGAAGGGTGATTTATTATTTTTTTAAAACTTCAGCAAGGATTTCTCCTCGTTTCCATAGCATTCAACGTCCACAATGATGAGCCGGTTCAAACTATCTCTGATTCAGGAGTTTACAGTAGGTTAGTTGATTTACGTTATTTATTGTATCCTGTACAAGGGTGAAATGTCTGGAAGGTATGACGACATGAAGAAATGGATATCACTCAAGCCTAGCGAGAATATACTGTATTTTGAATGAATAAATGAATGTTGGTTCAAATCTGTCATTTGACATTTTATGCCAGTTTAAAGCCTTCTGTTTTATCACATGGCCTAAAAAGCAAGAAATTGGTCATTTTTGTCGAACATTTAAACTGACCGGCAGAGTTTTATCACAATTTGTAATATGAATAAATTTGTTTTTATAGTAAATATAGATACAGAACAGATCAACTGTATAAATGAGTCTATTTGAAGCGACAAGCTCTCACCTACACCCTGCTGTACAGCCAGGCTGCCAGTGTCATCATAATTTCACAATACTTTTTACACCATTTCTGGTTAGTTTTAGTTAGTATTAAATAATCAGCATTTAATTGTGCAGAATCCATAGTTGTCCCTACACCACACACCTAATTCCTAAGCAGCTGTAATGAAACAGTCTTTATCAGAACCTTTCATTTGCTCTAATAAATTCTTTATGAAACCGTTGTGTTTCACTTTATGGGTATTGGTTCCGATGCTTCAAAACAGGCCAGCTTATCGCAGTTCATGAGCACAGTCATGGAGGGGAATAGGCCCTTAGAACCAGCAGCAGTGCTGTTTATATTTGGAGTTCCTCACGTTCAATTAACAGATCACTGCTGACAGACTGTCAGCCCCATTACACGTGTATGCCATTGCTATTGGCTGCCATCTTGACGTCATCATTGGCAGAGCACTTGCTGCCCTCCATCACATGACACATTTTAGTACCTCTGTTTGCTCCTTATATGCCCCCCCCCCCTGACATTCTGTCATTTGACACTGACCCTGAAGTCCCCAGGCAGGTCTTTTAGCAAAACTGTCCAGCTCCTCTGCCTTGACTGTGTCAACTTAGGCATCTGCGTCACAGATGGGCTCCGGTGGAGTCTGCCAAAGCCAGCGTGTGGCTGGAGGAAGCCCAGTAGAGCCCCCCCCCCCCACATCTGTTGAGTACTGAACAGATGCATTTTAAACATCTCATAGCAGATATTCCATGCATTTACACAGCTGGAGTACTGTAGAAGCTGAGCAGAAAGTACTTCACTAATAGGTGCAGAGCAGAACCATGCACCTGAGAAGTAAATCAGCACAATTATGAGCCAGCCCACTGCCTCAGGCATACCTTCACGTGCTCTGATTTTTTCATTCTTTTTACCTATTGCACATTTCTGCCTTTCCCCAATCCTTGGTGAAAGTGTTAACACTAATTAAATATGTACTGAAGTGTGAAGTAAATTAGATCATGGACAGCGTGTTCTCCGCCTCTTTGTAAGCTGTTTTTAGAGCTCATCGGATCCATTAATGAGATGCTCATGGAATTGAGGGGATGGATTCATTAACAGGTAGAGGGACCGTAATCCTTGCTTGAGCCGGCAGCATGTCAAACGCCTCCCAGGTCAGCTGTCCAAGAGCAAACCCTGTAATCCATGTATGTGGCATCTTCAGATGCTAGCTAGTTATGCTAGTTATTCGTGTTCATAAAGGCTGCTGACCTCACTGTGCTTCAGCGGTGGAGAAATGGCTCCAGAGGAGCATCCTGGTGGCCTCCACGAACACTCTCAAACGGTCTGAAAATGTGTTGCTCTTTCTCCAGTAATGCTAACCCTTATTCCTGGGTATTCGCTGGCAGCTCAGCCTAGCTGCACAAATGCCTCAACTCCTTGACAGCCGTATGTGCCGTTTGCCTCACTTGTTTGTGGGTTTGGAAAAAAACATCTGGTAAATAGAAATAAAGTTAAAAAAATATATAAAAAGTAAATATGAGATGTTGGTGTGGGGGGCATGGTGGTGCTGTGGTTAGCACTGTCACTCCACACCTCTGGGACCAGTGTTTGAGTCTCCACCTGGGTTCCATGAGTGTGGAGTTTGCATGTTCTCCTCGTGTCGTTGTGGGGTTTCCTCTGGATATTACGGTTTCCCCCCCCCCCACAGTCCAAAAACATGCAGAGGTTCATGGAGTTACCGAATGGTGTGTGTGTGTGTGTGTGTGTGTGAGTGAGTGAGAATGGTGTGTGAATGCACGCTGTGATGGTTGGAGCCCCGTCTTGGGTTACACTCTGCCTTGTACCCATAGACACCAGACCACCATGACCATGAATAGGTAACAGAAAATGGAGGGTTGGGACTTTGGAGTGACCTGACACCCTGTAGTGAAAACAAGCATTAAGAAATGTCTGACGTGTATATAATACATTTTGTACCACCAGTGTTGTGAGGCAGTAAAGATGCTTGTGACTAAGTAGCCATCTTTCATGGGGATTTTTCCATGCAAACATTTTTATCAAGTGGAAATAAAACATTTTAAACGGCCAGTGGGGTGTTCACAGATTGAAATGGCTTAAGTGTACCAATGAAACACATGAACATTTGCAAATCAGCAAAGTATAATATGCTAAATGGAGCATCTCAGATTGTAGATTCTCTGTCACTGGTGAGATGACGCTGTTTGTCTGCATCCTTTAACTCTGTGTTTTCCTGTCCAATTCTCAGGGACCCAGAGACAGTCCACATTTTTGCTCCCTCCCAGCTCCCGGGAGCAAAAACATGGAGCGACTGTGGGTCCCTGATGACGGGATTGGGAAACGCTGCTCTAACCTGTCCTCACGTGACCTTGCAGGAGGCCACCATGAAGGATGTCATGGCCAACAACAACACAGCCAGTATCTCACAGGCGAGGAAAACCGTGGAGCAGCTAAAGATGGAGGCCTGCATGGACAGGATAAAGGTGAGCGGGAGCTGTGCGTGTCTATACAGCTAAGGGGCCCCCGGCACTGCAGTGAAGCTGAACATGTAGATGTTAGTGAAGGGCTGTATCACATTTGCCTGCTGAAAGCCAGGTAGTTTAACCTGACAACAGAGGAACACCCTCACAGTGGGAATGTATGGGGGGTAATTTGGCTAAAGCTCATCACATATATCAGAGGCTAACTCACATTAGGTGTCTGTAACTTTACAAACACCACAGTATTTTCATATATTAAGTGCTAGGTAAGTGGCACAAGCGGTGGCTTTTTGGGATTGGACTGTGTAAGTGTGGTCTGAAGGTTGTTGGTTCAAATCCCATGCTTGGTGATTTCACCATTGTGCCCATAGCAAGGCCCTTAACCCTAACTGCTCCAGGGACTGGCTGACCTTAATTTCTCAGATGTACATTGCTTTGTGTAAAAGCTTCTGCTATGAATAGATATAATGTAAGTCATGGCGCAAGCGAATGCCATTCAGAATCAGTTGAGTTTTCACACCTGTAATTCAAATTCAGTGTATCTGTAGAGTATCTTCATCTACCCAACTAAAAGTGCACTTTGATGCCAAACTACTGCAGTGATGCGGAGGCTTGGACAGGAGCTGTAGTGCAGAAATAAAAACTGAATTCAAATCAAGGAGACTACCAGTATCTTCTGGGATATCAATTGGAAAAAGGGGGAACAGCCCTATTTAGGATGTAGGAGCCTGTAAGCATGACCTTAAGTAGGAGGCTGTACATCACAATCATCCAACCATCCACTTATCCTGGTCAGCACTGCGGTAATATCACAGTCTATTTTCTAAGTTTCCATAAACTGTGATTTGTCTTGGAACATGAAACATCAGTTATAAATAAAAAGGTCCAATCGGTACGCAGGATCTGTGCTGCAGGGTCCCTGCATCTCCATACTTGTCAGTATCTATCACTCACTGCTCTCCCTATGCCTCAGAGGCAGCAGTTGCATCATCGGACGCACATGGAAGTGTCTTATGTTTACTAGCGCCCCCTGCAGGATAGGCTGATCCAAGGACAGGGTGCCACCTCCACCTTCCCATGAGGCTCAGGGTCAGCTGGGGCTGTCGCTCCTGCCCACCCTCATGGTGGTGGTCTCGACACAGCCTGTGTTTGCAGCTCATAGGGCAACAAGCTAGTGACGGACTCCACACGTGAACGTACGTGCTTGTATGCCACATATGTGACACACAACACGTATACCCATGAATGCAGGCTGACTGGCTGACCAGCAAAGCTGATTTTCACCAGTTCCCTCTGGTTTTTGTCCCCAAAGGGCTGAGTAGATTTTTTTCCACCTACCAGAAGGCTGTTACGCCGTTTTTCAGCTTTCTTGGTGGGTGGAGTCCTGTAGACTGTGATACTGTGTTGTTATATGTATAGACTAAGTAATTAAGTCTAACGAAGGCTGCACTCAGACCTGTTCGATACAAAGGGCATCGCCATGCTATTATTCACAGCAGATGCATACACACACTGACTCCGAAATGTGTGTCTCATTGCAGAAATTATGCAAGAGATTACCGTCAGATAGCTGTACTAATTTTATACATTTCTATTCTGTATAAATGGTGTGGCAACCTTTATAAAGTAAATATACCAGTCTATGCGCATGCTCCATGCATTACTATATATATCGCTTCCGAATCAATCGGGGCGCGAAGGAATTGCAGGGGGCCGCAGGTGAGGAAATAAAAAGCAGAACTCTTTTGGGAGGGAGCGGTTGAGCTGGGGGATACCTATTTTGAAATTGCATTATATGCCAGTAGACATTACACGACACTAACAAATAAAAATGATTAAAATTTGTAAGACAGACTGGCACCACGCATCAGATACATCGGACTGCTATGACAAGTAACGTAACGAGTTTACGGGTGGGAAATGTATTCAGTTAACTTACATACTTTGGATTCTATATGTAAGGTTTATTTGCTGTCTTTTTGCACCGTGGAATTATCTACTGAGTCTTAATTGCAGTTAGTAACACGAGGCCCGCCCTCGTCTGTCGTCAGGCTAAGAATGACGCTGAAATTACCCGTCTCTCCGATGGCCGTGGTCGTAATGCAAACCCTGGCCGCTGCTACTGTCAACACAAATCACTATCGTTTTTTTTTTTAGAAAAAGGGGACGCAATAAGATTAAAGTAAAAATTCGACTAGCCCTAACAGCCTTGATAACTTCAATCGGCCTATGATAATTGTAATAAATTTCGATAAACACAGTAATTAGTCTTTTGTCATTTTGTCAAATAAGGATTCAGCATATAACTTTATGAGTATATTTTTTATAAGAGCGTTGCTGCGGCACAAAATGAGCATTACAGGTCATATATATGTCGTCCTGACGTGTAGCAGGTCGGCTGCAGAGACGACGCGACCTCTGTTCGCTGGCGATAATGCTGATTATTGTAAATGAGCAACCTTGGTTAATTTATCAAAGCTGACGCAGGCAAAAAGCAGATATTATGAGGGTTCCGCAGATTTGCTTCCTGTTTCTATGGGAGCAGAGCTCTACATTTTAAGTACTATAATATTTCACTGCATAAGCAGACTCGCGGTAATCTCTGGCTTCCAGATCAGATACAGCTAGTAAAAGCCATTCCTGTGAAATAACCTTTTCTGAAACATCTCGACATACCTATATATCGGTGTGTGTGTGTGTGTGTGTGTGTAATGCCAAATGTCTTGTATTTTGTTTGATTACTTATGATTACGGTTAGGGTTGGGTTGAGGTTAAGATCGTCATGTTGAGATTAAAGTTTTCCACATACTGTAGAAATGAATGGAGGGTCCCCACAAAGATATAACTACAAACCTGTGTGTGTGTGCGTGCGCGTGTTTGTGCTTTTTGGGAACGTTTTATTTGTTACTTTTTATGCTAATGTTTTAACTGACTTTAGTGATTCCTCATGAGAATGTCCCTTATGTCTTGCCGTTTATACTGTGATATGTGATGTGCCTTTTTCCATAAAAAAGTTTTTCTTTATTTGCTTTGCGTTGAAGACCTTTTTGGAAAATCAGTATAATTAAAAATAATAAACTCCCATTTTGAAATATTCACATATTATTTGGAAAATAGTGCAACGTATTTCATCTTGTTTAGACATTTTTTCATGAATCGGCCAGTTTTTGTGAATAATAATGTTCTTTTTTAAAGCTTTAAAAAGAAAAGTCAAGTCAATTTAGTTGTTTATAATTTCATTATAAAATATGGCAAAATAATGTCAGGGTGTCTGTCATGAAGGTCAGTTATTCATTTAACGTATTATATTAGTATTAAATAGTATAAATATTTATAATGTAAAACCATATTTAATATTATTTATTGGTTATTTGTTTTTTTAATAATATCATAAAAAATATTAGTTTAATTCTTTAGTCACTTGCAATCAGTGTATAATGTGTACACAGTGTTGTCTATGAATTTTAAAATAATTACTAATTCACAAGACTAGCGGTGTACTTCTGTATTACCATGGTGCCATCTGATGTCAAGTGTCAGTCCTGCTAGGTTACATTTACTAAGCAGTTCCATGTAGATAAATAGAAAAAAAGCACAATTATTTCAATGTTATGTAGGCTCATGGCAAGCATGGTACAGCTAATAGCAGGACGCACTGCTAGCAGGCGGCTGCGTAATTACAGCCTGCCTGCACCATGCCGCTCTGCATGACATGCAACCCAGGGGCCGGCTGCCCGCTGCTTTTTCTGTTCCCCATTTGGTGCAAATTCCAAAATGCCATAAAGCTGTTCTAACTGGAGCTGTAGGACAGGCGTCCTGATAGGCTGGTGGTTGGTGAAGAGGTCAAAATGGGACCAGCAGGATTATATAGCGCAGGACCACAGTCTGGGACCTGTTCACTCTGATGGAAGGGCTTGTAGCTCTGCTAGATGGATAGATGGATGATGGGTGTTACAGATGGGCATAGTAGAGGATGAAGGGACCATCCATGCTGTGGCTTAAAATATAACAAGGGATTTTATCTTAAAAGAAAACAAGAAACAAAAGGAACCACAAAGGGTCTAAAACACAGGCTGGTAGGTAGAAATAATGAACTAAAGCAGGGGGAAACACTGGAACACACAAGGCAAATACAGGGAGCAACACAGGAACACACAAGGAAAATACAGGGAGCAACACAGGAACACACAAGGCAAATACAGGGGGCAACACAGGAACACACAAGGCAAATACAGGGAGCAACACAGGAACACACAAGGCAAATACAGGGGGCAACACAGGAACACACAAGGAAAATACAGGGAGCAACACAGGAACACACAAGGAAAATACAGGGAGCAACACAGGAACACACAAGGCAAATACAGGGAGCAACACAGGAACACACAAGGAAAATACAGGGA
>JABFEB020000041.1:13902635-13937075 GCA_019775895.2 Stomatorhinus ivindoensis
AACACACAAGGCAAATACAGGGAGCAACACAGGAACACACAAGGAAAATACAGGGAGCAACACAGGAACACACAAGGAAAATACAGGGGGCAACAGAGGAACACACAAGGCAAATACAGGGGGCAACACAGGAACACACAAGGCAAATACAGGGGGCAACACAGGAACACACAAGGCAAATACAGGGGGCAACATAGGAACAACTGCAGCAGAACAACTACATTGACCAACACAAAAATAATGCAAGGGCAGGTACTTCAATACAGACATGATGAGGTGTAAGACAAGAGAGAGGTGTGGGCAGTGACAAGCACTAGGAACAAGCACAGGTGAGGGCAATCAACAGATAAAAGTATCAAACACCAGGGGAGATATAACTGAGGCTGGCCTCTAGCAACAACCAAGGACGACCTTGATGATATAGCTCAGCCCTTGATGTCATGTGGTGACCCGAGGAACATAAGCAGATAACACCAAATAGGATGGCCAGCGACAACTGCCAGTCAAACGGGGAACTGACATACAAAAAGGGGCAGGACAGTGACCAATCCTGATAGACAGACAGACAGAGAGAAACTTTATTAATCCCAAAGGAAACTGAAAGTGGTATATAAATATGGGTATTTGCCAGATGGATATTACTAGATATCTATCATGAGGCCATGATGTTTGCTATAGAAAACACCCTAACATCATACCTTTATATATTTATATACCTCTGCTGCATTGTGCCTTCTCATTCCTGGGGCTTTGGGGTCAGTTCTGACCTTGGGTCTGAGTGTAATTCTTGCATGCTCTGCTCATGTCTTTCCTGTGAAAAGGCATTCAGTTTGCGTCAGCTTTTGTCACTAGTTTGGCCATAGTGAGTGTCTCATTCCCTGTGATGCTCTCCTGACTTCCTGGGATGGGGGTCAGGCTGACTGTCATCCTGTACTGGAGAAGCGGTTTCAGGTCCTCCATATTGCCTGAAAAAGCGTCTTCTGAAACATTCTCCATGTCTCCGTGTCATTGGCTGGGAGGAGGATGATTGGAGTCTCAGGTGTGGGCACAGATGGGCACAGTTTCTTGCCCCGCCCGCCCCTTCAACCCTCTCGTCATAGCTACCCCTGGGAGCCTAGCTTGAAGTCGGCTGTCCTTAGACACACTCCCTCGGTGTGACTCTTATCTAGTGCACACAACTGTGCAAGCAGTGGCAGATAGAGCTCTGCAGTCCATTTAGAGGGATATTTAAAAATAAGAATTTCCATCCATACATTTTCTAATTATTGTTCCAGTACAGGGTCGCAGAGGCAGCCTTGGGTCTAGTTTGTGAGGCATAGAGCATGAGGAATGGGATCACCCTAGATGGGATGCTTATCCAAGAAAGGAAACAAGCACGCACACACTATAGGTGATTTAGAGCCACTAGCTGCATGGCACATGGAGAACATGCAGACTGCACACACAGAACAGCAATTGGGGTTGAACCCTCATCCTTGGAGTTGCAAGATAGAAATGCAACCCACTGAACCCCAAAAATTGCTGTTCTAGATAAATGCATGTGTGTAGGTTATATGACTTTTAATGGATTATTGTGATTAATTTAGCTGTATATGTGTTCTTAAGCTGTGGTTTAATGTGTCAGATGACAAAGTAAAGTTCATTTTACCATGATTTTCAAGATGCTATTTCAGACTTCCTCTCTCTCCTACGTGTACAAGGATTCTCAGCTAAATACAACAGTACAGCACATCTGGAGATTTAGTGTAGGAGATGAGGGTGAAAGCAACTATGATATTGCACATAAACATAAAACCATCTTAATAGCTTAATAAAAGCACCTAATCTCAAATTGTTACTATAAGCGATATGAATGACACAGTAATATATTAGCTTCTATGTAAACAGTGCTCCTTCATTAATTCATTTTTACATTTTACGGATAGTGAGTATGTCAGACGCAGTTACCCAGAGCAACATATGTGACCCGTACACTGACAGTCATTCGGTACAGCCACGAAGTAACAGCTTCACCAATTCTCACGACGTGGCCCAACTGTTAGCGTGAAGTTGTGCTTGGCTGCTGGGCCTTAAGGCTGGTTTAAATTTCCATGTGGAATCCATTGTGTATAATATCGACATATCTACACATCAGCCTTTAGACTACTTCACAGTTAACACCCCCCCCCCCCCAAAAAAAAAACATAACACCAGCTGTGTCCTTCCAAGTTCCAATGCCTTGTCTTGCCAGGCATTCAAAACACTTAGCTCAAAATAAAGGGGGGGGGGGGGGGTAGACAAGGACGTAAGGATGATATTTGTTCACTAGCAGGGTCTAAAGTCTCACTTCATTTTCTTGAAAGTGGAACCTTAAGCCTTGCTGGAGGTGCTTTCGGCTGGTTCTATCCGGATCAGATTGGTTATGTCTGGTTATGTTGGTTTCCTCCAGCGATGACGCGTGCGTGTGTCTGCGTGTTGCATCCCCTAGGTGTCAAAGGCGGCGGCTGACCTGATGGCGTACTGCGACGCCCACATACGGGAGGACCCACTCATTGTGCCGGTGCCTGCCTCCGAGAACCCCTTCCGGGAGAAGAAGTTCTTCTGCGCCATCCTCTGAAGTCCGTGCCTGCCCCCCCCCCGCTCCCAGAGGCAGGCCGTCCCTGCCGTACCCTTCACCACCTTGGAGTCGACCGGCACCAGCGGGAGTTTAGAGGCAGACGCGACACTGCGTGTGGTTCTGGCCGGGTCACCAGAGGGCTCGTGTCAGCCATCTTTGGGGAGTCATATAGCTCTCTGTGTCTCCTTTTGAATCCTTATGCTTCTTTATTAGAGAACAGCTGCCTAGAAAGGTCTTTCGTTTACCTTAGCTACTGGATCACGTGGGCCTCAGGAAAATGATTCACCACTCCAAACATGCTCATTCCGTTATCTTTGCTAATCCCCAGATTCCTTGGTTGGGATTACCCTCAACCAACTGACCCAAAAATGGAACCCATTTGGCCTTACAGGATCGCACTCACACCTGTCCAGAGAGTGTGTGTGTGAAATACACATCAGTATGAACAATCTGGGGGAAGTAAACATCACACTAGCTACATTTATTAGTACTTTAGCTTTTTCGTAATTCACACTTTTGATATTTTTCTCTCTTGTCCATGATCACAGCAGTGTATAAAAGGCAGGATTTTACTTTGCGTAATTTCAGTAATTACATTTCAATTATTATATTATGCCATTACAATAGCAGATTATCATGTATTATTGTTATTATGGTCACAGTATTTTTTGCATAGGATCTGTTCCCTGTTCGGAGTTTATTATCCAGCTTTTTATGCCTTTTGGTTTTCCGGTTTATAAGATTAACATTCTAGAGAGTCCAGCCTCCTGAGTGCTGGTTCGTATTACGCATGTTTGCAGTGGAGGGTTCTGCACACACAGGTTCACAAATGGCAGCAGAACATCTTACAACATTTCAGCAGCTGCCTTGGATGCAACAGAAAATGATCTGTATTCATTTGTGCAAAAAGGTAGATTATACTTCATATATGAGTTACTAAAGTCTCCTTCAATTGCTTATTATCTAAACACAAAAGTGAAAAATCTGTGACATCTGACTATGAAATCTACTTTTGTATTCCATTATCTGAGTATTACAATATTCACAAAGATCAAACTTTGTATCTGTTTCCAGGCTCCAGGCTTGAGTACTGTTAAGGAAATACTGCTATCACCAGTTCAATTAAATGCATGTGTAAATTAAAATTCAGTTTTCCAAAAAGGCCCCTTAGCTTGTAAAGGAGAGATTTTGCTAAATATTTATTGTTCCTTTCTCAATCTCTCTGTTTTAAATACTAAATAGGCTACTAAAAACTCATCTTTATTGTTGAATGGACCTTTTATTACTATTCATATATGTTTATAATTATCTTATGTTCAGTATATGCTTGTATTTATGTTCGCACAATGCCCTGATTAGAAAAGCTATATTAGGATTCAGTCTACAATGTTTCTCAAACCACCTGGCCCAAAATAGCAGAGGGTTTTTTTCCTCATACATTTTTCTAGATAACCGTCGTTATTAATGAACTGATTATTGAAACTATATACACAGTATTGGACCATTTCCTGCAATTAAAGGGCCCTTCTTCTCGTGCTCATCTGATAGCTCTTCCCAGAATGTTTTTATAAAGCCATTTTAAAACCTCCCCCACATTCGATTGCTTGCAAATTTTCCTTGGTTGTTTTCCCCTTCACTATTCACATCACTTCATTTGGGCAATGATGTGCTATTAGACTCATACAGTGGCAGGAACATGCATGCTCGTCTGATCACTTAAGCCTCCTCCCATCTTTGGAAAGAAACTGTAGATTGTATCATATGTAGAGTGCCAAGTACGGTGGGTAAGGTGCACCTAATGCACCAGTATATCACCGTATTGACCGAAAAAGCACAATTTACAAGTTTTTGTTGTTGTTGTTGATGTTGCTGGATTTGTAGACTAGTTATTTTTACAAAAAAGATCTACTTTGCAGAGCACAGAGTATCAAATGAAATGCGTAATATTTCTACTGCTCATTGAAAATTAACATTAAAATTGTTTTGTAAGTTGTACTATAGAGAATGTAGCAAAGTATGAGGCATTTAATCCAATGAGGATAGTGACTAGTCCTTTGATGTCCACTATCTTCACATTACAATGTTTTTAATGAGAAGCAATTTTCCTTTATGAAAAGATTCCCCAATTATCTGTCTGGATTAGCCTTTACACCAGGGTTGGGCAATCTTTTCCAGAAAGGGCCGTTGGGTAGGCGGGTTTCACTGCAAATTACTTTACTAATTAGAGGACTGATTGGCTGAAGAGTCCTCACACCTGGGTTTGAACAGCTGACCTACAGGTTACCCCAAAAACCTGCATACATACCGGCCCTTTACAGATAAGATTGGCCACCCCTGCTTTACGCCCATCTTTGGTTTTTCGTGGAATTATGAGATGAAAGTGACTAGAATAAATGATTTGGCTTTGTGTATGTGAGGCTGTAACAGAAAAAGAACGCATGTGAAAATATTTATATTACCTAGACTTTGTCAACCCTTTAATAGATTATAAATACTAGCCTGAAGGTCATAAATTCGTCATTTATGAAAATGGGAAAAGTTTATTCAAATGTTTTGCTGTCACTTCACTTGCAGAAAAAGTTTGAAACACACGTGTGATCATATATTAGAACAGTGTTTCCCAACCCGGTCCTCGGGGACCCCCAGACAGTCCATGTTTTTGCTGAGGACTAATTTGCAGGTAGTTTGGAGGGAGCAAAAATGTGAACTGTCTTGGGATCTCAAAGGACCAGATCGGGAAACACTGCCTTAGGAATTCATTGTAAGGATGGTGGGAACTGGGAAAATGTACATTCAGGAGGACAGTTGAAAGATGATTCTTGGACCTAAATGTAAAGTGTAATTGTGCAATTACAGGTGAAAGTGACATTTTATTATCAACTGAAATTTGGCTTGCATGTTTCTACCTTCTTCTCTGAAAGTGAATAGAATTGTTGAAGTTGAATATATTCCTTCTCCTATAATGTATGTTTGACAGGGGCAGTTTGTCACTGTATTGTAAGTAAGCATAGCTGTTTAGACAAATGTGATTCATGTGAAAACACACTTTTGGCTAAAATCTCAGGCTTGTTTACTGTTTGTTTGACTAAACAAAATAAATGGAAAATAATTAAAGCTATACATTTATGTTTCTTGACCTTTATTTTTCCTCAAATAATATTTTATTTTCCCAGAAGTTTTTAAAATTATTAAACATAGTTCTTATGTCATTGATATTTTAAAGAAATGTATTTATCATTGGAAAACAATTATTTTGGAGGTGTTTGGCTGAAAGAAATCAATTTTTAGCATAAATGCATCTGTTTAAGGGAGTAACATAATCGGGGCTGTAGCTTGGAATTCTAGACCTCCTGGCACAATGTTGCCCTGGGCCCCCAGCCCAATTTTTTATAAATAATTTTACATATTCAAGAGCCCCTGTAATGTGTTGGGGCCCCTGAATCTACCAGGGTATCCAAGTCTGTACTGTGGCCCTGAGCACAGTGGCTCAGTACTTGGTACTCATACCGCCCCCTTCAGGGTTGAGGGCTTGAATCCCACCCCTGCCCTTTGTGGGAGGTTTGCATGTTTTCCTATGGCACTATCCTTCTAGTCTAACTAAAAATGTATTGAGGAATTGAAATTCTGTTGCTTCCTGTGAAATTTCTGTCATTCGTTTGGGCTGTAGGAAGAACAGAATCATCTAGGGACATGGCAAAACTGAATAAATATAATCTTGCCAACCGTATACCTGCAGAGATTATGTCACCAAATAATACATTTAAATCTAAATATTAGAAGTAATAAGGTGAAAGGTCTAATGTGGTGTTATTTGGGTGGAATTTTGTTTTATGAATTAATTGGTGGTGAAAATTGTTGATGTTTTTGAAATACAACTGTTTCAGCATAATTTATGAGTACAATAGTATCATATTTACTATTACCACTGATGATAATAATGAGAACTTAGTTTCATGCTATTGTACAGGACGTTTTCCTTCATTTTGGATATGGTCATTAAAATATTTCTTCAGAGTATAATATCAGGTTCACCTTCAGTGTTTTCCGGCATATTTTACACGGTAAAAATGTGCGGTAATTCGTTACCGTAAGCCTTAAGGTAAGAGAATTGCGGTAGGGTTGACGCGCAGCACTTACGCTGCGTGACACACGCAGGAACGCGACCAGCAGAGCGTCATGAAGGGCGCCGCAGCTATATAGTGGACGGCCTGCTCACATTTGGGATTGGTTTGTGTTTTGTAAAGCTGTGTCGCTATGAAGACTTGTTTAGCTCCCTGAATGAGTTGAAATTTTACCTTTTATCATTGTTCATGAGAAGCGCTGTATTGCTGCTGTTGTGTCCGTGTATTGTGGCAATACTGATCCATGCCTGGTTGATACTGTATAGACCGTCTGGTGGGTCATCCAGGGATCCAGGTATTTTGATCGCGTCGGGTTATAAATTAAGCTTTTGTTTTTACTTTAGCGGATATTGCCTTTCATGACAACAGATAGCAGTGCTGGTCTTTTCACTTCCGATCATTAACTGCATGCAAAAAACCTACTATTAACAATAACTGTACAGGTTAATATTTGGTACTGTTACAAAGATTTCTCAAACGGTTTTTTTTATAGTACATTCAGTATTTTTGGTGGCGACGTGTTTTTCATTGTATTATTATACATGTTGTTTCTGTTAAGTTACATGCGTTTAAACGGTAGTGCAGAGACAGCGTTGCATAATAGACAGATGACTACTGGTGTAAGCAAAGAAAAAGCAAATTTATATTTAATACAGCAGGTGGGCTTTCGGTCGATGTACTGGTGGGGATTCTTTCGGCGCGACACCACTATGATCTCAGGGAGGCGATAAGGGAGACCTGGATGGGGTATCTCCGGAACCATCCCTATTTCAGACACAGGTTTGGTTCCCGTCTAATATCCTGTGCGCTTTATTGCTTAGACTGTAATTCAATGAAAGGGACTAAGAAATCTTATGCACACACATATTTTTCCAAAATCTTTTTTTTTTCTGTCTTTGTCCTGTATGTTGTCTTGAAGAGTGGAGGTGAAATTCATTGTAGGTCGGCATGGCTGTCACATACCAGAGGAGGACAAGGAAGACCCGTACTCGTGTACCCTGCTGAATCTGACAGAAGCAGCACATGGTAAAATGCAGAAACGCTTTATCCCCCGGGAGCTCATTATAAAGTGTACCAAGTTTATGATGCTATTAGGAATACACATAATGTCTGAAATTAAAAAATAACAACAATTTCAGTCAAAATCGTAATTGTATATGGTAAATATAGTACAAACTTAAAAACAAAAAACACATGGTGGTCAAAAACTCCAATTTGGATCAAAATTTAATTAAGCGTTTCATCAGAGATAAGTGGCACTAGGCTTCAGACAGTACTTGCGCTGTGAATTAAACCAGGTACGCCAAAAGTTTTTTAGAAATCATAGATTTTTTCTGTCTGGCTGAAGATGTTCGGTGCATCTTTTCTACGCCCAATCCTCCTTCCCTTACGCTTTAAAGTGTCTTTGGGGAGGTGAGGGCACCATTGATAACCAGGTCCAGGCCTCCTGTAGAGTTCAAATCAAAGATGAGTTTTACCCAGGGCGCATCAAACCTTGCATCAGTAATTGCCAGGAGTCTGCTTCGCTGATATTCATGCTGATGTTGACTTTCAGTGGCTGGACAAGAGTTGGAGATTGTCAGCAAGCTCCAGGCACCTGTCTTGAGCCCCTCTGACGTCCCGGTGATCAGCTTCGACTTCAAGGTTCTGCATCCCGTCGTGATCACCCAGTTAGGGGTGTTCCCCAGAAGCCCAAACTGGGAACTCCCCGGGAACCTGTCAGTCACGCTCTTCCCGCTGGAT
The DNA here is from genome assembly GCA_019775895.2 of Stomatorhinus ivindoensis. NCBI lineage: Eukaryota > Metazoa > Chordata > Actinopteri > Osteoglossiformes > Mormyridae > Stomatorhinus > Stomatorhinus ivindoensis. The sequence continues at coordinate 13,911,096 of JABFEB020000041.1, forward strand.
CAGGAGGTGAGCCTGTGCACTGGAGAAGGTCTCTCATCTCTCCGGAGGTGCAAAATGCTGGAGTTTTCTTTGTGGAGATTTTGCTGCATTCCATTTACCTTGGAGGTTGGAAGTCGGAGCTGGGAATGACATCGTGCCCGTGTGTATTCTAAGATACAATCACACACGTGTGTTTCAAAATTTTTCTGCAAGTGAAGTGACAGCATACCTGACCAGGTTGGGAAGTCATTAGCAATACCAGAGACCTGTTTCAAAAAGCAAGATTTCTGGTTTAGTCAGATAACTTCCATCCATCCATTTTCCAACCTGCTTATCCTACAGGGTCGCAGGGGGTCTGGAGCCTATCCCGGAAGTAATGGGCACATAGGCAAGGAACAACCCTGGACAGGGGGCCAGCCCGTCATAGGGCACACTCACACCTATGGGCAATTTAGTAACTCCAATTAGCCTCAGCATGTCTTTGGACTGTGGGGGGAAACCAGAGTGCCTGGAGGGAACCCCACGACGACATGGGGAGAACATGCAAACTCCACACACATGGAACCCAGGTGGAGACTTGAACCCAGGTCCCAGAGGTGTAAGGCCACAGTGCTAACCACTGCACCACCATGTAACTTCTGCTTTCTGAAATAGGCCCTGGTTCTAGCCCCGTTAATTGTTAGCCATTCATGGCAATACCAGTTAATAACAACACATTACGCGGTATTTTGTGCATAAAAATACTGTAGCAGCTTGTCCACCGATAGCAATTTGACAGTACTATGTGTACGACTGATTTAATGAGCCACAAATAAGTGCTAATAAACCGTATAAAACTACAGCTTTGACTTATCTTGATAAAGGGAGCAGCCATCTTGAATTAGTGATGGCTGATTTGCGAATGTATCGTTCTTTTTAACTCGTTTTTTAGTGAACGGGTTAAACCGATTCATAAGTCTGAACGAATCGGTTTTAAAAATTATTTTAAAACATTTTTTAAACTGATCTTTAGATTTTCGACATCCAAAAGCATCACCTGCGATTTCTAAATAATTTTTCATGTTCCGCCTGCGCTTGTCTTATCACTTTTAGGTTTATTCTTATGTTCGTCACTTACATTCGTCACTTTTGCGTTCCTAGACTTCCGTCTGGTGCCGAGAACATTCGAACAGCCGAGTACCTGGTCTCTTAAGTCCAAAAAACCCGAGAGCCTGTTCGATGAACGAATTGAACTTGCATCTTTTCGGACCCTTGCTCGGTGAATCAAACGAACGGTTCACGTAGGTGCACTTATTACAGAATTAAATAGCATTCTATATCTAGCATAAATTAGAATAGCTGGTACAGAGGAAATTTTAGTAACATGATTGGACTGAATCAGCTCTGAAAAAGAATATAGTTACCATAACTGGTATGTGCCTACACTAAATATGAAAATTGAAAATGGGACCAAAATATGTGTATACCAGGCACTATATGTTGTCAAAATTTTTACTTTTGGCTCATGAGTTTTTGTCCATGTTTTATTTTAAGTTTTAAAATATTAAAACAAGAGAAAATATTTAGTTTCCACTATGAATACATCTCTGAACAACCTTCGGAACTGACTAAAATGTCAAGATCTGAGCTGTACGGTGACTCTGTCATGTTGTACGTTAAAAACTCAGCTAGAATAAAGACAACAGGTATGTTCAGGACCAACTGATGAGGTTTTATTTTTTATTTAAAAGTTGTTAATTTTCCATGAATGGACATTTTATGACCTGTCCCCAGGAGCCAGTGATAAGTGTCCAATTCGGCCCTGACAGCCCTGGGAGAAACAGGAATGGAGTGTGGTACAAGACGGTGGAGAAGTTTATCCTACCCAAGGTGAGAAGTTGACCATGTGGACATCACAGCCCAGATATCATGACAACCAGGTCAACACACCCTTACCTGGAGGTTATAATTACTACAACTGGAAAAAATAAAATAGTGAAGGACTGTGACTGGAGAAACCCCATCATGGAGAGTGATTGAGAACCATGAGTACTGAAGCAGCCATAATGAACTTCCCTCACCATCTCCAGGGCTTTGAAGGGACGCTTCTCTGGGAGGCCCTGGACCCAGCCGATCTGACGATGGCGAACGTTTCGCAGGTGTGCTGGGACACTGGGGGAGGAGTGCTGAAGATAGCCACCGTAAGTTCATGCTCATCCGCTACTGGTCGCGTTAATAGTTTTCTAATGAATCAGTTATCTCGTGATTAATTCATTATCTTTTAAGCTAAGGGTGTTTCCTCTATAATTGCCAATTGTCACATTCACTAATGCATGATGGAAATAGATAAGCCATGTTGTAATTACTGAGAAGTATTTGATACTCCAGCATGGGCTCCTGGCTTGCTGTGACTGTGCTGGGGAAAAGGGGTGGATGGATGGATGGATGGCCAGACAAATAATGTTAATTTGGGGTCTCTGGCACTCCAGGTTGCAGATGGCATATTGCCACACAGAGAGGCACGCGGATTCCCTGGATTAGCAGGAGGATTCACCTTCTCCATCTACGGTACACTTGCATTCCTGAACATCTACAAAACCAAATCATGTTGAAACTCAACAGGGGAAGAAGGAAAGTTGCCTTTTTTTTGTGATGATGTCATACTGTGAACCGGGACTTGGTTGAAGCTCTGAGATCCACTCGCAGATACAGCAGGGCTGTCGGAGATGCTGCGGGGGCGCCCCGGCCGCATGACCACCCAGGAGGCCCAGCTGGCACAGGAGGAGGAGCTACTGGAGAAGGAGAGTCAGCGGCACGGCGACCTGGTTTTTGTGAATGTGGTGGACACCTATAGGAACGTCCCATCCAAGGTCCTGCAGTTCTACAAGTGGTAGGTCCCTCAGCTGGGGTCGTGGGTATATGCCTTCACAGTAGAAAAGCCAGGGCATGGATCTACAGCCCAAAGGAATGACAGTGACATGGCTGAGTCCATTAAAATGCACAGAATTTTGAACAGAAGCATGGAGGCTATAGTTCGTTCGTTTTTTTACTTCTTTATATACAATAACCTAGATACTTTTTTTTCAGTACAGTCAGCAAGTCGTTCTTTAGTAGGTCACTTTATGAAAGGATAGATGGATGAATATATGGATGGATGGTAGAAATAAGTAACCACTCTAAACAGTGGTAGACAGTTTTGTAGAAGCACAGCATGGAAAAAGGACTTTAGCTTTGAAGTGTTTAAATCACAGTTACAAATCATCACTTCCCAAGACCCAAGAGGACAAAGAGTTGAATTGGAAGTACATTGGTAGCAAGAAGACATCTCAAAAATCATTACAGGCCATGCCAAACGAGGACAGACAACATCAGTGGAGAGGAACAGCAGCTGCAATTTGAAGCATAGCACAGTCGCTAAATGCTAAACAGCCTCAGAAATGTGAATCAACACTTCTGTGACCCAGTTTCAACAGACCAGTATGTTCAGAAATTTACAAAGCTGTATATTATGGCAGTGCTGCTTTTTGAAAACTGTATGTGACACACAAAACACGTAATCTAATACAAGGAGACCAGAAGCTGAATCCTTCAGCAGCGGAGGAACAGTACTGTGGTCTTTTACTCTTTTTCCTACACCAGGATTTGTTAACGATTGGATAAAAACAAAGGATGCCTTCAACCCGTCGTCTGTTGGCGTGGGCATCTACCTCATGGGAGTCATTAGGTCCAATGAATGCTCTGCATGGTTATCTAACAGTCAAGAATATGTGGCCATTTTATAGGACTAAGTGTACTCCAAGGTACAAACATTGTTTCATCATGAAGAACCTCTACTGTAATTCAGTAATACTTATATAAAAACTATGAAACAAATCTTGAGTGCACAATTGGATGAAATCAAATGTCTAATGTGGCCTCAGTCTGGAGATCTGAACATATCCAAAACTTTTTTGAGAAGTTTGAGTGCAGAATGGTCCAGTATTCCACTACAAACAGTTCAGGACTTTGTATGACTACATTCCAAGAAAGACTGAAGTTCTGAAGGTAAATGGTGGCCACACTCTTTATGTCATCCTTAAAGATATTGTTAGGTATTTCGGTGATTTTTGTCCATTCTCAAGTAGTGTTCCACCATGAACATGGATACCACAACTTGGTTGAAGTAAATTGATGTCAAAACCTTCTGGACTCAGAATTCGCAGAGGGGAAATTGGCAAACTTTGAGTGAGGATGATGGTTATTACAACTCTGGTGTCTTGGTCTCATTAGGTCACTGAGAAATGCTGACTTCAGGCTGCTTCTGAAGACTGATGATGACTGTTACATCGATGTGGATGCTGTGCTGAGGAGAATCAAGGACCAGCACCTGGGCAAGAGGAACTTCTGGTGGGGAAAGTAAGTGCCACCTGCACTGCCACTGTGTGAGCTGTATACACATATACATTTATCCAAAACGATGTATGATTGAGGAAGCTGGTTCAACCAGTTGCTGGAACAATTGGGGTTAAGGGCCTTGCTCAAGGACCCACAGTGACATTACTAGCTATGTGTTCCTGTATGTCCTCTTGCAGTTACGCACCAGTGTGTTTGCATCATGTGGTCCTCCTTTCTTGGGGCTTGGCTCCAGTTTCAGGCAGAACTGGCCAGTGGACCGGGTTGGGAAGTGGCAGGAGCTGGAGTACTCTAGCCCAGTGTACCCAGCCTTTGCCTGCGGCTCTGGCTATGTCGTCTCCAGGGACCTCGTCGAATGGCTGGCTTTCAATGCAGAGAAGCTTAAAGCTTACCAGGTAGCAGACTGATGGCTTTTCATTTGGGGATTATAAAATATATCCCTAATATATTGTTGTTGTATGCTTATTGAGTAATTTTACAGTTTAGAAAATTAGTTGTGGGTAAGGCTGCACGTTACCATATTGCGCATGCACGATAATTACCAGGGCTTCAGATGACGGGTGTAAACATTTGTCCCAGTTACCAGCTTTTAGGTACTACACAGATGTTTGCTTGCATCCATAATTTAATAAGTAGAACAGTAGTATGCCTAAAATATTAACGAAGCATATTATGACACCCAAAATGTAGTAATCTGTATAAAGTTGGCATATCCTTATATTTAATGAATGTGTTTGACTTTAAACTGCAAAAAGTACCTCCATGCCACCCTCCTCTTTTTTTTTTTTTTACCTTGTTTATCCACAATAGGGCTAGGACGATTATTCAACGTATAAAAATGCGTCGACGTGGAATTTTAGTGTAAACGCGTTGTGTAAAACTACGTAAATGTATTGAAACTGCAACGCACTAAGTGATAAGCTAAACGTATTGTAAGGGAAAGTACTTTATCCCTTTAAGAGCACGTTAGAGCTGTCCTTTTAAGAATCGCACAATACAAATCTAATAATTGAATTTCTTCGCCACTCGAAAGCTACAATATTTTATTTATTGGACCTGCGGCATGGTTTTCATTTACAATACAAAGTTATTCCGCTAATAAGCATGCATCGTTAAAACTATATCAATTATAGACTGAATTCCAATGTAGTTTTGTCTAATATCGCCGGTGCCAGCAGTGCTACACTATTTTGTAAGGCATGCAATGGCCAAAATGCACAGGAGGCAACATGACTGCGTCTATCAGCAGAGCTCCGGGGCCTCTGGAAAAACACACGGCAAAAACGGTTCGCATGCAACCTTCCAACGTTTGGGAATACTTCAGTCACGACACCTTTTCTGCACCACTACTGTAGCTGACATTAATGACACTGTTTCAGCCATTTTATAGTTTCTGTTTACTTATTCTGTCATGTAAGAGTGAGACAAATTGTTGTTGACTATTCTTACACACTGTAGCCTAAATCGTTCCTTGCTCACTGAAGTAAGCTTAACTATAAGCTACCTTTGCAAGTGTTTGTTAAAAACATGTTTCTCTAGTTATGAAATCATTCCATGTTTTAGCATCTATTTAAACATTAAACTCAAATTGGTGTATTGAAATAACTAAAAACTATTGCAGTGATTATTTAACTTCAGTCTAACACAGAAATCCTATTGAATCTCTTAAGATTTGCCCTTTCGTTAATAATGCTGTAATTATGTATTAATAAAATGAAATGTTAATGAGAATTTCAGATTTGTGTGTGGGGGGAGGGGGTGAATAGTTCTATTAAATGACAAATTTGAAAATAATTGCTTATCAATAAATTTATCATCAGATCAATTGAAAAATTAGTTGTTAGACTCGTTTAGGACAGCACTAATCCATATCTCCTCTTTTATAAGATGTTCTGGCTGTCCAGCTGTCCCTTTGTTCTATTTCAGCGCTTATTGCTTCCATGATATGATAGAAGTAGCACGTGGCGCACTCTGCTAGCTGAATTTAATAGACGTAAGGATTCTGAATAGCCGGCATCTGGAGAAATGTTTATGCTCTCATTTAAAGCCTTGATAATTATTGCGTATGCGGCATATAATCAGGATTATCACGCAGTGCGATATGGTGCAGCTCTAGTTGCAGGTTACACAGGTTAGACAGACCTGAACTAGCTTGGGCTGGATTTGTTGGCCTTAGGTGTGTCAGGGCAGTCCTTCATGTTTAATGTTCTTGGCTTTCCACGTTTCAGGGTGAGGACGTGAGCATGGGTATATGGATGGCTGCACTTTGTCCGGAGAAGCATCAGGTTCATCCTCGGTCGTTGAGTCCCACGTAGCGGTTCAGCGTGACGCCTTGGGTGGTGGCGTGGATGGTGACGCCCCTTTCTCTGTTCGGGCAGGAGTCGGGCTGGCTCTGTGAGCAGGCCTGCTACCAGGATATGCTGTCCTCCCCCCAGCACACGGCCGAGGAGCTGCGTCTGCTGTGGCGGCGAAAGCATGCCTGTGGGGACCCATGCGGGTGTCCCTGGGACCTGGACTAAGCTGGTGGGGGGGCATGGCCAGGGCTGGGACCAAGTTCACTCCTGCAGATTACTTCATGGTTTCCAGGCTGCCCCTGACGGACATCGACTGCATACACACACTACTGGTGCTCAGGTGTTTGTCTAAATCAGTCTCAACCTGGGGTGCGTTTCCCAAAAGTATAGTTGCTAACCGTTAGCAACTTGAGTAGTTTGAACTATACAAGTACGATGCTGGTGCTTGCCGAAACCATAGTCTGGTTCTTGGGCACCCCTAAGCAATCCGAGTTTTTGCTTCCTCCTAGCTCCCACCCAATCAAGAACACCGGAAACCTGATATTGGTGTATTGGCAGCAGGGAGAGTGCTATAATGTAGACTGCCTGGGGGGGGCGGGTCCCTGAGTAGTGGCAGTCTGTGAAGTAGTAGCAACACATTTAAGTCAAAACAACCTTCTATCCCATAAAAAGAGACATTATTTTTGACGTGACATTTAATTATTATACATTTCATTTAGACAGTAGTTTCAGTAAGCTGTCAAATAACACTCATCAGAAGTCTCCTTGGTGCTGTGCTTTTAAATATCTAGACAAGCACACTGAGCGTGGGAATATGAACATTCTCACTGTCTGTAAATGCCCCTAGTCCTTTATCAGCTGTCGCTCTGTGTACGAAGTCACCCCTTTGCCTCACAACCAACATGGCTGTAAATGCCTGAATGTGGCAGGTAGGAGACCAGCAAACATTCAGGCAACAATTAGTCCATCCTGCTAGTCTGTAAATGTCGCCATTGTGTTAAACAGTCTAAATGGAGCGAAGCCAGGCTTTCCCAGACAGGGCGGATCCCAACTTCCTCCAGGGTCACCAGCCGATCCTAGGTGTTCCGTCTCCCACCCCCACGCCTGACGTCTGATGATCAGGACCATCGGACCAGCACCGTGTCCCCGTCCTCGATGGAGTAGAACTGCAGCGGCTTCAGGTCGTTGTCGATCTCGATCTCCCTGCCCTCCATCTGCAGTGGAACGGGCAATAGCTCACAGTCACCCTTTGCCGGTTAGTGGGGCGTCGCGTGATGCTTGGGACCCCCCTGGCCCGTACGAGCAGCCCCGGAGCATCAAAGGCTCATGCCTGTTTATTATTTCATCACGCTTTTCATGCTAATGACAGGGAGGCACCATAATTCATAAAGAGCCCTGCATTATTTAAGGCAATCCATTAGCACGGAGCAGAGGTTAATGTGATGGCCTATTTGGGATTTTGGGTTCCCTGCGGATTTACCTTTGAACTGGTGTACGTGAGCCTCAGCTCCGAGCCCGTGACCTTCAGCATCCGGTGCAGGAGACCTTTCACCTTCTGCACGGTCATGGAGTCTGGCATCGAGACACAAGGGGCATTGCCGCACACCATTACCATACAGAGTCAAACTACAGAACTGAACAATGTACTGACCCTCCCCCTAATCCCGACTCCTCCCAAACCCCCCAAACTCTCCAATATCTAGCCCTCCTACACACTCCCCCCACCTCCGCCCAACATTGTGTGACTAATCTCGATGTAGTCCGGTTCACCGGATCTGCGTCTGTGGCAGGCCTTTCACGTACCACCACTAAGTGGCGCTATATTAGTTTTGGTGTCATTTGTCTCCAACTGAAATAGGTCCCAGATAATCACCTATACAATGTTCCTGGGAGGTTTGAGGGGAATACAATCAAATTGACATTAAATTCTTTACTGTAAAGTGTGAATTGTGGGTAATCTAGTGTGCTTGGTGCCTGTTTTCTGTACTTCCCAGGGTTTCCTGTCCACCCAGTAATGAGCACATACTGGTTTAGTCCATCACCTTGTTTGTTACCTAGTTCCTTGAGAATATTAACATTTTACTCCGCCTATGGGAAATGGAGTATTTGCATAAGTGATGCTTGTAATTTGCAGAATCTCCCCCATTTCCTTGGGTCATCCCGCACCCCTACTGGGCTGCCATATCTACCTGGAAGCTTCTTCTGGACCGGTGTCCTGTCAGCCATGTCTGGACAAACGAAAGTTATATCTGGGAGCAGAGGATAGACAGAACGTTTCAGGCCATGGAGTTCTGTAGAATGCACCGACGGACGCACCTCATTTATCTTCACTTGGGGTGCCCAGACGGCAAGCACAGAGAAAGAATCTCCACCAATAGCCGGAGAGGGTCTACATGTGTGTGGGCCTATCAGGGTGACCTGGGGGATCCGGCCCGAAGAAGCAGGGATGGATGGAGGAACTTACTCAGTAACTGGTTTTTCAGGGCGAATGGTTTTTGCTGCTTGAGTTCGCCGTCCTCTGGCGCACCGTACTCTATGAATGGAAGACATACGTTCTGTCTATCGGAAAGCAGTGGAGATGGATGGATGGATGGATATGAACAGTTTGGTGGTGTGGGGTACACGACTACAGCAGGGAGGTGCTGTGATGTAATGGACTCAGCACCTTCTGCCACAGAGCAGAGCAATGTGGTTTTGGCAGATGCGTCTCAAATTCGGGAGAAGACAAAGGGGTAAAATTGACTGACGGCACATAGGGGGTTTTCAGAATGCCTAGAAGGTGCTGTGATACATACTGCACCATCGATAGTAAAACACACCCACACATTCCGCTCTCCTTGCTACCAGGTAAGGAGAGGGTGGGCAAAAGACTAATTTTATGGCTGCAGGATATTCTGAGAGATGACCTTCAGGAAAACCTATGGGACTCAGACAGCACATTTGTCTGCAGCAAACATGTCTAGTCTACATTATATAATTACCGTTCTTATTATTGTACACAATAGGCTATACAATAAATAAACTGCTAAACTGGATCCACACATTAATATGGTAAAGTTAACAATGTGGACAGTCTAAGAAGGTAGTTACATATATCTAGACGGTGGCAGTTCTAGACCATTTCAGCCGCAGGGGCCGATGCATTTAACCTTATTGACCAAGTATTACTTACACTAGATTGCTGGCATTAAGAAGCAAAAGACATTTTTTGAAAACCGCTGAGTTGTTCATGCTATGCAGTTACATTTTACGGTTCTTACAAATATATAACTCACTCATTTCTTTTTTTAGACTGTATTGGTTCCACAAGCTTGATAACTTTGCTTTACACTGCAGTAGCTTGACCACTCGGTAGACCCGCATTAAGAGTAAATCAAGAAATTATGCTTGCATTTACATTTCATCTGTTCCCAGCACAAAAACTTTTAGTCCACATACAGTGCCTATAGAAAGTCATACCCTGTAAAAATCTATACCATAGCATGCATGTTGTCACGGGGGCACTGACCCCCCCGGCCTCCCCCAGAGCCGCCATCTCTAGACAGAAAAAAAGTCACAGACAGCTGAGATCGACATTACTTGGAGACTCGTTGAGGATCGGGATACGATACCTTCAGCAATCGAGTGGGATCATTAATCCATTCCAGTGTTTCTCTAGAAGAACACTGACCATCAATACTGCAAACCTTATCAAAATACTGACACTTGTATAATAACTCTCCTGATGGAAGGAACTCTGGGTTCCTTTAAATCAGAACTAGATAAGATTTTAACAACTCTGAGCTATTAAGTTCTCCCCAAACGAGCTTGATGGGCCGAATGGCCTCCTCTCGTTTGTAAATTTCTTATGTTCTTATGTCCCATTCCAATTACACTGTGACCATATTTTAAAATTCCATGCACTTTCTTGTCTAACACCTGTGATCTCCAATAGCTGCCATTTGAACGCAAAGGTTTGTTTTCCCCCAAAGTGAGGCACAAACCACACCTCGGCATGAAAGTTCTCTGGACTGGGCCCCCAAATGCCCCCTGCTGTCCTCAGCTGGTGTACTCACTCTGGATGAGGAACTGGAACCGAGGGTGCTCTTCAGTGAACTTGGCACTAGGCCGGTTCTGTTCCGAGTTGCGGTGGCCCCCGGATTCCAGCCACTTGGTGCCAAACATCTTGCAGTAATCCAGCTCCGCCCCCTTCCTCTCCTCCGGTGTGACCTAAATATACCACCAGGGGGAGCAACAGAGTACAACCTCTCATATTTAACATCATCCCAAGGAGACGGCTTGCAGAACCAGCAGTTCCTTCAACAGGTTCCTGCATGTTTCTCAAACAAAATGGCTTTCCGATGCTGCCAGACATATGCTATGGACATTTATAGATAACAGCACAAGAACATGTGGGTAAAAGTTGGGTACAGGAAAATATCTAGTCACATTTGTAAGTCTGTCTACTGATGAAACCATGGAGCTGACTAATACACCATGCCAGCCTTTGACTGTCCATGCAGGAACATCACTTTGTCTTCCTGATACCTGCTACACATGCATCACTTCAGCAGTAACGTTCTCCAGACACTAGCCAGTCTGTCAGTCACGCACCTGAGACTTGTTGAGCGCCTCCAGCTGGCCAATGGAGGCGATGAGGAGCTGCCGCGCCGTCTGGGAGTCCCTCTCTGCCCCCATCAGTGGGTTCCTGTGGCAGGACAGCTGCTGCAGGCTGGCCAGCTTCTCCAGCTCGTTCACCAAAGACCACTGTGAGAAATAAAGGGAGACGAATCACAGGAGGGCCTGTTCCCATAGCGACGCTGATAGCAGGCGGGACCTCTACAGAGAGCTCAATTAGTGAAATTATTGGCCGACTCACATACCAAAAACAGTATATTACCCAATCATAAATTACCCATAATCACCAAGTAATATACCACTATAAAATAACTGTAAAATATTCAAAAAGCTTTAATTAAGTAGAGGTGCTTACAAGAAAAACTGTGATCGATCACCTCGGATGTGTTCAGATGATCATTACCTCTGAAATTTTGTTGTCATCCAATGCTAGAATCTTCAGTGCAGGAAACATTGCAGTCTTGCCTCCTTAAAATAAAGGGAATCAAAATGTGTTACACTTTGCCACGGGCCAGAGTAATACTATATGGGTTTTTAATACTTTAGTCTATTTGTTTTTGAATGTGGGCTGTGGTTTAAAGTACACTGATATTCTGAAAGTTTAAAAAGCAACTCGTAACTTTACCTGGACCTACGTCACTAAACTGCAGGGACGAAAGCCCAGTATCAGCTAAGTTGAGCTTTTCCAACCTGTAATTTAAAAGATATTTTAATTAAGAGCATAAGAAATTTACAAACAAGAGGAGGCCATTCAGCCCATGAAGCTCGTTTGGGGAGAACTTAACAAATAGCTCAGAGATTTTAAAATCTTATGTAGCTCTGATTTAAAGGAGCCCAGGGTTTTAGCTTGTGCTACACTAGTAGATAGACTATTCCATACTCTAACTACACGCTGTACACAAAGTGCTTCCTCAAATTTGTCTTTAAATGTTCTCCCGTTAATTTCCGCTTATGGCCATGAGTTTTAGTATTTAAACTAATACTGAAGTAGCCATTTGACTGAACAGCGTCCAGACCTGTTAGAATCTTATATACCTGGATCATGTCCCCCCTCAGTCTCCTTTGCTCAAGGCTAAACAGATTCAGCTCAGCTAACCTCTCCTCACACGGCATTCCTCTAAGACCAGGAATCATTTGCGTAGCCCTACGCTGCACCTTTTCTAATGCAGCAATGTCCTTAAGGTATGGTGACCAAACCTGCACACAATATTCATGGTAGACTCTTACTAAGGAATTATATAATCTTAGCATCACCTCCCTTGACTTAAACTCCACACACCTAGAGATGTAACCCAACATGAGAAGAGGGGAATGGAAACGTAGTCCAAAGTGAGAGAACCGTGGGCAGTGAGTTACTGGAATTAGCGCAGTATTCTAGGTCCTGATTGAGACATTTCATTCACTCAGTCATGGCATAGGTCACTGAGGATCAGCGAGTTTTGTTAAAGTTCCCAGTTTCCTACCTGGGGAGATCAGCTATTTTTAGAATCTCGCTTCCATCAGCAATGGGGTTTCTGGACAGATCCAGCACAGTCAGGGAGTGTAAGACACTGACTGGCCTGCAAATGAAAAACAAGGTCACCAAGGGTATGTAGCATGGTACAGTGTTCAGTATAGCATGCTCACTCTCCCAAATCTTACCTCTGCAGTTCGGTGATGCAGTTGTCATTAACATACAACTCTTCCAGGAATGGCCACATGGGGGCACACTGCAGAACCTGCATTGGTGTCAATAAACTGTGTGATTTTCTATTGATGTAATCTGACACAAACATTTACACAGGCCACAAAAGTCAAACATATTTCGAAATAATGTTAGGGATATCAAATTAGCGGGTAACAAAAATGATGACATATTACAAACTAAACAGAGAAAAAAAATTCCAAAAGCCAAGCAGAACAAAGAATATAAAAGTAAGGTTTGAGGGACAGTAAAAGAACAATACCCCAAAAAGTATTTACTGGTCAGATGTGCAAATAAAGAACAAATTAAGACACGAGGACACGAGGAAGGACTTTCAGTTAAATCATCACCAGTCAGCCAGGATCTCTCATTTCTGAGAGATTCTCCACTGTATAGGCTCATCTCCTTACGATGTCTTAGGCCTATGCTCTATAACAGGGGTCTCCAACTCCGGTCCTGGAGAGCTACCGTCCAGTAGGTTTTCTATCCTACCTGGCTTCTGATGAGCCACACCTGTTCTCAAGTAAATACCAGGAGCAGGTGTGGCCCATCAGAAGCCAGGTAGGATAGAAAACTTACTGGATATTAGCTCTCCAGGACCGGAGTTGGAGACCCCTGCTCTAAAAAGTAAAGAGCCACAGAATAGCAGACAACTGTACAATGCAACCACAGTGATGTCAGTTCCCACCTCTGGCCAAGAGATGGCACTGCCTTTAAGATCAAGGACTTTCAGGCTGGCAAACGCAGGAGCCAGGTTGTGGGGGTCGGCAGGGAGACTCAGTCTGTTTTCACTAAAGGCACAAGACAGAGACGTGGACAAAACACAATCAGAACACTATCAGGGCATTTTTATAGCATGAAGCAATGACATACTAACCACTACAACTGCTGGTGACTGGATGTTTTCACACGATAAAAGCATCTAGAAGGTAGACGCATGTAAAGGTGTCTATTAAAATAGAAAAACTAGCCAAGTTATCTGAGACACTTTACTTAAAGCAGTCATCATAGTGTATTATAATCATTCATTAAGTATTATAAGCACTTCTATAAATATTTATAAAAAAGCATAACACATTATAGCCATGTTTATTATGCATCATGAATGCTCTATGAAGCTCTCATCTATAATGCACTATAGATACCTGCATAATGCATTATAGGGGTGAGGATGCTTTGTACTGATTCATGAAGGTATTTATAGTGCAATACACATGAAAGCTTCATAAACCATTCATAATTCCCATATTACCCAGTTTGTTACTGGCAGACACAGGAGTTCTTAGAGATGTACTAGCACACAAAAGTGGTGATGATTCTGCAAGTTCATACGAAGGCCACACATTTACAGCAGAGAGTGAGTGTGACGTTAAATGGGGCCACTCTGCTCTGCTCACCCCAGCCGGAGCTCCTGGAGATGCTGAAGCTGATGGGTGATACCAGCCACGTCCTCCCAGCAGCAGAGCAGGTTGCCAGACAGGTCCAGCGACAGCACGTCTGAGTTTGCCTGTTAGGGGCTGAACACTAACCCTGAAAACACAGCTGTACCTCTAAAGTTACCAAAACCACTCAGATCCAACTTCCATCTAAGGGCTGAAGTAGGACAGGTATGCTGCCCCAAAACGTGACTGCCGGCAGAATATATATCAGTGTACATCATTAACTACATAGTTATATTTGAATAGTGATTAACATGTTATAATTGTATACATCTACCTTGCCACGTGCAGTGGATTTTTTAAGTGTGGATTTCTTTGCACTTTAAATATTTTAAATCAGTGTTTCTCAACCCTGTCCTCTGAGACCACCAGGCAATCCATATTTTTACTCCCAGTTCCCAACACTTGGTGAACCAGGTTTTAGGTGTTTCTGATTGGTTGTGAGCTGGGACAGGGAAAAAATATGGACTATCTGGGGGTCTCTGAGGACTGGAGTGACAAAAACTCAAGAAATAGCAGGATTTATTTGAGTGGTGGCATACAGATTCAGCATAGACACACTGGACTGACTGGGTTGAACTGGCCAGGAAAATAAAGGATACTGGGTGTCATTTCTCTGATTTCATTCTCTGGACCAGGACCACAGACCTCGCAGCATCTGAGTGACACTGTCGTGACATTTGCTACTCTGTCCAGAACACAAAAAGGGACACACTGTCACGAGGGGGGACACCAGAAAACACAGATCAAGAGGAAAGGTTTTAAATCTGTTTTGCAGCAAATTTACATCAAAAACAAAAGGGTGCATGATTACAGCAATGTAGACACCAAGAATCTTACTTCTGTTTTTCAGAGACAGCTTCAAATCCTATCATCTCCACTGTCCTGGTAGAAATCTTGAGCTGCTCTCCAGTGATGGCATCCAAATCCATCTCGTACCGCTGCCTCATTGCCACCAGGTAGGTAACACCAAAGCTGCCTTTTTGTGGACGGATGAAGGAGCCACCAGTTGGATGTCTGTGGTACAAGTCAGTCAGTACAGGAGACACTGCCGAGAAGTGTGAATAGTGAACTACGTGAGCCCTGGGGTGCCTCACTGACATAAAATGCACGCTTGTAGTTTTGGGTATGTCTTCATATTCCCCATCTAACCTCCTACGCCCCATCCAACCTTGTCCAACTTCTGCAGGTCATAACTAGTGGTCTGGTTTTAGATGCCCTGTGTCATTACCTGCATGTGAAATACTGAACTCCTTCATGTCCGCCATCATGTTTTCCTCGTTCAGGGTTGTCCCACTCCACACCAAGCCACACACCTTCACACAGCCACATGCACAGTAGGTAGAATGATCAGTCTCTGTCGACGGTGCCAAATACAGCACAACAGTGACGAACTAAAGAAATGAACTACATGAACGTAGTGATAACTAAACAGCACAGTAGTTTCAGGTTACTACAAAACCAGTAAACCAAAGGGACTACTGGTGTCATCGCGCATCTTCACAACCTAACCAACCTGTGGTGGGAAGCACGGCGCCCATATAGCGCACCGTACCCCGCTCCCCATCGCAGGTGACCCTTTTCCCCTCCACATTTGACGGGACAGACTCGACCATGTCCGGTGCTTTGGAATTAATGATTCTCATTTGAGTACCTGTGTCATAAGAGAAGTTATTAAGCTGGTGTTGTGTCGATATATGCTGCCTTGTCAAAAAATGCTACCGTAGTGCTAATCGATAGCCCTAACCATAACTCTTACCCTAACCCCCCCAAAACCCCCTAAAACCCTTACCTTAACTCGAACCCCTAAAACCTAACCCAAATCCCTAGACGGTGGAACTACACGTGCGCAGAAAGGCTCGATAGCACGTCTCGATAGGTAGGATTTTATGACAGAACACCTGAGATTAGCGACAGTCGTAATACTTACATCAAAACGAACGTCACACACAAAAGGCTATTTTATTTTCACTAGCCTCATTAAGAAAAACAAGCTTTACATGTACAGTAATATGCAATTACAGAAAATTGAAATAACTCCAATGTACTGAAGACATCCTATGATATCAAAGAGCCACTAAAATATTTTTAGTGAACAGTCAATAATTGTTTTTCATGATGTCATGTGACCGAAAAAACGGAGAATATTACAAACAGATAAAATATATAGCTGCTGGTACTTTTTCTGTTATCGTGAACATATTGATTAAACGCGTGGTTTACCTTAGTCAAGCCTTCTTTTCTTTATTCATACATAATTTCTAACATGAACAGTAAGACAGATGCAGACTCTTCGCGAAAAAGTGACACATTTGTTGTGCGACGGCGCGTCAAAATTTCGTCACTGTAGCCGGAAGTGATAGTTGCTCAGTCGTAAAGGAGGAAATGGTGTACACGCGAATTTTAAAACACGTGTTTTTCTTGCTATTTATGGGGGTATTGTGAAAAATATATACTGTTGCGATGCGACAGACTTTGAGAAGCAGTAAAAAAAGAAAGATTTCTGGTGAAAATAAGCACACCTACAGAAGCAGCCCAGTGTTTGTGCTTTTGCCTGGTGGTTAAGAGTAGTCAATACCATTAAAGTACATTTTATATTTGTACATTTGTAGTCTGTCATAACTTAAGTGTAAAAATCCCAGATGTTCCAGGATCATACTAAGGAATTTGTTCCTAATGGGTAATGCATGCTCTAATATACTTAGACCATTGGTTTTGAGCAGCACATTTGTCTTTAGGGAATGCAAAGAATGTACATGATTTAAAGTTAAGGTTGGCGGATTTACGAAGCACAACCGCCAACGCGGCAGTATTTTTTTTTTAATAATGCTTCGCCTAAATGTCGTTTCTTACATATAAACCACACATCCACTTCCTATTCAGATGATGATTCATTTGCGCTGTTCTCCACCAGGATTCCATGGGTGTGGAGTTTGCATGTTCTCCCCGTGTCATCGTGGGGTTTTCTCTGGGTACTCTGGTCACGCACCCCCCCCACAAACATGCTGAGGCTATTTAGAGTTACCAAATTGCCCGTGTATGTGAGAGTGCCCTGCGATGGGTTGGCGCCCCATCCAGGATAGTTCCATGTAGCTTCCGGGATGGGTTCCGGACCCCCGCTACCCTGAACAGGATAAGCGGTTTCAGAAAATGGATGGATGTTTGGTTGCCATAACCGACGAGAAATGTCTGGGTACGTGCCTTTGCGAGGTCACCGATACGTACACACGTACTCCATTAAAGTAATTTTTATTACCGATTTTCAGTTATTATTAGCACCGATGCACAAAGCGCGTTTTTCTTGCTTAGCAAATTAATATAGTTGGTGTTATACATAGTTTGCCAGTAGGCGGCGCACTTATCTACAGTTCAAATTAAATACTTCTGGGGTTCGTGTAGAGGACGCGGAAACATGAACGGAGTCCCTGACTCTCTACGGTGATTAAATAAATTGGTGCGTTTATTGAAAGAGAGAGTGTATCCTTTTCTTTTGGGACAACATGAGAAAATGAAAGTCGTTTGAATTGTGCTGGCTGAAATACCTCACCTCAGCACCCAGGAGCGCGGTAGCAGAGATCATCGCGCTAAATAGCCATCGTGCGTCATACGCCTGGGAGATAATGGTAGCAAGTGAGGTGAATTAATCTTCGTATAAACACCTAGCGCTGTGAGGTATGAGGAGAACTGCTTTATGAACACAAGACAGTACCACTGTTATTCTAATGTACTAGGAGTACAGGCTATTGGAATATGCAAAATATCATTAGCATATTAACATCGAGTAATATTAATACACCTCCAGTAATTAGCGCGCATCACTGGATGCTACAGCTATCAAACTGTTAGCGGTCTGTTAAGATAGCACATGTTTGATTTTTATTAGGTTACTCCCCCCCACCGTCATGCCTTAACAAATAAATAATTAACCGTCTGGCAAGAGATCCACCTGTGCAGTAAGGGAACATTTAAAATCAATAAGCCCACACATTTAAATTATCTACATGGAAATCTGGAGAAGCTTTATATGTCTAACAATATAAATAATGAGAAGATCGATAGTGTTATAAAAGCGTAATGGAACCTCTTAGTTACACGTTAACCGGGTACCGTCATTTTTATAAGAAGCTCCAGTACATCCACATAACTGATTTTACACTGCAGATGTTTTTCGGGGTCATGCTGAGAGGGGCTGTTTCCTGTCCCCCCAATCCCATTAGAAGTAGTGGGACCTCAAATGAACACGATGGCCCTTTGAAGCCAGAGCAGCCGTCACCCCTGACGGATTCCTACATTTTTACTCATGTCAGCCGATATCCCCGTAATTCCCCGTTAGCTCAACCGAGCACAGACGGGATATTAAGACGACACGAGGATGTCAGTTTTCGTTTCCGATTTGTTCTTTGTCAATTCCAATCCGTAACCAGGATAAATGCGTCTATCCTAAATGTTAAAATGTATAGTTATTTAAACAAATGGCAACACGCAATCCTTTCTGCATACATAACTCCTGTGATGTTTCTGCTACTGTAAGTTGTATCCTGTTATAATATCCTCATAGTTAGTCATTAGTATAATCAATTCAGTACCCCGACCCCGAAAATAATGTTTAATCTTTTCTCCAGCGCTGTTACATTGAAACCTTTGCAGTCAAGATGAACTACGTGCTGGAGGAAACGACATCAAAAACGACAGGGCAAACCAGCCACGGGTGGCACGGAAAAGGGCCGATTCCTTCAAGTGTGTCAGCTCCCCGCAATTAACACGGTCCCTTCAAGAAGGTCCAGCGAGCGCTTGCAGTTCACGATATAAATCGCACTCTAGTTTTTTTTTTTCATTTTTCAAGAATGAATAAGTGTTTTAAATGTTTTATTAAAAGCCACAACCACTACCCATATTCTCAAAAATCACGCAAAGCATTGGTCAAACACGCGTCTTACCTGACTGCAACAACACAATGCTTCTCCCGTCCGTGTTGCAATCCTCTATATCCAGTACAGAAACCATAAAATGGAAAGGGTTTGCGATGTAAAATATAATGCTGGATTTTAATAATACAGTAATAATGATGACAAGAAAGCCCGAGGCAAGTTCACACAATGATATAATTAATACTCCAACCATGTAAGAACAAGCAAACTTAATGCCCTTCTGTTACACACTGTAGGTCCAAAAGCACAATTACATACAGTTGTGTGCTTGCTTTTAGATAAAATATTCTCCTGCAGGCCAGTATTAAAGTGGAGGTTCACTTTACTGTATCTGTCAGAGCAATTTGTGTATATTTAACATATGAAACCCAATAAAAAAAATGCATCTCAATAACAACACAGCACAACTAAAATAGCTAAATATTTTAATTTGATAAAAAAGTAAGGCTTTATTGTGTATGTCCTTTAACACCATAAATGGTAGAAAATAGCTGGATGATGATGTTCCCTGACACAATATTCTGGGAGCAGTGAGACCATTGCAGAGTTCGGGGATCAGCAGGGTGAGGAGGTGTGCCACTCAATCCTTATATAACAGGCTGAGCTGCTCCACCAGGCTCTCCAGCTCAGGGTTACCCCCCATCTCCCGAATCAGCCTGTAGGCCTCGTCCTCCAGCTCCTTTAGGGTCTCCCGGGTGTAGGCAAAGGAGCCCACCTTCTCCAGGTAGTCCACGCAGTAGCGCTTGACGTCCACGTTCTCGGTGCGTTGCCGCAGTATGTTCTGCACCTGCGTGCTGTCTGGCTGCGACCAAATGGCATGGATAGTGGGGAAGGAGAACTTGCCCTCGGTGAGGTCCTCGCAGAAGCTCTTGTTCTCGCTGTACTCTTTGGACTTCAGGTTGGCGTAGTCGTCGCGGATCTGGAAGAAGAGGCCTAGAATGTCAAGCAGCGGCTTCAGGTCCCGCTTGCAATTGGAGAAGAGCTGCATGAGGCCCACAGCCAGACCGAAGAGGCCGCCCGTCTTCTTCAGCACCATGCTGCGGTACTCTTGCTCGCTGGGGCACGTGTAAGTGTCCCGCCAGTGGATGTCCAGGCCTTGGCCACGGTGCAGCTCCAGCAGCTGCCGGGTGAAGACGTTCACGGCCTCCGGGTGCTGCAGGGTCAGCACCTTCTCCAGGCCCAGGAAGTATACGTAGTTGGCCGAGTTGATGACCGAGGCCACTCCGTAGATGCTGTGGGCTACGGGAAAACCACGTCTCAGCTTGGAGCTGTCCTCGATGTCGTCGATCAGCAGGCTGGCATTATGGAGCATCTCCGTTATCTCGATGATCACCTGCGGGTGGAGAGGGGTGCACGACGTCAGATATGGAAGAGCGCGAGGCTTCCTGCTTCACTGCATATTATAGTATCTATCCCGTCCTCTCCTAGTATGAGAGAAACTGAGGAACCCTAACAAGATTCCAACGGGTAGGAAACTCGGTCGACAACAAGTCACCACGTACAACCAGACCTGCTCAGTACTGCTGATAGTGTTGCCAGCAAGAAACACCTGCCATGTGTTTCTCGCGTCACATCACTTTTGTCGGGGAGGAGGCAGAAGCCGAGGTGAGTGCGGTGTCCTTTCATCTGGTGCCGGTGAGACGTGGGGCCCTGGGACACCGTTAGCCGCGAGATTAATGAACGATGACAGAGAGAAGAGCGTGGGGACGTGGCTGCACCTGACCGGACGCTGCACACGGCTCGCCGATGGCAGCCAGCGAATGATCCCATCCATGCACCCGCCCCGCCCAATCCAGGAAGGACCGGCCCTCGTCCCGCAGCCAGCCAGCCTCCGCGGACCTCGGGACCCTGGTTCTCTGAGGCTGCGGGCCCCGCGAAGCGACCACAGATGAGCGTGGGGGATATGGTAGTGGCACAAGCAGCCAGAGGCAGGATTCAGACGCCTCACACATGCACGCCCTTATGCAGGCATGCACACCCACATGCTCTGCTCAAGGGGACTGTCCACGTCGCTCGAAAAAATCACCACCATGTCATGTTAGGAAACTGGTCTCCTGTGCAGTGGGACATTAATAATAAACCCTGGGCTGGTTACTGGGTTCTCTTACTGTGAACCTACACGAGTAAGAAGCATAAACACACACACACAGGCTTGTAATTATATCTTTGTGGGGACTCTCCATTAATTTCTATGGGGAAAACTCTAATCCCAACATGGCGACCTTAACCCCTAACCAGCCCTAACCTTAACAGTAAGTAACCAAACAAAATTCGAGACTTGTGGCATTTCAAATTTTTTGATTGCATTTACTTTATATAATTGAGTTTCCCCTTGTGGGGACAGAAAAAATGGTCCCCACATCATCAAAAGAACAGGTTTTTATTGTATTGTGGGGACACTTGGTCCCCTAAACGTAATATATGCATAATCCACACACAACTGGAGGAAAGCAAAAATAAAATTCACTCATTCACTCTCGATCTACACATTAAAATATAAAAGGAGCTGGCTGTTATATGAAGATGAAAACAATGTCAGCGTTCGCATGGTGACCTGTGATCCCTGTATCACAGCACTTGCAGAAACTGAGCAAACGCTCTAGCTGACTGAATCCATGACCCCCTGGAGTTCCTATTTTTCTTTGGCAATTGTTACAATGAAGCCCCTTTCTGCTTTCAATGGTGATGACAAGCAAGACTACAAAGCATCGCCACTTTCATCATCATCCCCTGTAGGTGCACGGCATGCTGGGAATCGGGTCTGACCACTTCTGCAGCCGTGCCCTCTGTCCAACTGGAGACTGTACTTTAGCTTTTAGTGTGGAATAGCTAAAGGCGTATGCATATGATTGCCCATGATGGACTGCAACCCAAATTCAACAACCAGAAAGTAAAAAAAAAAAAAAAGGTGAATGAATATTTACAGTTACCCCACCTGCAAGGACTGACATGAAGGCCATGGCCAGGTATTGCCCCCCCCACCGAAAAAAGCTGCAAGTTTTACTGCAGGACGTTTCAGACCTTGCACGTGCGTCAATGATGGGGGGGGGAGGGGGAGAACGTGTCTGTGAGGAATGATCACACCTCGCGAGGGTGTAAAGGCTTTTGGGTCCCCTGAGAAGAGGGTGTCTGCGTTCTTCTGATTATTTACTTGAGCCCTCCCTGAGCAGTATAAATATTTCTTTGTCAGATCCCTTCTTCATAAGCTGAAATATATCCCAAAAATTTTAGCTGAGCTTAAGAAAGAAAACCAACAACAAGAGAGGCATCAAACTGCATTTTCTGCAGTTTTATTTGAGCGAATTCAGAGGGACAAAAAATGGGAGCAGAAAATAAACAGCGAGCTGAAGCTAAAACGGCCCAATTCTCCGAAGGCCTTTGAGAGCAGGTGTTTCTCTCGCTCACGAAGTTTTTAGGACCTTCACTCCTGTTATACAAGCCAGCAGCATGACAGAAGGCACCTGCAGCATCCATAAGGAGTCCAGGCACAATCTGATAAAGGATCCCATCCAGTACAGAGCCATGCAAATCCCGACTGGCCTGGAAATGAAACCGGCACGGCATGGAATCTGACAGCTGATGGGGCTCTGCCTCAGCCAATCAGCTGTCCCAAGGCATGAAAAGGCGGGGTCATCACTGGAGCAACTGGAGGTTAAGGTCCATTTTGAAGAGCCCAGCAGTGACATCGTTCTTCTGGTGCTGGAATGTTAACGGTCAACCTTCTGATCACTGTCCAAACCCACTGAGCCACCCCCCCCCCCGATTTGATGATCAGTGGCCTGGATGGGCGGCAGATGTGAGAATCTTCCTGACATGGTGCTGGTTGGGGGGGGTTGCAGGTTCCAGCCACTGGCGGGGCAGCAGCCCTCAGACAGCGAGAGTGTGGCTCACGTGACAGGTTCAGGGAGAGTTTACAGTTGCTCGCTGTTGGGCAGGGGGGGGGGGGGGGGGTCCACAAGGGGAAAAAATCACAAGCCTTAAATGAGGTCTCTCATTGCGAGGCAATCTCAGCCACAGGGCCTCAGGGATACCCAGCATGCAATTCTGCCATCCAATCACTTTCATGTTGCTATAGGAAGTGTAACCAATATGCAGTGTGAAATCAATCAGTTGAAAAACATGCAATGCACAGGTAACAAAACCAGCTGGAGATATGGTCTAAGCCCAGCATGATCACAGTCCACCCACAGGAATGGGGTTTCAAACACAACACCAGTCAGTTACTGTGTGTTGGCACTATTTGGCCAGTAAATCAAGAAATAATTGATGGTACGGCGTCACGCCACCCAGCATGGGTGAACAAAGAGCCACTCTTCCCTGTGAACTGACAGGTTTACGGTCAGAGAACGAGGCCCAATAGGCCATAATGTCCTGTCAGGACGGGGAGCATGTGACCAGGCGGCTGGTCGAAAAACAGGTGTCAGCATCAAAACCGACACACTACACAGAATGCAACTTCAGGGGGCAGAGCCCCGCCCCATAGAATGCCAAAAGACCATCCTGCTGAGCCGTATCGCTCCTTAGGGCAATAGCTAGTGACGTGCTGCTACAACAATGTCTGGCCTGCGCCGAACCTCCACTTCCAGCAGGGGGCGGTGTTTACTGGATTCCACTAACAGACTGATTATTCAGTGAGTGATCTATCCAGAGGTCCCTGTGCTCAGCATCAGACATTCTCTCCTCCATCACATTTCTGCATAGCGTCCTCTGGAGGCCAAGTACCCTGCCCTCTTAGTGGCTGCGTATGAATGTGACATTGAATGTTAATAAAATAGTGAAAAGAAAGATTCAGTGTTGCCGGGGCGGGGACACACACACACCCAGGAATGGTGAGGTGAGCTGGCATCTGTAAATTGCCCATAGTGTGCAAACGCATGTGACCCCTGCCACACCTGGCTTCCGGCTCAGAATGGCCCTGCTGTTACAGCAGCCTTTCCCAATCTGGTTCTCAGGGACCCACAGCTGGTCCACGTTTTCGCTCCCTTCGAGCTCTCTGCCAGACAGTTTTTGCACCCAGTAGGAAGCTGGGAGGGAGCAAAAACATTGACTGCCTACGAGTCCCCGAGGATCAGATTGGAAAACGGCGTTGTACAGAATAAGCTGTTATGGGAGATGGACACCATAAAATGCAGGATTCTGCAGCCTACAGCAACACCCACTTAACTAGCTTTACCTTTTCACTCACGCAGCCTGAGAACATCCCTCTCCTTCATGCACCAGTTCCCAGCCTCTGCGCAACGAATCCATGTTACATTCATCACTTGCTCTGCTGCTCCGCTCATACCTACACTGTGGCCTCACTGTCTTCCGCTTTATTCCTAACCCCCTTTCCTTGGACCAGTTCCTTTATAAATTACCCAGTAACCCTCACAATCTGGCCTGCTTTAATCCCCCCGGGTGCCACTTTACACGCCCCTCACCCACTTCAAGTGTGCACCGTTCCAAGGCACAGGTACCTCACCACTTTGCAGGACGTTCAGCTACCATCAGCTGACCACATCATCTTGAAACGTCTTACAGTGCCTTATAAGCCTAATCACCTCCCTTCTCAGTGACATCCCAAGTAAAACAGCTTTCTTTTGGCTTCTGACATCTTACATGTCGTACAAGCAGAACAATCCAGACACCTGCATGGATACCCCCGGATGTCCACCCACTCTCACCTGACTTCTGCTGGGCAGATGGCCCCGCCCCTCATCCTGCTTTCCTCCAGGTTGCCGGTACCCACCTACGCTCTTCGCAAAGCCCAGTAGCTGTTCGACGTCGTGCTGTCCGACGGCAAGTGGAGGAGTTCAGCGGACATGGTCCCTCATCAGTATGTAGGCCTTTTCCAGGGGCGATAATCCCACAGTCACTGAGCTCCAACTTCCTCTGACATCCTTTCACTCTATGTCGGTTATAGCCTCTCCGAAAGGTATTCCTACCTAGTTCTGCCAGTTATATGTCAGTTTCAGCTGTCAGCGGCTTCTTAAGCCTAAAGGCTTCGATGAAACCTTTAACGCTCTCATTGTGACAACAATCATTCTGCAAGCTCCAAACTACAACAATTACACGTCTACATTGAGGTCAAGGATTCCCTTAGAAATTTGAAAGGTCAGGCAACAAGAAACCGAGTAAGAAAAAAGGTGAACGAGTCCATGTATTAAAATAGTCCAGTTCTGAGGTGATGCACAAGATGGCTTTAATCACAGATCTGATTCTCATGTCTACATCCAAAGAGTATGATGATGATATCAAGAGGAAAATCTACAACATAACACCCAGAAACTGCAAGCCTCGGAATCTGCAATATCGAGCCCATCTTCTGATCCTCTGACAGCAGTTACATTTGGCACTGAGGTCAGGGATGTGCTGCTGGGATTTGGAGTCCAAGTACCATCTGGCTGTCTTCCTGCTGCTCTGCTTTCGAAGCGTTGATAACTAGGTAAGCAACATTCACCCGGCTTTTCCCCAGGCTGCAAACACACCAGATTTTACCAGATAGTTCCATCTCTAATTTACATATTTCTTTGCTAATTACCCTTCCTAAAATCCCCAAACTCAGGTCAAGTGTCGAAAAAATAGATTTATGCAATTCCTGTGAAAAGGATCCAGCTCCTAACTCTAGCACAGGAAACTCTGATCATCGCCCGTAACTGCTGAAAATCACAATGGGGGGGGGGCATGAG
>JABFEB020000041.1:13952760-13970930 GCA_019775895.2 Stomatorhinus ivindoensis
AATGGGTGAATGAGAGGCATTATTGTAAAGCGCTTTGGAAGAAAGCGCTATATAAATGCAGTCCATTTACCATTTATTTATATCTAGGATAGCTGATTAATTATAGGAACCTAATGACCATCTTCACTGCAGGACTGCTGTTGTAGGGCATGTAACAGTAAAACAGGACAAAGTGTGATATTACAGACACTGTTTTCTACTCAATTTCAGACTGGAAAGAACACCAAGAAGGGCATTTTACAGAAATTACATGACATTTCTCTGAACTCATTCAGAGTCCCCACTGTATGTGCATTACTGCCAGTTAATCTCTGTGAACCTTTTAAAAAACAGCATTCTTGTATTGTGATATTTAGATGTGAATACAATTTACCCTTTAAAATCATTTCAACAGTTTATTGATATAATCAGCATAAAAAGGGCATACTATTAGCAGTCAATAAAATTGGCAAGGCTCACCCATGACCCACAATGCCAGAAAACGAGTTATAAACTCATTATTAAAGCAGTTATAAACGCCATTTATCACAACGATGCCCATAGACCTGAACACCCTGTCTGGAGAATGACAGACTTCACTGAATACCAAAGTAATACATTTCAAGAGCACTTCAAACATTCATTAATGTAATCAAAGATGGCGGTGCTGCACAGCCGTCCCTGCAGCGACCTCTACGGTGCCCAGGTCAGGAGTCAAACTGAGGAATCAGACAGCAGTAACTATAACACCAGAAAAGAAAGCAAGACTGGTCTCGTCTTTGCTGAAAGAAAAAAAAAACTGTAGATTATGTTATAATTACCATATCTGTGGTAGAAATTGGATTTCAATTAAAATGTCATTAGAATTCACAATGGTGTCGACCACCGGTTAGAACTAATTTTACATACAATACACCTCTATGTACACATTAGCTTACAGGACAAATCACACTGCGTTTATAAACACGCACCTGCCTGTTCGCAGCCGTGTTTGTGAGAGGGTGCAAAAAATAAATAACTGGCTGGGGGGAGGGGGTAAAATTGTGAGAGGAGGGACTTAAGACCTTTGGCCAAAACCCCCACCATTCTCTGCTGTGCACCTAACAGAATTTACACTCCCCCAGGATGTCACAAGGAGAAATCATGCTAAAAAAATATTTATCCTTCATTTCCCCAGAAAATAGGCAACCTTTAAAATTATTCATTGCATGAACAGCTAATAATTCATTTAAAGGGGACAGACTAAGCAGAAAAGTGATTATGCAGGTAAGTACTATAACATACCTACTGTATTAGGATTTAAAAGGAATGTTTGAATAAGCAGCCAGAATCAACCAAAAATAATGAGTGAATAATAGATGAATTTCAAAAGCTACTAGGATTCAGAAGACAAATTGCTAGCAACGTTTTGGTGGTTGTAATGCATTTATCTGTAGGTCATTCATTTACACCAAAATGTTTAAAATGTATATTTCTCATTTTTATAAATCGATGTGAAGATAACCTGCAGGCAAAAACCCAAAATATATACAAAAAATGTGAATCTTTAAGTTAACAAGGCACTGCGGTGAACTACCAAGTTTCACCTGAGAAGATCCCAACTGCCCCCCCCCCCCCCATTAAACTGTCATGTGATCAATCATGAGATAATTTGTAGGGTGGTAAAGGATGGGGCATTTTTTTTACTGGCCTGCAGCTTGCTGGAGGAAGGAAGGTACGACAGATTCATATACATATTCAAGGTCGGAGACCCACTTACATTTGTTTCTATTCAATTCTCCAGGCCGTAGCTGCAATCTGTGGCTCATCATGCTGTGTGGTATCTATGGCCCGGCTTAGTGGTACGGCCATTCAAAGGGGGCTCCTGCATTCCGCTAATTGCCATTATCCTCAGCCCTCTGAGCATTACCCAACAACCAGCTTAGGTGACTGATCAGATGGGGGATCACCGAAAAGCAAGCACAGTGACTAAATCAGAAGATTAACATTCATCCGTTAACTGCAGGGCGGGATAAGACTAGGATGAGAATCTACCCTTTGTAATCTCACTCTCTCCTTCACACACATAAGCATAAAGATAAAATTTATCAATTCCCTAGAGCTGAATCTCAATCTGCGACCCCAGTGCCGTGAGAGTACCACCTGCTGAGCTGGTAGGGCCAACCTTACTGATTAACATCTAGTTATTAAACAATTAATAATCCTTCTACATGTCACAGTCTAGCAGTTTCTGTTGAAACTCTTCTGTGACCAACAAAAAAGTAATGAGAAAAATGCCAGAGAGAAAAACTCCTAATTACTAAATAATCTTTAATCTAAAAATAAACTAGACCTAGGCACAGAGCAACAGACCATAGTTTAAGACAGAAATGCACAGTGCAGGTGTTCAATCAGCGTTAATGGGCACGTTTGGAAGAGGGTCGGGTACCAAACCGGGACTGAGGCACAGATGCGAATTAACAGCACCAGCACACGAGATAAACAGGTTAATTTAATCTCAACTGCTTGACAAAATGACATTAATGCCCCTCACTTCAGTGCTGCCCCTCAGGAGAGACATTTAACTGCATTGGCTCATTTTTGTATTGGAATGAAAACTTCCCACAAAATAAGTACTCATGAATTCATATTGCAGGTATTTTGGCTCACATAATAGCATTGGCATGTTAACTGACAAGTATAAAATCGAGGACTGCTGAACATGGAATGTCCTTTATTGTTGTGAGTGAGAGAGGTCTTTATGTTATTGACAGGTATCCGATTTTCACCATATCCTCAGTGTCAGAGGGGAGAAAATCTTAATTAAATATCGAATTGGGGGTAAATACAGCAAGCAGTACCATTTACACATCAACACAATTGATGGAGATGACATTTACATAACGTTCAAATAGGGCTTACTACAATCGGGCAAAATTAAGTGAAATAGCACACTTGGAGGTTTTTAAGTGAAACATAAGCAGTCATCACGCATCTGCCCGAAAGGGGGGTGGATTAGCGGGGAACTCTGCGCTATTCCACCCAGCGACTATTGACATGGATGTAGGTCACCGGCGATCATCCCAAAATATTCCGCTTGTAGGGAAAAACCGTCACGGGAAGCAATACGTATCCTTACGAGTGAGCAAGATGACTGTGGACATGAAAATAAGGCGAGCAAAAGTTATTCCTAAACTGGAACTTGAGCATCATTGAAAAATCAATACGGGGATCAAAGACAGGCGACAATTAATAAACAGTTACTTCAGAATCAGCTTCTGCAAAAACTGCCGTCTATTGGAAAACAAAGCTTAATATAATAAAGCTTTCAGGACCATACTTATATGTGTCACACGGTCGGCGCTGTCATTCACAATGATTTACCGCGGTCATTGGGTGCAAATGTAACACGCCGTCCGCAACCAGTTATCTGTAATAAAACAACGCTGACAGCAGAGATTAAATCACAGGCGATCAGTAACAGATAGCAGCGATTTTGAAACAATAGGACGCCATACCCCTGGAATCATCACGATTTGAAAAGGAAAAATGAACAATGCTGTGTCCACTACAGTATCGTTTCTCTTAGGGATTATATTACTGCATCAGACAAGGATGCCGGACACTAGGCATAGCGACGATCATGGAAAAAAGAGGGGAAAATCAGTCTTTTGCTTTTAACATGTAACTCACTTAAGGATAAAAGAACCTTCGGATGAAAATGTAATAGCAAACGAAGGGAAAAGCTCCAGCAAAGTAGAGAATCTAAGTAATCAGTAATATATTACGAAACATCTATTTGTTTGACCCCATAGTACACGTAAAATATTGCAAGCTTTTCATTTCACATACCAAGTATAGGCGCTGCTATGCTGCTGCTGATGCATATATTACAAAAATATGCCATCTACAACCTAAGCCTAAACAATTTTTCTGCTGAATGATACGAAAGATCACAAAACATACACAACATGCTTGTTTTTTTCCTTTGAAGTAAGGACACTTCCTGTATCCTTTAGAATTACGACTATTGATACTTTCAAACACAAAACTTAATTTTCTTGAAAATTAAACGTGACAGTTCCGCAACAAGTGTTTATGCGGAATAATAAGTGACACCAATAAAGACACACCGGCTATCGCGACAGGAAACGGGGAACTCTCCAAAGACATTTAAGAATAATATTTAGTAATGTTTAAAATGCGTCAGTCGGGGAAAGTTTATCAAGCATGATTTTAATATGATCGATATATAATGTGATTTGTAGCTAAAACGTAGAAAAATCTAGAAATAATCAATATCTTGGTTAAAATCATCAAAGCTATTCAACTAGCAAGCTTTAGACACAGTGTCTACTTCGACCATTACCGAAAAGGATATGCAATCATCATTTTAAATAGCATCTTTACTTATCAGTTTACACAGACTGCAGGTAGAGACAGGCATCATACATAGATTATTGCCCTGAGAACCGCTGGCCAGTAACGGGTGGCGCAAAAGACCAGCAGTGTGTTATTTGCCATTAGAAGGCTGCCTTTTGTCTGGCGTGGAAGACAGAGAATTACAATAATTTACGTAATCCCACAATAATACTGTATTTAATGGAAATTGTCGACTGGACGGCGCACAGCTCCACCCACCTGGTTGATCAGCAATTTGCAATCCGGGGGATTTCTTCACCACTTCCGCTTTCAAAATGTTATTCACTTATTTACTAAACAGGTATATCTACTTAAATACCATATAATCTAAGAGAAACTGATTCACTGATTCGAGTCACACGAGGTTTATGCTAATTCTTCTCCATACAGAAATACAGCAAAACAAATCACCCAGACAACATTCACAGAAAAATTGCTACCCACAATTTACGCCATCGCTTTTTCACGGAAGAAACGCATAGAAGGAGTTGACTTCTTGGTGCAGCCTCCAAAGGATTTCGGGAGTTGTAGTTCCAAACGGCTGCTTGTCTTCTCAACATATCAAAACCTTTAACGGCACAAACCTGCTGCTGCCGAAATACATCTCCCATGGAGCACCTGTCTCCGACCAGCTTTTTGCGTTATAACCGCAATAAGTGGACCATGTTTTTATTTTCTAACGGCAGCTGATAATCTTAGCTATACCAGTTAAGCACGGTCCCTTTAACATTGTGTTCCCAGCGCAAAACGCAACGGGGCAGTTATCCCCATTACCCGTTAAAAATAACGTCATTTTCTTCCCCAGTCAGCAATGGGCGGTGATAGACCGGTTCTGGCCAATGAATGAGTGCATCGAGGGCCGTGGGCGGTGTATGTCCGTCCGTCAGATTGAGAAGGAGAGCAACACAGAGAGAGTCAGGCAGAGCCAGCGACAGCGTTGGATCCGCATCCCGACGGCGATCTGGAGATTTACAAAATAATAAAATAAAATAATTACAACCATCATAAAAAAAACACACACGTTATTCATTGGTGAACCATTTGCGCTGTTCTTTGATGACCTTATGGAGGAGTAATTTATTACATCAACTCAAAAAAAAGTAAAATCCACAACTCATCCAGCTGGCTAACCTGCAAGTTGTAGCAGGTAGGACATTTAATAATTCAACAGTCAAATTGCCGAAATCAAAAGAGAGGGGACATTTGCTGATCGGTATCGATCTGTTTGGTCAGCCAGTAATATTTCCGAAGCGAAGTGGAGTGGGTTCGGGCTAGGAAGGTGAGTTTTTGGACTTCGAAGAGAATGCCAAAAGGAGCCATATAACCTCTCATACAGACGTGTGGATAGGAAGGTAATTCCTGTGAAAATTGCAAAACTGTATTTATGTGTAAGTTACAATGTATCCATCGGCACCTATCGCTCCGTAACAGGCGTAGTCCGAAAAAATGGCACTTTGCATCAAATATCTTCTTGGGGGAGAAAAGAGCCGATTGCCTTCGGTTAGGGCGAAAAGACCCATACGGCGGATAGTCTTGGATTTGTGACGATGCATGTTGTATTTTGAGGAAGCCGCGGGTTGTTTTCGCTATGGAAATCGCTTTGTGCTTACAGAATTATCAGTGTAGCGCTTCCCGCAGCCCGTTCATTCCTGTGTGTCGCTGGCACACTGGCGATCATCCTGCTTTCCCGTGTTTGCCAGCTACCTATATGTCACGCAAATTGCACATTTTTAAAACATTACTCCTTCGCTCTCATCATCTTTGGCGATTAAAATCGTTTGTGCTCGGACTTTATTAGGAAAACAAAACTGGGGTCGGCATGCTGAAATGAGTAGTTACAGCTGGCTGATGTTGAACTATCAATAAAAGAGGAGTTGGCTAGTTGCAGTATTTATTTTTTACGTTCGCATGATTCGGTTTCTTTGTCAAAGGCAGCTGGAATTTTAAGAAAATGTATTATTTTAAAAATACGTTTCGGGCTGTATCATGAAGATTACAGTAGAGGATGGCTTAAACAAAACGCAGTTGACATTGCTTAGGTATAGGTGGCTGGCTCGTTAAATAAAGAAAAATGTTGTTTCTTCTACCGCATAGCACAACACCTTCCAACGAATGAAATGTCACTTTTTGCCAGTTTTCAGGTCTTTTTTCTTGGAAATATATCACATATTTGGGGTTGCTACGAAGCCGACTCAGTTTTACCAGCTGTCTAGTTGTAGTCAGCAGTTTGCGACCGAAAACAGATTTAAAAAAACGCGTCCCTAATTTATAAATACGGAGCTCTTTTTTTAACATGTGGCTGACCACACCATATACTTGCGGAGGGGGAGTTGGTATCCAGAGGTTTCGGACACACAAATGTCATTATTTGTTGGCTTTGATTCCGTGCAAGTGCGATTCCTCGAATTTCTCACGTCGCAGTCCGGTTATGATAGGGTCTGCTCGCCAGCCGGCGATGCAAAGCTTTCTGAAAAAATATATGTATTTGTGAGTATTACGACCAGTGGGTGCGAAAATCCGAATAAAAGGCAGCCCTATACCGAGGGGTCAGGGAGTGCATGTGGCCGACTTTGTGATCTTTGCGGATTTTGCACAGTGCCTGTCTCGTCCACTGGACTGTTTCTGCCGCACGGCACAGAAATGGCGTCATGCACTCGGCTTCGGGACTGACTGCGATCGGGCACCGCGCAGACCTTCAAGGGGACACGGCGCTGTTTATCCACTGCTCCGTGCCTTTCGATCTAAATATAGTCTTTTAAAGCATACTTATAACATGTCCCTTCGTGATGCTTTTATGCAGCGTTATCTTTGTTTTAGAGATCCGGTATATTTCTTTTGTTCTTTTAGATGTGGAATTTCTAAGCTGTTGATTTTGAATTAAAAGACCGTCTTTTTTCCCTTCGTAGTGTTGCTCAATTCGCTGTTTTTAACAACGTCGCAGATCAGGCGTGTTCCTGGAGATCAGCGTCGGTTGATTAGACGGGTGCTGAAGCCAAAGGCGTTTCCTGACCGCGACTTCTTGTACTTTCATCAATCCGTGTGCGTCGCACCATCGTGAACTGATGATGCTTTGTGAAGTTTGCGATGTTAGTCAGCACACCGCTTCATTCAAAATAAATCCATACAGGTCATTAGTAACGTAAAGTCGTTAATTTTTCAAAGTGGTTACAATGTCGCGGAACGTATTTTGTAAGTTTAAACAACTTATTCCGTCAGGGATTGCCCCCAAAAGAAAATTAATTGAAGAGCACCGCGTATGAAGTTTCATTTTACATTTGTATTATTTCATTGAAAACAGTAGCAACAATTTAGTAACGATTTGGGTACTCACCTGTCCATTAATTCACCTCTTCATGTAGTGTAACATTTCCTCACATACCTGCTGACAAGATAAGAAAGAATACGTAGTCTTTCTTATCTTGTCAGTAGGTATGTGATGAAATGCAAAGTATTTGTGTGCATGTAAGCTGCTCTGTTCACCATTATTGACCATTAGTTAAAATAGTCACCATATAAAACGTGTCGTTTGTCCATTAGTTTGTATATGTTACTTTGTTTTGTTTTTAAAGAAAACTTTTTCAGTTACAGGCTCGACACCTGGATACCTCAATACAAGCTGACGAGTCCTGAGTGAAAATGAAGGTACGTTTGTTTTTCCTGTCTGATTTTTGCCAAAAACACATTAGTGTCATTCTGCTTTTCTGTAAAGTTTTTATGACATAGGACAGATACTATTTGGGTAATAGACTGTTTTATTATTTGAGACATGTCCTTTTTTGTGTTCAAAGTAATGTCACTAAACATCGTGGACATATGGTACACCAGCCTTAGAGAATTTTGAACTTTGATTTGTCTGGTATTGTGCATAAATATTTGATATATACATTCTTTGACCATTAGCCAGGTAATGATGAATGTCGTGTATTTCATATAATATTGCATGATGTCCAGTTGGTTCATTTTTCCTCTGTGCTCGGTGGCGACGGGTACTAAAAGTCACAGCGTTTCTTATTGGCGCAAGAACATTACGAGCGCAAAGTTTGCGCACGATGCCCTTGTCCTTGTTTATGTTTCTCAGCTCTATAACTTTTGTCTTCGGAATGTGACGGAATAATTGACGGAGGCAGACCGTGCTTCAGTTTCCATGGTAACTGGCTACCGGGTTACTGCCTACAGGATTTGTCCTATTGGCCTTTGGACTCGCATGAAAGGCGAAGACTAGAACGGGAAAGTCTTTTTATTTATTTTTTTATGATTATTTTATTTTATCTCAGGCGGCAGCCTGTAGCTAGACGCCTTGTCGATTAATGCTTACCGATATAGCGAATGCGTGCGACTTTGATTAATGTTCCTGCTTAACACCTGACTTTTTTTCCGCAATAGAACTGGCTTGCAGACTCGGTTCCGGGAAGTTTCGGCTGTATGATACAAAAAATTTGGTTGGATCGGGATGCCCCCGGCAGCGAATAAATGAATGGGACGTATCAGGAAATAACCATTTGTTTTAAGATGTAAACTGCGGTTACATTTTTAAATGTCAGTAATCTTGATCTTGCACGATTAATGTGATCCCATAATTTATACACGGTCCTATTGTTTGAAATACCATTCCATATTCCATACCGCTGGAATTTTCCCCGGCATTTCTTAAAAAAAGTGCGTGTTATCAGGATTGTCAGGGATTTGTCATGTCTCTCCAGTGAAGGAAGCGCCCACATCCTCTCTGTTCATCTCCTTCGGCAGGGCAGACCCGGAAAATGAGTGATCTTTTCCCCGGGGTACCCACCGATTGAATTATTGCCAGCGAATCTTTTCTTCCTTGTCTGGCTTTTGCGTTTGCCTGTTGTATGGAGGTCCTACAGCGCTAGTTTTCTTTATTTTTTATTATTACTTTGATGTCCTGCAGTTTAACGGGTTTAAGATCTCTAACTCATTAAGCCTCGGTAGAAGGCCAGAAATGCCCCTGTACTGCTGACTGAGGAGGTCTACAGACGTTATGGATATTAGTTGTGATGAGTTTCATGTACAGTATGTTGAGTTGTAGTGCATAACTAAGTTTCACACAGGATACTCCTTTAAAGGAATTGGTAGAGTTTGCATGAAACTATTAACTGCCAGGGTCAACATCTTAACACTCTCAAGACCCAAATAATTAAGTCTAATGCCAGTTGATGCCTGTGTGGAGCCAAAGGCAAACTTCACTCACTAATTCTCACTCTGGGGGGGGGGGGGTACTTTTAGCTTGCAGCTTGCTAATTCAGTGCCCCCTCAGAAATCACCTAATGGGTTGACCGGCACTGGTTATATCTGTCGCTTTAGGAACTTGCAATTGGCTGTGGTAGGGGGCTGGTTAGATGGACAGCTTCATAAAAGCCACCCTTTGGTCAATGGCGATCAGTCCTGGTCCTGGAGGTGTCCTGCATGTGCCCTTTTTGTTCAGCTGCACTCTGAAATAAAGGGCTGAGATTGGCTGCTGATTGAATGTCGATTTGACCCTTTCACATATTTTCTGAATGCACCTTAAGAAAGCTGGCAAATGTGAAATGGCCATTGGCTAATTCGGATATTCAATAGCTAAGTGCTAGCAGAAGTAAATTCACTGTTGACTCTATCATTTCGACATGCTGTGCCTTTACTTTCAATAAAAGTTCTTTACAGCACTACTCTCACCTCATAAATGAGCGCACTCTTTGTTGTATAAATTGGTCTCTAACTAGTTTCCGTTTGAGGTTTGTTGTCTGTGCTAAGAGCCCTTTGAGACGGATGAAGTGTTTGTCTTGTCCCCCAAAATAGAGGTGGGGCTTCTATCTTACCCTTGCATTTTTTGTTTACTCTAGCCAGGGATCATTGTCTTTGCTGTAATGCAGTCATACCCTTTTAGTGTGGGCTGGCAAGACTTATGCACATTATTTTGCAGCAAGGTTTAACTAGTTTTTTTGTGTTCTGAACAAATATGATTGAAAACATTTGTTTGGCCTTTATAATAAAAATAAAGTGCCTAATGTGATTTTTTTTTTCAATTATGTAGTGGTTAATGTGCTTGGGGAAAAATGTCATGGAAGCATTGATTGTTCCTAATTAAGATAAGTGATTTGTCCTGTCGTATGAGGTGTGCAGCTCTAGTTGTTCTAACCCAGCTTGTCTTAAAGTATGTCTGTTGTATAAGTTAACGTCATCACAGACTTTACAAAAACGTTTAGAACCATTGTGTTGGAGTCCTGCTTCATATCCATGGGAGTAAATTAATGGCAAAAGTCATGGACGCAAAAAGCATGTTGTATTGCACTAATCAAATTAAAAAATGCATTGCATTTAATAATGCTTGAATTTTAGCAGGCTATAATTTAATACACATTCAATATTCCAACTGAAAATATTTCAGTTGCAATTGGCAAAATAATCAATACAAAAATATTTGGCTTTCAAAATTCATTTCCAAAATATACAGATTATAAAGTGCATTTTTATAATTCAGGTCACCTGAATTCTGTTCATTTACTTTCGCCTCAAAATAAATTTTAAGACAATAGATTCCACTGGACACATTTAGTGTGTTTTAATGGCAACTTCATAATTCAAAGGTAATATTCAGTCCTTGATTTTTTTGCTTCACAAAATTCACTACCAAAATTTCAGTGTTCATAATATGGTCCCAATTTCAAACTTCTACATCTGGGACTATCAGCCTATAGAGTGCTCCTCTAGGCCTGGAGTCGTCAGTGGAGCCTGCCGTTAGCACAAGTTTTGATGCACCGATTGACAAAACGGATTTTCTCGGATGATGGATTCAGCTGTCCCAAAATCAGCTATCGTCCCGTCCATACTATCTAGCTAGCTTAAAACTAGAAATCTTAGGAGCTGCCCACTAGTAGTTAAGGTGAGCGAGGTAAGTTTTATGAAGAGATATGTGATAAATCGTTAGCAAATCAGCATCAGCTGATATTCATTAAAAATCAAGATGTCTATTTTAGCTGATATTGCTGGCCGATAATTAAACTTTGTAGATATTAAAAGTGAACAGCACCATAGTGTTAGATATGGGCAATGTGTAGGCTGTTGGGAAGAGTGGAGAAATACGATTTAGTTGTGTTTTATTTTTTTCTGCTCTTGTCGTGGGTTGTGATGTGTGCTCTGTGGCGTGCAGTGTGTTTTTGGACTAATTCCGCTAATTAATTCCAGCTGTTACCTATTGTCGGACAACCTATTAATCTATATCAGTGGATGATAAGAAGGGAAAGAGAGTCTTGGAGCACAGGGGTTTTTCCGTTTGGTTGTGTTGGGTTTCATTTTTCTCCTGTTTGGTTGGAGATAGACAGAGTCGTGCACAGCAATTGACCTTCACTAGAACCGGACGCTTTTAATCAGAGGCCAAAACTGGTGCGCTTTTTCTGCATTTCTAAAGAAAGGGTTTTACTTACTATTTTCCATATGTGAGTAACCAGACGAAGGTGTGTGTTGTTTCTATTACTCTTTCACTGCCTGCCCCTTAAGCTTCTGACGGGTGGGATGTGAAGAGGATTCGTTAGGCTGGACTGGTTTGCCAAGAACTGGCGAAAGACTGAAAGACTGCTGCTGACAATCACCCCTATTAATGGGACATATTGGGATTTTTTTGGTGTGTTTTATCGTGGGTCCGTGTAATTAGTGTGTTTATTTAAAAATTATTTCTGGTATTGTGATTTCCTGTTACGTGGCAGCATTGTGGGTTTTTGGTTGTACTATACTGTGGCTTGTAAGCTAACCCGCTTTTTGTGTTGGAGATTGAATGAATTAGTTTTAAGTGACATTGGACCTGTGGTCCATAACTGGGAATGTCCCTAAGGATAAACTTTGCTAGTTGTGTGATCTGAAAATATGTGAAAAATCAAATCCCATAGGCCTATTGGTTCAAAACAGAACGTAAGAAATTGTTTTACAATATGAGAAGACTCCGTGAAACATGTGACCGTTTTATGACTGGCCACATTTTAAAAAAATGCATTAAATCTGGTCAGCAGACGGATCTTTTGTTTTCCACAGATTAAAGAGTGATGTCACATTATTCCATTATTCTGCGCCAGCAAGTTTTATAACTAGCTAGGCAGAAAGATAGGACAGTAACCGACTTGGGGACAGTCATGCCCACGACGCCACAACCAAAGAAAATCTACCGTTTTGTCTATTGGTGCAGCGTAATTTGACTCCAGATTTAGATGAGAGCTCTATCAGCACTCAGCTGCTCATCCTGCTAGTTCCGGATGTAGAAGGTTGATTTTTCAGATCATATTTTAAACTAATGAAATTTTGGCAGCATATTTGAAAAGCGAAAATAAGAGGACTGAATATTACTCTGAATTATGATATCATTGAATATTTCCAACTGAAATTATTCTCTTGAAATAGATTTTTTAGGCAAAAGCAACTGAACTGAATTCAGGTGATTAAATTATACAAATGCACTTTATAAACTGTACATTTTGGAACTGAATTGTGAAAGCTGAGTATTTTTATATTGATTGTTTTACCACTTAATTTACAATTGAAATATTTTGTGCTAAAATATTCAAAATGTACATTCACATTAAATTACAGCCCCCAAACATTCAAGCATTATTAAATGCAACACGTCTTTATTCAGTTACTGTAATTCAACATGCTTTTTTGCTTTAATGCCTTTTGTTATTAATTTACTTCCAGAGATATGTCCTTTGAGTATATTATCATAAGCTTTTTTTTTTTAACACAAACTACTATTGACATGTGAAGACTCACCTGCAGTGGGAGTGTGACTGTCTGAAAGTGCTAAATATTCCACAACGTAGCATTTTTGTTTACTGAAACGGTACATCTGAATTGAATTGTGCAAACAGACAGGGCCCAGCAATCACACCACTGAGTCATATTCAACAGACAAAGCTGCCAACTTCACATACTCCATCTCAACACACTATATATTATGTAGGTTATAATAATTTTTCTAGCGTTTTTTTTTTTTTGCTTCCAAGTTTAGTGCATCATTTTGTCACAGCATGATCCTGCGTGTATCTGTTTGTGGTGTTATTTTTACAGAGAGCACAGTGTAATGCTTAACTTTCTTAAGTTCTCATCTATGCACTCCCAACCCATGCGAATATTAGTCATGGAAATTTTTTGGCCACTCTCGAGCTCCTGGCAGAGACCGGATGATGGGGTTTCAACTGGGAACGTGCTCATGGCTCACCAAGCAGCGCTGAGGGCCTGATGGCCTTGGGTGTTTGGCAGATGATAGATGGTTTGCCGCCCAGCGTGCTTTGGCGCTCCACTGCAATTCTGCTGTCTCTGGGTCCCCTTGATGGTGCTGGAATGGGCTTTCGTCCTCGTGGACCCTACTGACCTGCCGAACTGCTTGTTTGCTTGCTTAGCTGTTACTCCCATATATTTCATTATTTTTTTGGTATCAGACCAGGGGTCCAGTTTCTAAGCTCATGGGAGTTTTACTTATACAAAAATGTTCTGAGGGCAGAAGGGAAATTGATTGGTTCAGATAGAGAACCCAATCAGTTTGCAGAGGAGGTGGGTCCAAGCAACTAAAGGAGGTGGGAGCAACCAATTCAATGTCTTGGTCCTGCCTCCTCTATTTCAATTTGCTTTGACCCACCTCCTCTACAATCTGATGGGGTTCTCTCTCTGAACCAATCAATTTCCCTTCTACCCTCAGTTTCACATTTCCTTCTTTTTTATGCATTATTGAGAAAGTAAAACTCCCATAAACAGTTCCTAACCAAGGTGCCTCCACTGTCCATGGAACCGACAATCGGGGTTTAGCCCCGCCTTCCAGGACCCAGCTGTGTTTGTGCTGACTTCGCGTGTTTGCCTTGTGTCTCTGTCTGTGAGAGAGTATTCTCTTATTTCTCTCCACAACCAGGTGTGTTGGCTATACTGCCCTGCCAGCAGTGTGTCAGTACAATGTCAAGTAGACAGGTGTCTGTCGAGGGCGTCCTTTACCTCAGCCCTGCTTCAGGTGCCTTTTGAAAACAGCCTGATATTCTCACTTCCAGATGTCTGCCTGAGCTTAGACCACATCAGTGCTTTGGATATGTGTGACTAGCCTGTAGTCTTTCACACTGCATTATTGGGAATTCTTTTGTTTCTGTCATGGTAACCATGTAATTGGTATTTTTAGGACAATTTGGTAAATGTTTTATATTTAAGTTGGAAGCAAGCATATAGTAGAAACTATATTTGCTGTTCTATAGTCTATATCGCTAATATGTTGTGCTCCATATGCTCTTGAACACAAATACTCCCCATAGCTTTAGTTTTACTGCAGCTAATTTTTGGTATTGGTTGCAACAATCTCTTGTTTTTCTTTGACCGTCCTGAGTGGGTCGTCCAGGGGAATCACGACTAAGTATTTTAATTAATGATATTGATTGAAGAGAAAATGTTGCTGTTACACAGGGAGGTGTAACGTAGAAAAGTCACTCGCCCAAACTTCACAATGGGTTCTAAGGTTTTTTCTTCTTCTTTTGATTGAAGAAGCAGACAAGGTGACAGTAGATCATTAGTTTTAACAAAAAAGGAAAGATTGAAAAGAAGAATTGGAGGAAAAGAATCGACGCAACACTTACGGTGACAGAACCATTAGGTGTTATCATGTATAGACTGTGAGGGCATACCGTACTATTCCCATAATGCAGTGCATGTCTTTATGTGCATGTATGTGTGTTTTTATGCACTGGGGAAGGTAAAAGAGATGGACTGGAAGGTCCAATTGAAGAAGAAACGGAGGAGCATAAAGGAAATTAGTTGGAGGGCTTTTGAGTTTTTATATTAATGCTTGTATATGTGTGGTTATTGTCAGTTTCTAGAATTTTTGTAGAATGGCTGCAGAAATTCTCATAACTGAGAACTGGCAAACTATAGAACAGTCTATTGAGATAAATCATTTGAGAATCGTTCAGAGAGCATAGTGAGGCCATTTTACAGGGGTAAGTTTCAGGTCCCCCGCCCCCCGGGAAAACCAGAACTTTTTCGTACATTAATTCATGATTGGCAAAACCAGGGAAGTTATTTAGCTTAGCTTACTGTCAAAATATACAGCTGTAATGCAGATCAATTGTTTTACATTACTTTTGGATTTTTGCCAAATGAGAAGACTTACAGTTTTAGTCTCAACTTGAATAATTTAAAATTCACTGGATCCATTTCACTAGAACACTGTCCAGTGTATACAGCACCTAGCTGTAAAAGTAACCTACCAGAAGATGGAAGCTATATCAGTCCAACGTTGTGGGTCAGCACAAAGTTAAGAGTGCTGTACCAGCCTAAAATTTTTTGATTTTATATTATTCACATATTGTCAAACCAGTTTGTTTGTTTTCTTATGATTTTGAATCCAAATTGAGGTATACAGTGGTCTTTTGATATGCAAATTGAAATATAGTTCAGATGTTACAGGAAACTTCATAAAATGTGTTTTCCAGCACTTGCAGATGATTAGATGCTGTGTTGGATGCAATATTTGAACCTGTCTGATTTATAGTTACTAAGGAATTGATTTTGTTCCCAAACAGCTCAGATAACATACTTTACATTCAAGAGCTATTGTTAAGTTTGCAAGAAGCAACATCTCATGGTTTCTGAGTAATTTGGGTTGTGGCTTTTCTTGCACATGGGAATTCCAGCCAGATCAGGCCTGGCTTAGTTCACTTTGCCATGGATATCTTGCAGAAGAGGTGGATGTGTATCAAAATATTTTGACTGCTGTCGAGAGCATAATGAATTGCATGTTAAAATAAATGGACTGTATCCATGTGCTCCACACATTTCAATTCGAATGAAATTCTGTCCGTGTCTGAGATTACATCACCCATATAAATGTGGTTCGGAATAGTGTCACATGACCAAGGAGAGCCTTCGATTTCATTGGTCCTTCAGGAGTAAGGTGTGGTGGAATCTGAGTGTGACAGGGCCTCACACCAATGTTCTGCACTCTCACTGCACGGCATTTACTCTGGATGTGGTCGCCCCGCCTACCTCTAAGTCGGTGGTTCCCAAACTTTCTCTGCAGGGCCCCCATTTTCTAGTTAGGAACATCATTGATTCAAACTTTATTTGAAATACAACTCCCTTTTCTAATTGAGTGTAACAAATGCAATTACAAAACACAAATGGTGAAATTTCACCACTGTGGGAGAAAAATAGCAATCAATTAAAAATAAAAGTCCAGCATAAGTTTGAAATTATGCAAATATATATTTAACATTCCTGTTAATATTCATTGGCGTACACGAATTAAAGTTTGACTTACAATAACCGCATTTTGTTTTAATGATAACCACAGGTTTCAGCCTATACTATAGTACAGAACAACACTAAATCAAGCCCATTAATTGATACCCTCCCTGCACTTCATGTAGAAAATTTAAAACCTCGTTTTTCATGATATGGTTAGATTTTTTGTCCGGCACTGTAAAACGTCGTCACGCGTCACCATGTCACATGGCACAAAAACCTTGCAGGAGCAAGACGTCTTAACAGATCGTGCAGCACATCTCAGCCAGCTGCACAAACTGGAACAGCCTCCGTGACGACACAACTTTGCCCTTATTGGCTGAAGAACGAGACGTTTGCATGACGTTTGTATCCCGGGAAGTTCCGATGCGTTATCTGCTATTTCTCCCCAATATCACGTAAAGCAGTGAGAACTGGCTTTAAGTTAATTTACCTGGTAAAATAAAGTTTAAATAAATTGCACAAATGCTCTAATAGTAACTGTAATTATAGTCTAGAACTGTAGTCTAACTGGAGTAGTCTAACTGCAATGTTGCGCTGCTTTTTTTGTTTAATCGTCCACTCTGTGAAGAGATTATTTTGCCCCTGAGGCTATTCCATTGGTGCGCCCCCCAGCTGGGGAAGCTCTGCTCTAAGTGATGTAGACTGTAGATTTACATGTCACTACGAAAGATGGAAAGATGTTGCCTGGCAGGTGTAGGAGACTTACTGTTGTTAGCGCTATGTTCGGGTGTGTGTGTGTGTGTGTGTGAAGCCTTCGCTGTCGCTTGTTCGTGTCATGTCTTGTTCGTGTTTATTAGGAACAAACACACCAAGACTAATGCTGTATACATGGTGAATAAAGCTGATTGACACTGATTCACGACATGATTATTTTTTATCCCGCCCCAGTTGGTCCATTTTCATTGAACCGTGTGTGTATGTTGTAGTTAATTAACGTTTGAGGGTGGCCTGCCATGTCACAAGGAGGCATAAGCAGTAAGTTTAGGCATACCTCCTGCTATAAGCGTTACGAAACCTGGGACTGGGGTTGTTTTTAGCTGAAACATTTTGGAAACGCCTGTTCTGCAAATAAAAAAGAGTTAAAGTCAGTTACTCGAGACCTTGATAATCATCACTCTTTTTCTGTTTGTGTCGTCCAGTTTTTTTTTAGTAAACACGGGACTGCTGTTTAACGGCATAAGAGGAGGCAATTTCCCCCCCAGTAGCGTAATCGCTTTGCTGCGGTTAGGGTTAGCCCCGGTACCCGTGGAGGTAACAGAAATAACGTTACCTGGGCAGTCCGCTGACCTCCACCCTCACGGAGCTCTGCCGGTTAGGCGCGTCTCTTTTTCCATAGGTTCCGTGAACACGCTCATTTTGTCGGGAAAAAATTAAGCACATTTAAAATCCATTTTTCGTTTTTCTAACCAATCTGTTCATTGCTTTTACTTCTTCCCCAAGTAATATATCATATTCAATCATGGGCGTAAATTTCATTTAACAGTAGGGGGGGACAATAAATATAAAATATCTCATGAGCAATTTTTGAAGGG
>JABFEB020000041.1:14061827-14074202 GCA_019775895.2 Stomatorhinus ivindoensis
CCAGCACTCATTGGAGCCCCCCCCCCCCCCCCGCTCTGCCTGAGCCGTTGTTTTGTTTACCTTCTCCAGCCTCCATCCAGCCTCCACTCTATTCAAGGCCAGATATGGATTTTTTCCCACTCGGTCTGTGCTTGGGCATGATTATTGGAAAGATCAGAAATCCTGGGCGTGGGGGGGGGGGGGGGGGGGTTTGGATGAGGTCAGCTGCCCCTGACGCTCGGCTCTGAGGATGGGGAAGCGGTGATTTCTCTTCGTCCCAGTTTCCACTAATGGCTGCCGATTTCATCCTCTCCGTCTTCAGATTGTCCTTTTCTGAGTTTGCGGTAAGTAATTCTCCATATTTCATGATTAAAAATATGCATTATCTCCATAAGGATACTTCGTAATAGTGTACCAAGATGGATCATGGCATGCAGGGTGTCCCTGCCTCACGCTCTCTGCCTCTGGAACCACCTCTGCAATCCTGTCCTGGCTTCTCAAACAGGGATGGAGTTTTAGCAGCACGTGCCTATACTGGGTCCCAGTAAACTGAGTCATTA
Source organism: Stomatorhinus ivindoensis (assembly GCA_019775895.2). Taxonomy (NCBI): domain Eukaryota; kingdom Metazoa; phylum Chordata; class Actinopteri; order Osteoglossiformes; family Mormyridae; genus Stomatorhinus; species Stomatorhinus ivindoensis. The sequence goes on from JABFEB020000041.1 coordinate 14,062,367, forward strand.
AAGGCCAGAACCAGCCAGCTCATTTCACGTGGACAGACTGGTGAATAAACATTATGAATTAAAGGAAATTCGGAACAAAACAGGCCATCTTAGTGGACGGTGGCTTTTGGTCCATCAGCCTCCAGGTTTTGGGCCCTGCACCACTCTTCCCTGATCACATGCTCCTCCACATCCCGGCTCCTCCGCCTTCTCGATAATCCCCTCATTTCCCCAGACTCTGTGTCCGCTTGCCAGGTTGCCGCTGCGGCTCCCGGAGTCCAGGGCGTGGGCCTGCAACGTGAAAGGTGCCAGCTGCACCCCCGCTTAGGATGGAGGATGCAGAATGCCGCTCGAGTTAAATGGATTATAGTCTGCAAGTTGGTTTCCATATAAGCATCAGCGAATTTAATTAACGCCGTAGCCAGTTACTGTTGACCTAAGGGAAGTGGTACCTGTCCTTCTTGACTTCTCTGCTGGCTTGTCCTTAGAAGCATCTAATTAGTGTCTGAGACAAAGACCTGGATGTGTAGCAGACGACAGCGAGAGGAAGATCTGCTCCCATGTGAAGGCCCAGAAATTACTATCTACTGGGGTAAAAATGATGCACTATATTGATAGGGGAACCTCAGAAGGGAAAGCCGCTCTTTTCTCGTCCGTATCTTCATAGATGAGATGAGGACATGCTGGGGTGGCTCCTGTCCTGTTGACGAAAGCATCTCCCACTCGCCTCCGCTGGCTCACGCTATTGTGGCAAGAGAAGGGTCTGGGTTAGGAAACACCCCCCGTTTGGCCCACTTAACGGCATCGTGGCGGACTGTTTCTGCCCGTCGCTTGATTAAAAACCAGCGCTAAGGGGGAACATATGCCCACATCGATTCAGATTTCTGTGAATGCAACGAGGCCCTTTCCTGACACCAAAGCCAATTACTGATGCTAGGAGTGATTTAAGATCCGGGTGTTTTTCTCGAGTGGGGGATTTAATTGGCACGTCTAAGGACAGCTTCATTTAGCCACCATCAAAGCACTGTCAGCTTTGGGGTCTGGTCATTTGTTTTACAATTAAGCTAAAGCTGCTTGGTTGAGCAGCTGGACCAAATCAGGGTGCACGAGGACAGGATTTCCATGTGGAAATGCGGCTTCTTGGGATTGATTCTCAGAGACATCCGCCGGCACAATACCCCCAAACAATGATGGAGGGCCAATGAGATGGTTGCTATTCGGCTGTGAGCATGCAAACCAAGCTCTTAGCTATTAGCAAATACATTTAGTTCCAAGCCCCAAGTCCGCAACACAGATTTTACAGCTAATCTCTGATGCTGGGCGTGACCATTATTAATAAAACACTTTCATACATTTTAATTGGGGTTACTGGTAATTAAATACATATGCAGGTAATAAATCAATTAAAAAACAATTAGATTGTCTACATCAAAGTGTCTGTTGAGAGTTACCTCGAGACCTCGAAAACAAACTTGATCTTCACCTGCATATAAAACAATTAGCAAATTATATATTTATGGAAAAACAAACATGGCAGAATAGAAGTGGCTCTAGTTGGAGAGTAGATCTGATTTTTGAAGGATGGTGCGACAACAAAACTGCAAGCGCTGCGCTAAACGCACATCTGTGCACCTCAAGCATCCGTGGGCGTTTCCTGCTTTCAGAAATGCTGCCGCTGGCATCTATCAGATCATCTTGGTTGCAGAGTGAAACTGGTAGCAGGGACACGAGGAAGAGGGGCCTTTCCGAGCCGCGCGGGTCCTGCCCGTCTTCCCGACACACTCAGGACACGAATTCGCATTTACCACATATCGCTACATGGTCAGTTTCCTCGAGCTGCCAAAATGCCTGATTTCAATGAACACAATTGGATTCCGGTAACTAATAAAAATGTCTGCTTGGGATCTCAGTGACACGGCTTTCAGGGTTGAGGCTTTCAACCTTCCATGCTGACGCCGGTGGAATCTCTTGGCTTCAATGGGTCCCGCAATGTCATTCAGTCTTGCTCCCGCTGTCCAGGCTGGGTCACATTGGCTTGTCCATTCAAACAGTGTACAGCATCCTAATGGAGGATGAGCAGGGGAATTCTGACCACAGACTAAGGGGAATCCCCTTATATACCCATAATATAATAATGTCCCTTTATTGATCCCTGTGGGGAAATTGTCTTTACGCCTCCCTCAACTTGCCCTTTGCAGAGTAAGCTGTCTGCGAAGGGCAGCCACCTGTAGTGGCACCCAGGGAGCTGGGGGCTAAGGGCCTTGCTTAAGGGCCCACAGATATGCTGAGGCTGGGTCTGAACCAACAACCTTGCAATTACAGGCACAGCCCACTGAGCCGCACGATGGCACCACTAATAAAAGGGGCGTTATTCAAACACGTGACAGAGAGGCTCACATACCATAACCAGGTGCAAGAAACCTGAACACAGAGAAATCACGCAGATGGACAGACACACAGATGATTGAATGATGACGAACAGGACTGATGGATAAATAAATGGATTGTCAAACAGATGGATGGATGGATGGATGGATGAAACAAAGGACTGATGGGTAAACAGATGGATTATTGAACAGATTTATGGATGGATGGATGGATGGACAGATTTTCTGTTTTTTAGCTATGATGTCCCCCTCAATAGTGACAGTTTTCCTGGAAGAAAATAAACGACAGCTAGTTGACTTAATCAGCTCCGCCCTTTACTGGAAATCTGCAAGACCAGCACGAATGAGTTAATTCTGTACACAGTTCATACACATTTTCCATACAGGGATCTACGCTACAACAGGCAAGCCATCACATCACTAAACTTCATGCAACAGAAAGTGAGTAATACATTTTTTTAAATGGCATTTTAAGCAGGCTAATTAAGAACTGAGGTTATGAACAGTGACTGAATTCAGCCAGCCAGTCACTGGGAAGAGAGTCCAGCATCTTCACTTCATCTCCCCTCGTCATCAGCTTTTAGTCCAGTCAAAATGTTGTTCTTTCACACAAGAGTTCTTTCATAATCCCAGCTGCTGCTTCATTTGCCATAGATGGTTTGTTTTTACACCAAACGTCTTCCTCTCACCTAAATAGTACTACAGTGAACAGCTGTCCTATCCCTGCATGTAACCACACAAAACTGCTCTGAGAGACATCTGTTCTCTCCATTTATTTTTAGATCGTTTCTGTCTTGTATCAAAGCAATGTTGTGTTCTTCCTTCATAAGGTCACAACCTGTAAACATTTATGTGATGTTTGCCTAATTATATAATGAAGCCCGTGACCTTTGATCCGCAGGCCAGCGATAATTGAGGCTAATGAGTCAGCCAGCTCTTACCGGAGGCGATAGGGGTACACAGCGTCTTCCTTGTGTGCTGATCCAGACGGCCTTCTGGGAAATTTCCGCAGCCAATGATTGAAAATGACCGACTGGCAGTGGGGAAATGGGCATCCCATAGGAAATGGGCCTTATTATCAGCAGCTCGATAAGATATCAAATAAAGCGAAAGGATTAAAAAAAAAAGAGTGAAATCTAGCTAGCACTGATGACGCAAATCCTGGCCACACCGTTGACCCATAAACAGCATTTACAGCTCAGGGGGGCTGGGTCAACTCGGAATAAACTGACCTGCCTTTCTGACCCCAGCATTGTTTTCACAGGGTTCTTTTTTTATAAGTTTTGCATATGCTAGTTTGGGTATTACTTCACTCTGGTTTTTAAATGACATAAAAGCCCCTACTGTGCCGATGCAGAAAGGCCTTTTTGACTGTACATCACCTTGAACAAAGTCTGGCTCCATGCTGAGCGTAGCCACGTCCCGACTGACAGAGACACAGGGGAAGCACACGACCACATACCTGTATGTCCTGCACGGTCATTTATAAACCCAACTGATACCTAGTCGTTACTTAAATTACCGAAAAGACTAAATGATAAAAAAAGAAGCAGAAGCTGGAAAAGAAAGTCATATATGGAATCATATGTAGAAGATATATGATAATATAGAATAATAAAGAACATTTACTATTTAAAAAATTATGTTTCCTATTTAGATAAACGATCTCTGCTTTCCGAATGGTAAACTCAGAATTTTGACCAGAGACCAGTTGCTTCTACTGGTGAGCATATTATGGGAGGGTGTTTAGTTCAGTGGGTTCAGATGTGGTGTCTGTGAGGGGAAGGTCAGCGGTTCACCTCCCAGGGTTGGCAGAGTGACGTGAACGTCAGGCCCCTGATCAAGGTCCTTCACCCTCAATTGCAGCAGGTACTGTCTGACCCGCTTTCTCAATTATATGTTCCTTTTTAGAAAAATGTCTGCTAAACAGGTTAATGTAATGGCATGGTTTAAATATATGCAGCAGAGAATGAGTTCCTGCTATCCACGGGACTGATGGAATATGGGGGATACTTATTCCTTCTGGCTATGCTCTCCCATGCAGACACTGTCTATGTTCCTGTCATCTCTTCACATTTTTCTATTTTGTCACAACGCTGGCGATTGTCACCGCAATTTCACGCATGCTGCTGGGAAACCGTCACTTGCTTGACTGACGTGCTCAGAGGATTAACCCAGACGCCTGTACAGCAGCAGAGATCCTGGGGTTCTGTCTCTATAGTGAGAGACAGCTTTAAAATTCAGGGACCTAAAACTGCTGTCGCGCCTCAAAAGGAATTCCAGATTTGGAATCTGCTATCAATCCAAATGGGAATGTCACTAGAGATTTATGAAAAGGAGGGTCTGATTTTAGTGAAAAAGACTGAGTACACCATTTAAAGTTATTAGGGTGCATTGATTTAGCAGGGTTGTGGTGAACAATGTGAAATTTATTACTGACATGTTCCTTGGGAGGAAGTCTCTGACCCCAGAACTCTAGCCAACATCATGTAAAGGTCTTCTCAAAGTTGGTAGAGACCATTCTATCTATAGCGTTAAATGAATACTGCATTACATTTTAACAAGGATTCTGTTGATGCTAGCATGATAACATTACCTAAACATCTTTTAAATGTAATTAATGCTAAGAAATATTGTTTTATAATAGAACGATTATATAAATATTTTTAATACTTTCTATAAATCCTGTATGTGTACACTGCAAACTCATCATCCAGCCTTGAACCCATGACCTTTGAATGTTTCCATACCTTAATTGTAACGTTCAGTAAACGTTCCTGGAATGAAAAATTGTTAGTTGGGAAGCCTAACATTTGGTCATTGGCTGAGATGTTGCAAAATGACTGTAGAACAATACAGAAGTGGATATTGGAGAAGGTCCAGTGTATGTTTGTATCTCTCCTGGAAACGGACATACTTTCACAGAATGAAGAGTAGCGGCCCTTAGGTGGGTCCAAGCAACTAGAAGAAAATAGACCAAGACATCTGATTGGTTGGCCCCACGTCCTCTAGTTGCTTGGACCCACCTTCTCTACAATCTGATTGGTTATGCCTCTGAACCAATATTTTTTTCCTTCTGCCTTCAGAACATTTTTGTGTAAGTAAAACTCCCATGAGCAAAGGGAATGGAGTCACATTTGCTGGGGCTTATCTGTGGAACTGTGCTCCTTGGCTGGGTTACAAGGAGAGGTAAAGATGGGGGGAGCACTGTGAGAACTGCGGTTGATGAATAATGATTATATAAAAAAAACAGGTTGAGTCATAAACCAATACTCAGCGCTCCTTTGAAGCTCACCACTGGGAAAGCGCCTCTGTTCCCACATAAACATTGTCACTGGTAGAAGCGCTCTGTGTCTGTTCGCATAAGGCAAGAGAAACGCCGTTTTGAAACTGATTAGGAATGATTGTGCTTTTTCCCTAGTGATCATTTCTGTGTGCTTGTGTGCAGCACACACGGGCAAAGCGAGAGCGCGACTCAGAATCGATTCCCCCAACTCCAAGTGAACGAAGCTCTTTCAAGTTGGTTCCATTTGATTCCAACTCCGGTGAAAAATTCAACCCGAATTTGGGCTTTGAAGTTGACTCTAATCTACTCCAGACTATGGGGGAAGGGTTAGGAAAATTTTCGTGCTCATATTCCGCCACACCTTTGCTGTCTCTTTAGATCCACTCCATCCGAGGAGGCGTCACGTACTTATCAGTTAGCCCTGCGATGCATCTATCACCAACACGGGATTATGGCACTCTTACTCCCCTGACACTGTACGCATGCAAAGGGGCACGTGAAAGTTGTCAGCAGACACCCAAAACTTGGCAGTTAAGATGCATCTTTTAATGTCTAACTATGTTTCACCATAGACCTGTTTGTGAATGAAAACCTTACTCACAAAATAAAAACCAATGCAGCACATATCACAGAATGCCTCAAAACAGGAGCTATTTTATCTTTTCAGCACTTCATAATCCCATCCATTCAGATTATGGGATTAAATTCTCTGGAAATATCAAATCAATTTAATACTTTCTACTGTTAGAAATCAACCTGATCAGAGCACTTTAATCAAGTGTATTTATGTTATTTACCAAGGCTCTTAGACTTGCAGGTAATCTGCGTGCTGTGGTTGGAATAAAGATCCACTAAAGGATTGCCGAATTAGGGTTTTCTTGTAATCGTGACATGGGAGTTGGACTCCGACCCAAAAACTGCACTCAGTATAGTCTGAACAAATTGGAAATTCAGTGAGCCAGATTAAAATTTCCCTTTTTAATATATGACCTTTGATTATGATTTTTAAAAAAACACAGTCAGAAAACCTCAGGTGAAAAAAAATCCCAGAGTGCTTTGCACATATCAGAGTGCAGGGGCTGCTTGAACCCTCACTGATCTGTCAGACTGGCCTGCCGATGTACTTTCCAGTGCCGCCTTAGTGCGAAAGGCCAGGTTCTGATCATTTACTTCATTCACCATTGTTTTAAAGACATTCTATTTTTGTGGCAGCGCTTACTTTTCAAGTACACCACAGTTTTATGTTATTGCACATCATCTTCCTAATATAACTAATGAAAAAAGTAGATGTTCCACAAGGCAAAGATGTGAAGAATAGATTTGAAACAGAGTGACTCACCACATCACTTCCTTCTCTGTTGGTGCTGGTTGCAGAACACAAATTTGTTTTAATGTCACCTAACCACACAACCGAACCTGTACATTCGAAATAAAATTATCCTTTATTTTCCATTTGCATAGGTGCACTGGAATGCTTCCTCCAGAGGTGGACACTTCCGGTCCAGAAAGTAAAAATTCAGACCAAAATTTTGTCTCCACCAACAGTATTTATAAAGAGTTTACAGTCCCAGACTATTCAGCAGGCTGGTTGGAATCTTGGTTTGGATGTGAATTTCTGGACCTGAAATGTCCACCTCTGTTCTTTTAGCGTATTCCATCTTTCTCTCCTCTGAGACATATACACACATATATATGTACAGCTGTCAGAAAAGCTTGGGGTCTGGGGTCCCAGCAAAGGCTCAGGCCATTGATCCTGCACCCCCGGGGCGCCCAGCGGATATGTGGCTATCCAGCCAAGGACAGAAGCCAAACCTCGTGACCTTCCCGTCACAGGCATACAACACACACATAACCCACCGGGCCAAACACTGCATATTTTTTCATTGGCTCTGGACAAGTAAGTAAACTATACTCAGCTTTGTCCTCCTTAAGGTCATTATTATGTGCTGAAATCAATAATAGTATTTTTTTCCTTACTTGATTAACCTTCATTGCTGGGCCTGCTCTTTCATTCTTTTATTGCTATAAATAACATCTGATTGAAGCTTTAGACCTATTAAAGTAATTGCATATTAGCCATGTATGCATTTGTATATAGAAATGATCCTTCCACAGTTGACAGATGAATCCTGCTACACCTTTTCCCCGCCTTTTATGGCATCTTCTTTTCATGCATCCTTCACTCACGGTTGGAGTTCCCCTAATCCCATAATGCGAATCGCACACCAGCACAGATTGTCAATTAATTCGAGTCCATTTTTGTTCGCTCATCTTCGATTTACATAAAGATCCCTCCACATCAGCCAGTTACCCTCTGACGTTCTCTAAGGCGCTCGTATTATTTCCTGACTCTTATTTTGAAATTGAAATGAACCCAGTGCAGGGTGATGTTTGTGCCTGCTGGCTTTTGGCAGCCTGGTGTCCTTCTAGAGCTGCGGAGCGATACGGGAGGCGGTGACTCGAAGGGAGGGCACGTCAGCTTCTCGTTACCGTAGTCTGTCGCCCCACAGCCCAGGCTGTGACTTCTTGCTTGTGAGAGGCGATGGGGGAAGCACAGAAAGGGCCTGACGGAACAGGACGGATCAGGACGGATCAGGACGCAGACACGCCCACCTGGTCTCATGCCCGGTGTAAACAGGTCAGCGAGGCAGGGAGAGAGGGAGGGGCGCACGATGTTATTTAAAAAGAGGACATGCTTCAGCTTTGCCTGACCACTTTCTGCCATTGGTGGAATATGTTGGGGAAACAAGTGGCAGAAGCCAGATGATATTTCACTAAATGGCACAAGAACAGCAGAGGCACAGTAAACGAGACGGGCGACATGTGAATCTAATGATCCATGGAAAAGCAGGGAACAGCGACATAGAGGTCGGCCGAGTTTACCTATGGCCCGCCCCTCTATCTTCACAGTGGGGTATCAATAATGCAGCCATGGGTACATCAGGGGGCCAAAGGCTTGCGGTCACACCCAGTGGAAACGGGACCGCACTCCTGTGGCTTTTGGGGGGCGGACCTATTTCACACGTGATCACTTTCCATAAATATGGGGGGGAGGAAGGAGGTAAAAAAAAAACACGAGAAACAGATTTCAGTTGAGATAGAGTTTCCTGCACGGTTTGAGAGGCGTCCAATCCCATCAGGCCATATAAATAAAGAAATAGTGGAAACCACCCATTACAAACCAGATACAAACCGCATCAGCGCGTCATTTTTATTACAGGGCGTCGAGGCCCCGGGGGAAAGTACTAGGGTCAGAAGAGGTTTCAGACAGGGCGGGGACACTGATCACGCTGTTTCGCAGACATCCTCGGGTGGCGGGGGTGACAGGGGAGGGAAGTGGTGGCAGGGAATGACTCACCTTATTATTCATAATCACGTCCCTGTCTTGGGTGTTCACAGTGATACGGTGCGTTAAATAGCCCTGGTGTGCACAGAGGAATGCGGCCCCCGAAATACCAGGATGGGGGTCACATGGAAGAAGCAGGAAGTTTAGCAGAAGGTTGATGAGATCTGGGCAACACTTTACATGCACTAAGTGCATTAAGTGCACCTTCATAATGCATTCATAGACCATTCAGTGCACCTTCATAATGCATTCATAGACCATTCAGTGCACCTTCATAATGCATTCATTTAACATTCAGTGCACATTCATATTCATAAGCAGCATGCAAGTACACCCTAACAGCTTTAATATACATTGATAACAAACATTACATGATTATGCAATTATAATGTTCATTATTATTATATAATGATTGTTATTAATGTATACTACAGCTGTTAAGGCATGTTAGGATGTTAAGGTGTACATATATGATGTTTATGAATGTTTTATGAATACATTATGAAGGCGTACTGAACATTTTATGAATGCAATATAAAAGCATTATGAAGGTGCACTTAATATAAAGCTTTAGCGAGATGTGTACTGCTAGCATAATGCACTCCATGGTCCATGGGGACCAGTCCACGTTTTTGCTCCTGCCCAGATTCCAATGCAGCGTGACCAAACAGTCAAGAACACCAAATACCTGGTACAGGTGTGTTGGGAGCTGGGAGGGAGCAGAAATGTGGACTGTCTGGGGGCCCCTAGGACTGAGCTGAGAAACATTAAGGATAGCTCTGTACAGAGTGAACATTTTCCCTCTGCCTGTCTACGGAATAGGGTTTGATGCTTTTGTGTGCGGCAAGATTCCCCAGAAGACGTCACAGACAGATTTGCATGAGCGATGAATGGAAGGACGTGGATTTGTGACCAGAAGGCCTCAGTGGTTGTGGTGCTGGGGTGGGAAGAGCACGGGGTGCTCTTAACCTGAATTACATCAGCAGTCACCCCACAACCCCCCCCCCCCCATACAAAAGATCAAAGGCAGAGCGGGCTGGGTGCTGTGGGGAAGTGTTGTAAAGAGAGAAGCTCTATTAATATTCACGATGCTGCGGCATTGTTCTGCTGCAAGCGGATGGTGTTTGTGCATGAGACGTCTTTTTATATAAGAAGGATGGAAATGGGGGGTCTCTGTCGTCACACGGCCCAGACTGGTGAGTCTGAATCTGGCTCCACATGCCCTCCCTCCCCCGTTTTGTGTGGGTTTCCTCTGCCCCCGCCCAAGCCCATTGTGGGCACCCAGGAAACGCCCCGGATCACCGTGGACGTAATGCGCATAATTATGGCTAAGAGGTTGCTGAAAATAGGCTGGGGGTAGAGCGAGTGATGATCTGTGATGTGGCAGCGAATGCTATTTGGCTAATTACAGTAAAATGCCAAGTAATACATGAAGCCTTATGACCGGCACTCTGTCAGCGGTCCTGTCTGCTCCTGCTGTGGTACCATCTGTTTGACCTTAAGAGTAACCGAAGCCGATTCCCATCCGATCAGGGTGTTAGTCTTCCCAGCTGAGTCCTTCTCTGGCTGCGTATCCGCACAGTCAGGTATATGTAAGGGAGAAATTCTCCATTTGATACCTCTGGGGCAGCAAAGCTCACTGCGTCTGTAAACAGGGGCCGTACTTTGATCCCAGAATTACCCCCCGACAAGCACGTGGTTTGGAGCCATGTCGCAATTTACATGCTCCTTACAACATTAAGGCGAGAAGCCAGTGGTTGTTTGTGAAACAAACCCAATAAAACATTAACCACTGTTTGACTAACGAACATTACCTTTTTTTTTTAAAGTGCATGGCGTGTCTCATCTTGCGACACTTTCCGATTTCAGTCTTAGGATGCATTTTTAAACACGCTTCATGCTTTTCAGCACTGGGATATGAGTTTACTAATTACAACTGTGTGCCTGCTCTCGAAAAGGCGAGTACCAACATTCAGCACAGTCCAGGGAAGACCACATCCGGATCTTCTTTTATTAATGTATTTCAGAAAGTTATGAAAATTCCATTTTTGTCCCAGTGTGAAATTGAGGTCACACTAGCCTAGATTTTTTAGCCAGCCCTGTATTTATACATTTATTATTATTATTATTATTAATTATTATTATTCATTTCCATGGAGTTCAGTAGTAATTTTCTTTTCTAAAATCGCCATGCACATTCTTACATATTTTTTCATTTCTTCTTGTTAAACATCATATTAAGCAAGGATGTTGCTTTATGTGTCAGGCTGGGGACTGAAACGGGGTTAGTTGTGCTCTTTTCGCTTTTTGTTTTGTGATATAAATCAAACTGACTGATGCACGTGGCTCACGGGTCCCGTCTCTGATTTATTCAACAGGAATTTTCAAAGTTGTGTTATCAGCGGGATGCGAGCGGCCCGGCGCTCTTTAAGCGGTATTATCCGAGCGTTCCTCCTGCAGTTGCTCAGTGACGCTCTGTTTCCAGTTTTCCCAGGGGGAGGAAATTCCGTATATTTTTTCCGCGTTTAATTATGTCGTGATCCCGCTAAGCAGAGCTCTGTTTTCCCTCGTTACAGCTCTTTGTTGTGCGTGTGTGTGTGTGTGTGTGTGTGTCTGCTTTCCCTCTGACGAGCAGACCTTATTAGGGGCTGCTGTCTGCCTCTTACAGCCGCACATGTGGCACATCTGGATCCAGCCATGACTCATTACTTGTTTTTTTTTATGTTCTACTTTCCGCTTCCATGGCGACTGGCGAATGTTTGTAAGAGAGCCTTTGAAGGCAAAGAGAGGGAGCTCAGTGAGGGAGTATGTGTGGCGGGGGGGGGTTGTGGGTGGAAA
>JABFEB020000041.1:14076904-14094196 GCA_019775895.2 Stomatorhinus ivindoensis
CCCCACAGACACACACATATTCACCGCGAGGAGAACACAGTTGTAAAACTGGAGCAGAAAAATAGCAACATTGTAAACAGGATGTGGCTTGTCACCGAGGGTATCCTGATAAGAGCACGGTTTCCATGGTTACGCTTCCCTGTAAAAGGCAGAGATCATCAGAGAATGCTTGGTTACAAACAAAACAATACCAGCATCTCTGTGTTTACAGTGTACTAGTGTACAGTTCACCCTGAAAGCTGGGGCTGGCGTGACCTTATACCTGCCTGTAAAAATGGGTTATAAACTCGGGTATAAAATGAAAAAGCATATCGTTCGGGCCTCTGTTAGATAATTACATCTGGGGTGAAGCATTGCACTTATAAAGCTTCGCTTTGATAATTACTCTGTTTTTAATTTTTTCTTTTGCCTGGCAGGGATAAATCAAAAGGGATAAAACCACGAAAGAGCTGAAGGAGGAACAACAGCAGCTTGGTGTGGCCTGGGCTGAACAGGAAGGCTTACCCTGAATTAAAACAAGAAAAAGCTTCTAGTTTGCTGCATACAGTATTTATCCCCATGTAGTATTTACCCCCACTGTTAAACGTCATGTCCTACCTGCAGGGCGGCGCTCTACTGAAATTAAGTACATGTTAATGACTGCCGGAGCCTGAAAATACTTCTGAAAACAAGAACTCAGTGGAAAAGAAACAACTTCCTCTCGAGTTTGACATGTTATACAGCACCAAGCATGTAGAGAGAACTTCAAAGTAAATCTGTAATGAACGGCGGCCACTGATTAAAGACGCTTATTTAAAAATGCAAACACTTAACACATCAAAGTATGCATCACAAAGCTATTTATCAGATAATTCTGTGCAAACGCTTCCCCCAAACAGCACATGCACCTGGCCAACCTCACCGAGCCCGCCCCAAGTGGATGAATGGTGAGTAAGTCCCAGGCGATGCTGCGCGCTTCACACCCAACGCTGGGGCCAAGGTGACCTTGACACGTGTCAGATCTGATGACTTGGCAAGCCGGAGAAGCCTAAACTGAGGCACTGGTCCTCGTCAGCACAACCACCCCCACCCCCACCCCCCTGGGGTGTTGCTGCCCTGTTGTGGATTGGGGTCAGAGTCCATATGAAGAAACAAGAGAGCTCTGAAGAATATCAGTCGGCAAAGCCATCAATACCCATCTGTGCCCTTTTAACCCTTTCATACTGGTCCTGTTCTGTAATCGCCAGATTGGGAAGGTTATAAGTGGAACATAATCGATAAACTCATACAATATCAACACCCAAAATGAGTCTCCCTAAGCAGCGGAGGTGGGAAAGTCTCCTACTTACGGTGTTGACTCTAAATCAATAGCAAACTATAAATGGCCTTTATAAGCACTGTGATTAAAAGCGACAGTTTTTAATTGATTGTTTTGACATGCGACGGTATTCAGGAAAAACCTCTGATTTATATTGATCAGAAGAGTGGTGTCAGGTGATCGCTGTTCCCAAAATAAAAATAAAGGAAGAGTGTTGGTGTAAGAGCTGCTCATTCGTGATTCACGGCACACATGGCCATGTGAGGACATGTGAGAGGCATCATCAAAACAAACCAAGTTCGGGGCAGAATTTCAGGCCGAGCTATTTAACCGGTTACACAATTATGGACATAATTTTCAGCTTAGGTAGACTTAAGTTACATTTTATGTTTGTAATCTATAGTCATTGCAGAGATTAATCGCGTTCTGTGTTCCCTGAAATTGTTTACCAAGCTATGACATGCTCTTGTATCATAACAAATACCGCGCAGAATGAAACATATCTATATTTTAATCTGTGTCACAATGTCACAGTAAGTTATGCTGATTGGTGGCCAGACTGGGACGACGGGGTTAGGAGTAAATTGCTTGTCTCCTGCTGACTCCACCAGGCCTCCTCTCTTAGCTGCCTCACATATTTGTCCTGATACGTACCGTGCTGAGTGTCAACACACCCTCCCCACCCCAAAATCCCAATCCAATCAGCCACCCATATGTCTCACTCCGAGTGACGTGGGCCTGAGACAGACGGTACTGAGCTGGGTCATCAATCTGCCGGTGCATGTCATTGGCCGGTCTCCGTCCTCGAGAGTAGGCCTGCAATGCCTTAGGATAGCCCAACCTCATTCACTACAAAGTTAGGGTAGCTGAGGCACGTTCCCACTCCGATTAATGGACTAAGTGAGCAGGGAATTACCTTATGGACACATAGGCATGGTTCTAGGAAGGACAAATGCTCTATTTTAACCAGAGAGAGCAAGCTTTCAACAGATCTGAATGTGATCACATTCTATATGCCACAGTTTTAATTTTTAAGATATCATGGCTGTTTTTTTTAGCATCCCATTAGTCTTGAAAACACGACTGTCCATAACATTGCATGTAAATGTAAAAGAGCTGTATATAATTACAAAATTCCCCATGGCATTATTTCCAATCCCTGCATCCAGATGCCGAGCACAGTGGTGTCGAATAAACAGAGATCTCATCAGACACTTCTGCAAGAAACAAATCACCGGCTATCTGTGTGCTACAGCTCAGTGATCTCCTGATGTCAACAGTAAGCAGAGCCCCTTATACTGAGAAGCGCTGTAAATAAATCCTTTAATTAGCTAGAAACATATACATCAGGGCAATATATCTAACACTTTATTTACTGGCATTTATAATACTTATTGATTCTTTGGTATTTGTATTCATTTTTTCTTTGTTCCATTTAAAATGAATATGAAGATGAATGATTTAGGAATTATATATTTTATTACCAGGGAAAATAATACTTATAAATTTAATTTGGACTACCTTTAACTTCTACCTATTTGCTCTCAGTCTGAAGTAAAAGAAAGCATACAATGTAGGGTCCAAGACCAGCAAGCATAAAGGTCTCTCTCAAATAAGAAAATAAACGTTACTGTACATATTTAGCATTTTAAGAGGTCATAAAAGGTCAATAAGAGTACCGTGCAATGCGTAAAGTGTGATAAGGGATGTTAATTTCCCCATTCAAACACAAACTGTAAGTTGCCCGCGAACAACCATTTTGCGTATGTCGGCGGACTGTTGCGAGCCAAGTCATTGGTGTTGTTGCAAAGACGGATCAAATAGTTCAGTACATGACTGAAGTTCTCACTTCCCTTTTCGACTGTCCTCAGTAGAGCTTATAAAAACATATCCTGCTCTGGGGGCTGTGGATCACAGGCGGATTGCCAAATCCAAGTCACCTCAGGTTTTTAAAAATTACTGTCAGTCACAAACGTTAATATAAATCATCCCCAGTCACTATATACTATAAGTAGTAACCTAATAAAAACATCTAGACTTCCATGTCGTATTTAGAACAAAAAAAGACATCCTGTATCCGGAAAAAATAGCAGCGTTTATTTGTTTTAATCTGGTGTAAAATAAAGTTACATGCTTCGATACAAATGCACATACAGTTCCTCCGTGTAAAGTTTGCTCCGGTTTCCGATGACCCACTGCAATAAAGCGAAACTAAGTGAAAATACTTTTCGGACTGGGGTGCATGTAAGAGGCAAGAAGTCTGCCTAAACAGTGTTTACACACCTGCATTGGATGCGGTTAAGACACGCTCTAGTTTAAAAATCAGGAAATCCCCGCGTCAAAAGATATGACCTATGCGTATTCCTTAGAATATATTCCTGTCATTTTCTAGCTTTCAACTGCATGTTTTAGTGAGACTTGCAGCTTGCTGTAGATCACTGTTTGAGTATTATCAATGTTTCAAACGTATCAAATGCACAGTCGTTACAATACGGTAGTCTTTGGGCTAAAGCAAAATAAATCAATAGCAATCACAGCCTGGATCTAAACCTTAAAATTAAGTTAAAATGGTTTAACATAAAAGTTCAAGTCACCTTATATGGAAGCAGAAAAATCGTTTCATATATATATTAAAAGAAGAACTTTATATGTCTTAAAATTTGGAAACAGCGACCCTTTACAATAAACCCAGATTTTAAAAAAATAATGCCCTACACTTCCCAAACACAATCTGAATCTTCCTTTTTCATCAACGTGCATGATTATGAGAAAAAAAGAAAGGGGGGGGAAGTGTCCAATGTGCCTGAGTAACATGAGCTGTTTTTGCACGGCTGGCCGGAGGTTCCACAGTGCGCGCGTGACGCAGAGCTGGCATTCAACCTGGAATGTGGATTCGCTGAGCGAAGCCCGGAGTGCCAGTCACGGCCGCCAGGCTGCGCGCATGCGCAGAACGGCCGAGAACCGGAGCGCGCTGGTGACGCCATCGCCAGCAAAGCCTGCTCGCTTGAAGGGCATTAACGCTTCGCTGTCTGGAAATGTTATCGGTACCATTTTCGGTGTCTTAATCGGTGCTTTTTATATCACTGTGCATAAAAACATTTCAGGGACACGTTGGAAATTTTCTGATGGGTTATTTTATATGTCATTCCCCATAAAGTTTTCAAAATGTTGAATATCCGAACGTGAATCAGGTAAGAAAAATATACTCTTTTCCAAATGTTAAGCAAGTAACATATTTACCCTCCATATTTACGCAAAATAAGGTTTCCAACTATATAATATAGGAATAAAGTAAAAAAATGCATTAAGAGATTAATTAGTAAGTCGGCTTCAAGTCTAAAAATCTCGACGGTTCCTTAACGCTACATGTAAACAATTCTTTTTAAATGCAAAGCGTAGCAGGGGACGATGTTTATCTACCAGCGCGCAACATTTAGTTTCTCCTTCACGTCTGAACTAACCGTTGTATTCCTGGCACGGGTTCAACTGATAAAAAAAAAAGAGAGAGAAATGGGCCGAGGCAGGGAGCGCGCATGCGCAATACGGATTAGGTGTTGGGTGGGGGGGCGGGTTGTCGAAGAATCGAGTAAATAAGCGGAGCGCGAGCCGCAGGAGCTGCGCGGGCGGGAGTAGCGTGCGGTATGACGTCACGGGGCGCTGTGAGCTTGCTGAGAGGTGAAGGCGCAGATAGACGGAGACGCGCGGTTGTAAAGTGCGCACTGCCATGAACTTCTGTTTGTAACTTCATTGTTGTTGCATCTGTCAGGAAGGGACGAAAACCAAAAACAAATACGCGTATATCGCGCCGCGTCCGCCTTTTACACTCGGAACACGCTTGGAGGAGTTACTGTGTATTTTCTTGATTTCTTTTTCACGCAAACTTTTGCGAGGAGAGGCGATGTCGTCTGCGGCGGTCGCTGCTTCTAGGAGGCAGTCGTGTTATTTATGTGACTTGCCCCGCATGCCCTGGGCTATGATCTGGGATTTTACCGAGCCCGTCTGCAGAGGATGTGTCAACTACGAGGGAGCGGATCGTATCGAGTTTGTCATCGAGACGGCTCGCCAGCTGAAGAGGGCTCACGGCTTCCAGGAGGGGAGGTCTCCGGGTCCGGGGAAGCCGCAGCTCTCTGGAAAAGACATTCAGTCTATCAACCATACGGCCGGGGACCCGGGATCGCGGCCGCCCCAGCCCTTGGATCGCTACCCCCTGGCGTCGGATCGGCCGCCCAGACTGGGTCCAGAATATCAGCCGGGAAGGCAGGCTAATGGCATTCCCGTCCCGAATGGATTTCCCAAACCAGACGACCCTCCGGAGCTGAACCGACAGAGCCCCAATCCCCGCAGGACTAGCACCGTCCCCCCGAACCTGGTGTCCCTGGTTAACGGGAATATCCCTCCGGTACACGCTCTGAACGGCCGCCCCGCGCAGATGGGGATCCCCGGTGCACTCGCGGCGCCGAGTCCGGGTGAGCTGGGCGGCAAGAGGCCGGAGGACATGAAAGACAAGCATCGCCCGGACAGCCTGTCGGAGATCGGCGACTCCCACAAGAGGGCTGACGAGTGGATGAACAAGGGCAAAACAGTGCGGGACCTAATGGCTTACCACAGCTTCGATAGTCGCTTCAAGAAAGATCACGCAGCCATGCAGCAGAGAGTGATGGCGTACGAGACGAGTGCCACGGCTACCAAATCAGGTAATCTAACATTTCTGCACAGCGAAATATGCAGTAATGCATGCCCTGCGCCACCATGCAGCTGTCCTGCATTAAAACTGCTTGCTAAGTAAATGCAATTTCCAAGCGAGTTGAGTCTGCTTTTCTCCGCGAGTTAGTAACTGCCCGGTGGTAAATGCTGGAGGTAAATTTAGAATCTTTTCATTTTCACTTGCTTAGTTTTGAAAGCTCTGCTCACATGTTGCTTTGCCTCTTGTGAAACCCCAGATAGGGGGAAGCACCCCAGGAACATAAAGAGGAAGGCGTCGCCCGAACCCGAGTCGGAGGGCACTGCGGTGAAGGTGAACGGCGAGGGTCAGCCCTGGCTGCCTCCTCCCGCCGTGCCCCCTCCCAGCTTCGCCACGCCGCCCTCCACCATCTCGCCGCATGCACGAGCCACCCCACCCGAGGCAGCTCAGAACGGCCAGTCCCCCATGGCCGCCCTGATCTTGGCGGCAGACAACGCCGGCGGCAACGGCTCGCCCAAGGACGCCAACCAGGTGCACTCGACCACCCGTCGGAACAGTGGCAGCCCCCCGTCACCATCCCAGAGGAGGCTGGCCCAGAGGGACGCCCCTGTCTCGGGGACACCGCATGTGCCCGGCTTGGACCAGGTGCACCAGCAGAGCATTCCCGACTCATCTGTGCCGGGCAGTGTGCCCCTGTGCTGCACGCTGTGCCACGAACGTCTGGAGGACACGCATTTCGTCCAGTGCCCGTCGGTGCCCTCGCACAAGTTCTGCTTCCCCTGCTCCAGGGAGAGCATCAAGCAGCAGGGGGCCAACGGGGAGGTGTACTGCCCCAGCGGGGAGAAGTGTCCCCTGGTGGGCTCCAATGTACCCTGGGCGTTCATGCAGGGCGAGATAGCCACCATCCTGGCTGGAGACGTCAAAGTAAAAAAGGAGAGGGACCCTTGATTTTATGCTCATAAGGACAAACAAAAAAATAAAAAATAAAAAAACTAATCAAATATAAGTAAATAAATATAAATTACACACATACCATCCAAACAAAAACTAACGGACTTGTACAGTGGACACAAGGGGAGTGTATACTTCGTAAACATGGCTGTATAATTTTTGATTTTTGAATACGTTGTGTTTCTATATTTTTGAAGATAAAAAAGGTATGTACTTGTTATAATGGACTTCCTCTGCTCCTTCCTGTTGATGTTAAACGAATTCTCGATGTATCCTTCGGTCTGGTGGCAGTTCCTGTTAAACGTAGGATGTGAACATGCGCTACTCACATGGCACTTGGCGAATCTCAGATGCTTCTAGTTGTACTTGTATGCACTTGTTTTAAAAAAAATTGCCAAATACAATTTCTGACCTTGTAATAATAACGAAGTGTCTGTGATGTGCTTATTCCCCGTGCAGGCGTGCATGCGTGGGTGGGGGCCTGGGTGGGGGTGGTTAATGTCCAGATAGTAGGTCCTAGAAACCAAGACCTTGCAGCGAGGTGGAAGGTGGAGTGCTGGAATGACCTCGAGATGTAAACACATCGTTGCATCACGCAGTAACATGGGCACAAAGGTTGTGGTTTTTCCTGTTTGCTTTTTTGTTTTTGTTTTTTTTTGGGGGGAGTGGGGTGGAGAGAGAGACCTCAGTCACTGTCTAAAGTGTTATCTTCCAAAAATAAGCTGGTATTTGCGTTGTTGAGACCTTATCGAGGTCGTGTTACTGTAACTGAATGCCTTGACATGACCCATTGCCCTGGCTCTCCTAAGAGTCCCTTTTAACCCTTGAGTTATACACTTTTTCCCCTTATTTTCCTTTGTTTATATATTATTATTGTAATTAATGCCACCATATGTCATGCTTACCCCCTTCAGCTATGTCAAAAATAACCAGTATGTGCTTAACGCACTTCACCATGTCAGTACTAAGTGCTCTGTCTGTTCTGTGCCGCTTTTGGTCATCTTACGTTAATAGACGTGGCTGGGTCTGAATTCTGCGTTGGTGAGAACATGAGAGTGAGCTGCGTTCTGCTGGGGGGTCGTTCCGGCTTTTCACGGTGCCATGAATGTACCCAGAGATGTCCCGTGGCAGGTTATTTCTGTGCGGTCTGACTTTGCTGTCTGGCTTTGTGGGGGGTGGGTTACCTGCCATGTGAGAATGGGAACACGTTGCAGAAAGTGAAACCGTGTACGTTTTTAACGTGCGAAAAAACGCACTGCAGACCCGAGTGCCGTGTTTTTGTTGGACGCCCGTGAATCAAACCGTCTCCTGCAAGCGAGATGTGGAACCGAGGTGGGGGGGGGGATTTTGGGACACATTGAGGCTCCCGGCAGCATGTTTGAGGCTGTCTGCACATCATTCATCATTGCAGAATGTTGTGTTTTACTCTCCTCATCCTCCTGTCGTGTGTGATAGGTCAGCCTGTTAGCAACTTTTGGAATTTCAAGTCTTCTGTCCCTTGCCCAGCTTCCACTCTCCCCATTCACAAGGGCATCTTCTAAATAATGCAGGTAGATAATATTTCAGTAGTCTCCAGGTTGCAGCAGGACAACACAGCGAATGGCAAAGCTAATGATTAGCAGAGATGTGCGCTAATATTCTGTCTTGCATTTTGTGTATAATTTTTCTTTTACTTTTTAATGTGGTGTATTCTGGCCAGTCCGCTTCTTATGAATCCTCACCGAGGGAGAGATGTAGTTCCTATTAGCAACCCTTTGTCAGGTTGTCATCCCATATTGGTCCAAATAATTATGAAGTGGCAGTTATCAGGTATCTGAAACAGGGGTCGTTCAATGAAAATAAGTAAATGGGGTCTCCGTTACTGTCGCCGTTTATGGAAGCCACAAGACCATGCAGTTTGTGAGGGTGACCAGAGCTTGTGCGATACGGTGTTGTCATGCGGCTACTGTACCTGCAATGTTAGGTCTCGGTTGACGCCCCTATGCCAAACACGATGATGTAACACTTAAAACTGAGAATCGGCGCTCTGCAAACCGAAGGACGTTCATTCATTTCGGGTCATGTGACAGAAACACTGTTTTGCATATGAATTTCATCAGCTTTTAATTTTATCATATCGTGTAACCAGATATTACATTATATTTGCTACTGTTACTGTCTTAGGTGATCTAAAGCCATCTCTAAGAATAGTTTTGAAGGGATAACATTTCTATTGTCCTACTTAGCTTGGATCTGAGTATCTTAGCCTGTTGTTGTCAGACTTTGATACCTTTTCTACCTCAAGGGGCACAAAAGTCACTGGTTTAGTTGTCCGGGGACACGAATGACATCGTGCGCGTGACACGTTATGTGTGGGTCCGCGTGTGACCCTAACCTAAGAGGACATCGCTTCTCTTCCTCACGGTGTAACGCGAGCAGCAGAGAGCGGGTCGGCAAGAATCGACCTCGAGGCCTGGAGTGCGTCAGTACGGAAAACGAAAGCGTCAACGCGAGGCTAAATGGAGACTCTGTCACCCCACCTGTGCGGTGTGGGGGAAGGGGGGCAGTATGTTCCAGCAGTCAGCAGCACATCAGGCCAGAGTGGTGTCGCTGTCACTTTAAATTCCAACCGGGTGGGCTCCCGTCTCTTTATCTGTCACTGAAACTCAACACCCCATGAAAGAATCCCGGCCATTAGAGATTAATAGGTCCACTCAAATTACACAGCACAATTCGGAAAAGGTCCATAGTCGTCCTCCTTTTTCATTGTGTCTGCTCGACGGCCCTTCCAGGTGCCCCCGGTACAGTTCCCCGTGTGCAGCGAGATATTTCTAGACCATGTTCTTAGCGATGAAAGGGCGTAAATATTCAAGGAATGCTGATCGTGCTCAGCACTTGTACGTGGATACTCATCCTTTAACTATTATTCTGGTCTAAATGTAATATTCAATTACTTTTCAAACATTACTCACTGCTTCTATGAGTATTTGTTGGACGACTCACACAAACACCAGTAACCAATAATTTGTTCCTTTCTATAATTAAATATCTGAGTCCATCAAATTGCCATTCAGTGACATCACAACGTTAATTTTCTTCCGGTTTCTGCATACATACCCTATGATCTTATATGAACATTTATTAATATGTTATAAGAACATAATACTTTCTTTGTGATGGAATATTCAGTAATGTTATACTGAATAATTTTTATTTCCAACTGTAATAACCAAATAACCCTTCTAGTGCTTGGGATCCATAGGCCTGACTGGGAGTCTCTGGGCCAAATCCTCACCCTGAAAGTCACTGTTCTCTGCTTGAAGATCATTCAGGTGTGAACCAGGCATCACATGGTTCAATTTATGTCCATTTGTTTCACATGCCGGCGTTTGAAGCAGATTTCCTCGTGACGTTAGCATGCTAGCTGGTTAGCTATTTAGCCCTTTGCACGCTCCAGCTTCCCGTGTCATATGGGGAAACTTGCACAGTCATGGCTGGTACAGAAATGCAGTCAAGGGAGAGTTAGGGAGCCTCGGGAGCAGCTGGAAGAGGCATTTGAAAAGTGTAGCTGATTTTACTACCCTGTAGCTTATTTTTGAAATTTGCGGCCAAGCAGCAAAATTCATGTTTAAATCTCTTGTCTCTCTGCAATACACATGCCCTAGTTTCTGTTGATCTCGCAGTTATTTGCCCAGAGGCCAGACTGGAGGAGGGAGCTTCATGAATGAGATCGGAAAGGTCATGTATCCAATATAACGTCAGTGCGGCGTGACGGACAGTGGCGGCGGAGGCCCAGTGGACAGGGCGGGGGCTCCGAGTCCTGCCTGCCACATCGGCAGCGTGATCTGGCTCACTCGGGGTGTCCTGGACAATGCCGATCTTGGGTGATTTAAAAAAAAAAAAAAACAGAAACACTCGCGCCCACACGCGTGCTTTGCACATTCCACGAGTTTGCAGCCGTAGTCAAAGAACAACATTGAAGGGAGCAGGGTGGGGGAGTGAGGGAGGGGGGATTCACCAGCTGCACTCACTATAATTAGACAGAAAACAGACTCGCTTCTGCTGCCATTAATCACCAGCATCCAACTCCAAGAAAGGAATCTGAGTTCTGTTGACTCGAAGTCTTTATCTGGAAAGGGTCACGTCCAGCCAAATTTAGTGCTTGCATGCGGCGGTAACTTTGGACGTGTCATGGTGGGTTTCTGTTGCCTGGCTACCTTTCGGAAAAGTAAACAGAGGGTCTCTGGATGTGTCCCTTTGATTCACAAATGGTGAGACGTTTCTCATCTAAACCTGGTTTACATTTATGTGCCCGCCCCCAAGAATCAGCAGGAAGTTACAGAGCTTGGGAAGTAGGAAGGAAGGTTGATAATGAAATCAAACTGACATGCAGCGATTTCTTCAGCACCGTGTGGTCTTCTGGTCGTACTTTGATGTGTGGTTCAAGTTCCCCATAATCATATCGGTGCCCCGCTAAAGTCTGACTGATATTAAGGGTTTTTAAGTGTCCAATTGAAGCTGGCCGGTATGAGATAAGGTTCTGAGGATTGGAAAGTCAGGAGCTTGGCCAAGCTACGAGAGGAGATAACATATGTTTGCCGTCTCCTGTGACGTACGTTGCCTTTATCTTCTGGAGGGTAGATCTGAGATCGACAGACTCCATTACTACTATTTGGTCGACCTCGAGTCAAGGTTACAGAAAGTGATGAATTGCTTCATACATCGCTGGGAACCTCCCACTGCTCCGTTACCGGTGCTACAGATCGTCCTCCGCTGCTGACTATAATCCCATGCGCCATTAGCAGCACTGCAAACAGAAACACAATAACACGGATTGATGCATTCAGATATAACCTGCAAAGTATTTTATTAATGAGTGTTTTATTTGTATTTAACCGATGCTTTTGTCTGAAGCGACGTATGAGTGAAGAAAGCAAGGAAACAAAGAGTGCTGATGTTGAAGAGTTGGGCTTAAGGTTCTTTGCTCAAGGGCCAAACAGTGATATGAGTACTCTGCCGGCGGCAGGATTTGAAACCATGACCTTTCGGATGCAGGTACAAAGTTACATTACAATATTACCATATTCATTATTCTAATATTCAGTTGCATTTGAGTAGTAGTTAGATGTATCAGACTGACTGCCTATTCGGATTTCTCTTTTCATAGTTTATGGAAGCAAAACATGCTTCTATGGTGTTGTAATTGACTTATGTTTGTTTTTCTTTTGATGTAGAGCTTTTCAAAGTTTTGGTTTTGGCAGTCGGTGGAATTGCCACTCGTCTGCTGTTTGAAGAACGGATTCCTGTCTCCTGTCTCATCCGAGGCGGCTCTGAGCAAAAAAAAAAAAAGGCTTTTCTTTGTTTGATTTCGAAAGCCGGTGTCCCGTTTCAGGAAGCGCCCCCTCAGATCAGTCCTCCTGAGCAGATATTTCACGTCCTTCCTGTCTTTTACGCGTCGCCGGGGAAACGGCTACTTCGGCCTGGTTATTCTCCAATGGCATGACGGAAGGCAGGCATATCCGTGGGGGATTTGTCCTGCATTTGCCTCTACAGGCCTATAAAGGCAAACTTTGTAATCGAACATTGCACTGTGTGTTGACTATGTTCCCTAGCTCTGCGGATAACGCAGTTGACCACTGAAGCCGCTTGTTAATGTGTAACAGCTTTCAGCCGGCGCTGTTTGATTTGCACAGTACAATCTCTTCCGTTGTTAAAGCGACACAAGCCTTTGAACTCTTGGCACTCTCTGAATTTAGCATAACTGAATGACCGTTGGACCAAAACCAATTAGAACTGTGGGCCTCAGTGACGTCAGACCCCAGTGATGAAACTGGCCTCCTCGGAAGTACTGGGAGATTCTGTTGAAAAGGAATACTCAGTTCCTGTGTATAAAAATACATTGTTATGCGATTGGCTGATGACAAGGTTCAGTTCAAACAACATGTTTGCTTACGAATTGAAGGATTATTCCCTTGCTTGGTGCATTGGAAGAAAGAGCACAACAGAGTCATGCCGTTATTTATGGTTTCTAATATCTCTTCACTCCTAAATTATGCATTCATCGTCCCAGAAGGAAAGTCAAACCTTCTTGCCTTCTGTTTTATGAGTGGGGTCCATTGATCAAGACAGAACCCGTGGTCTTCTTCATAAAACCCGCATCTGTTTATCTTTTTAATGTTTATCTATTGAAGCCTTGTCAGCCGGGGAGGGGTGCTGCTCAGTAAACGCGATTTCTTGGCTTTTGTCCGACGGCTCGGTGAAGGGTCACGATGGAGCCAAAGTCCAGGGTGATGCTTGGGTGCTTTTCTCATGTCAGTGTGCGCTCTGGTTATCGTGTAATCTAGCTGTTTAATGATTGCTAATCTGCTTTCACAAAAGTTTATTTTCTAACGTTTTTCCTAGGAGTGCATCATGCATTAATTAGTACATGCTGTGAGTCATACGTCTTTATGATATCAGGACAATATACATTGATTTTGCATCTTCAATCGATAAATACCTAGTAGTGTTATTTACTTTCATGTAAATAGTAAAATTAGTATTATATTATCTTAAATGCTAAAATATGGAAACAAAATGCAAGCATTCACTTTCCAGCAGTGGATTTTCAAAAAAAGTCTTTTGGGAGCATTTATCATTCGCACACACACACACACACACACACACACACACAGGTTTGTAATTATATCTTTGTGGGGACTCTCCATTCATTTCTGTGGGGAAAACTCGAATCCGAACATGACAACCTTAACCCCTACCCAGCCTTAACCTTAAGTAACCAAACAAAACACTTTTGCCATTTTAACTTTTTTGATTGCATGAAAAATGGTACCCACAATGTCAAAAAAACTAGTTTTTATTACATTGTTGGGGATATTTGGTCCCCGAAATGTAACATAAACCTAATCCACACACACACACACACATACACCTACACACACACACACACACTCTCGTTTGGACACACCTACTACTATATTTTTCAACAGGACAATGACCTCAAGAACAGCTCTGGCCTTGTGTAAGAGCAATATGAAAAGAAGTGGAGTGATGGAGCATCACAGCAGAGAACCTGTCCTTCATAGTCACCCAACCCAGATCCAGCAGAGATGGTTTGGGATGAGCGGCTGACGAACGCTCAGCTAGGGTAGGAGCTCCTGCAAGAATGTCGGAAAATCATCCCAGGTGGCCGAATTCATGAGGCTGTGTGAAGGAAAGTCAACCGTTGCAAGGCGGTCGTCAAGGCGACGCCTGGCTACTCTGAAACGGTGCTGCTTCATTGTTCCATATAATATTATGAAATGTAGAAATGAGTTAATGAAAAGAAAGAATAGGCGTGTCCAAACTTTTGTATTGTCTTAATAGCATTGCTAGGACTGTCATACATAATCAAAATAAAATAATTATACATTCATTTTACAATACCTACTTGGTGTTTTTAATTTGAGTTTTAAAGGGCTTTTGTGGGACTTTGTATCCATTAATTTCCATGACATTTTGCCAGCACTAGAGGAATATTCCCCTTACTGTCCTTGGTGACTTTTATTAGGCGTGCAAATATTATTTACAATTGCTTTCCTGGGTTTCCAGCTGTTGCAAAATTTATATGACTGGTATAAAACTTTCCAGAAGCATCCATCTCCCTCAAGTTGAAAGTAAACAAGGTTTGATATCTATCTAATGTCTTTAAGATCTTTTGGGAAGCTGTCTGCAGATATTTCTGGCATTTTCTCAAGCTATAAAGTGCTAAAAACACCATTTTATTTCATTTCATTCCGCAGAACGAGGAGTTCCTGCCAGAGACAATGAGCAATCATGAGTAAGTGATTGCTTTGAAGAGCAGACCGTTGTTTTGCTCTGAGGCGATCGAACGGTTCAGTGTCATGGGAAGTCCTTGACCAGGTAGAACGGAGAAGGCCGGCATGGTGACTGACTTTGAGGTTTCTGCGAAACCTGCCTTTCAGAAAAACAGAACAGCCAACTTTTCCCATATGTATTTACAGGATGTTCTCTGAATCTTCAAAGGAGATCCAAAGAAGGTTTTTGGTACTGAAACGCTGCATGTTTTCCAGGTCTGGTAGAGGAAAATAGGTTTGCCTTTTCTTTGACCGCATAGTCACCATTGCACTGTAATCAAACATGCAGCTAGTTTAAAGCTGAAACATGTTGTGGGTGCAGTGACACGAGTACAGATTGTATCTTTTTTAAAATTAAGGGAGTCTCCCCACAAGCCCAGAAAACAGCACCAGCCACTTATACTATTCATATTTTGCCAGTCATTTATGCTACTGGGATTCTGTTACCAGTCTGAACTTTGTGTTCTAGGCTGTTGGTGACTGGCAACCCAGTTAGCAACTGTGTGCCTGATGGAATCCATGGCTACTATTTGGCGCTCAGCATTTCTGCTGAAGTCCAAAGTCCAGCTCCGTTTTCCTGGAGGGGAGAGATAAAAAAAAAAACCATGGTTCTCAGGGAAAAGTAGAAACCGCAAACCATGTGACACAGTGGTGAGAGGAATTACGACAGAGCTGGGCAAAATACTAGTGGCACTGCGTGGAATATTAACCTTTGCCAGACCGGTGAATCGTGACTCTATGTCTTTTTTCCCAAAACTGCTTTATTTACCCATTGTCTATCGTGACAATTCATAGTTTGTTTATTTAAAATGCAACACCAGTTCGTTTAATATCCTGTAAGAAGCAATGACTAATTGTCACAACCCTAGGACAACAAGCTGAGAGAGTTTTTGGGTCATGTCTTTGGTTTTTTAACAGGTAGACATTTCCAGTCCAGAAAGTAAAAATCCGGATCAAGATTTTGTTTCAACCAACCAGTTGAACACCAGTTGACTATGACTCTTTATACTCAACTGGTTGGTTGAAATAAAATCATGGTCTGGATTTTTACTTTCTGGATCGGAAATGTCCACCTCTGTTGTGTAAGTCGCTGTTACGCAGGCTTCCAAGTGAGGATAGCCTTTTCATGTGCCTGTGTTTAGACCCTTTAAAACATCTGATGTGATTTCAGGTGAAAAACTGGAATCATCTAATACTTTTGGTCCAGGTTATTGAACGCATCCTATTCCAAATCCATCCATCCATCCACCCATCCATCCATCCATCCATCCATCCATCCATCTATCCACCCATCCATCCGTAAATCCATCCATCCATCCACTTATTCAGTATATGGTCACAGTGAGTCTAGAGTCTATCTGAGGAAGCCCAAGGCTTCAGGGAGGGGACACCTTACATGGGATGCCAACCAATCACAGAACACTCAAGCAATCGCACTATGGACAATTTAGAGATGACATTTCACCTAATGGCATGTTTTTGGACTGTGGGAGGAGCCCAGTGACACAATAGGGAAACCCATGGGCCCTGCATGCACAGCCGTTGTCACCCTAGCGGAATCTGACATTTCACAACAAAGATGAACCCTTAGCCATTTAGCATTAATGGTGAGTCAGCTGGATTTGACCTTACTGTCTCCCCACTGCAGGCCCATGCTGGAGACAGGGGCGCGTAAAACACGCAGCCTGAGCTTTTGCTAAGTTCCCGAAACAATAGTTTCGACAAAATAATGAACAATAAGTTTGATGGGAAGTTCCCCCTGAATTCTCACTCCATAATCACGCCAGTTTCCCCTCATATAGGGAAGCCTCCATTCATAAAAAAGACACGCGAATCACGGGAAATGAACAAAAGCCATGAATGGATTTGCAGCTAACATTTGTTTCCCTTCAGAGCAAAAACATTCTTTTTTTGTTAGAGTAGAATTGCCTGACAGCTGACAGGGCGGGTGGATGTAAACACAGTGGAACAGCACAGCCTTAGCTGGCTAATGTAAATTGCTTAAGGGAGCAGAGTGCAACCAGCCGGCCCGCGCAGGACAGTGAGCTTGTGCCCACGTCCATGCCGACGGCATGCTGCAAGGCTGATTAAAATGCGACTGAAAGGGCTTATTCTTTACAGTTTGCATGACTAATGCAGCTTCTGCAATGGAGGCTTCTAAATTTAGCGAGTGATGTCAAGCGGGTGCCTGGATGCTCTGGATGCTGTACAGAGGACCGTCATTCATATGATGGCTGAAGTCACCACTGGCCTTGACAGCAGCTGCTCACCTCGCTGAAGTTCCCTACTACAAAAAAATGACAACTTTTGTTTTGGGAATTTTAACTCTCTCTCTCTCTCTCTCTCTCTCTCACTCACTCTCTCTCCCTTCCTCTCTCTCTTCTCCCATATCCTTCTGGTATAGCAGTAAAATGGAACACGCCGCTCCTATTCCCACATGAAAGCGAGGCTGTTTGTGTGCCTGGAATGTTTTTCTTGTAGGTCTTGGAGTGCAGTCAAAACGCAGAACTGGAGCAAGTAGCGTGGTG
>JABFEB020000041.1:14111353-14136763 GCA_019775895.2 Stomatorhinus ivindoensis
GGAGGAGATTCCTGGCAGGCTGTGGAAATGAATGATGAAAGCCTCCTGAGAGAGTCCCCCCAGTGTTGACGGGAAGAGGGCGGTGCTCAAAAGCAGGGGGGCAGTGGGGGGCGGGGGAGGGGAGGTAGTCAGAACTGGCAGGAAGACATGGGTGTGGTTACAGTGGTTTACACATCATCAGCATGGAAGATGATGGAATTCCAATGGAGGTACAGACGCAAGATTAATCTTTTTCATAAGGCAACAAGTCCAATGTGTGTCTTCTGAATGTCCTGTCATCCATCTATCCATCCATCCATGCATCAAAACTACTTCTCCAGTAAGGGGTCTTAGTATTATACAAATTAAATAAGATTTATGCTGCTCATTATACTTTGAAAAAGCAAAAAAGTGAATAAATTAATCAATGGATGCATGCAGGAATGAAGCAATGAATGAATGGTAAATGAATGAATGAATGAATGAACAATATTCATTGAAGAAGGTTTATCACCTTCTTACTGCATGTTAAACACTGCCTTCGGCACTAATGATAGATAAATTACGCTTGTGTCTTCGACGTGATGAAAGAAAAACAGCAGACCTCACTGCGGGTCATTTGTTGTCCATCATCTTGGGTTAAAACGTCAATGAGCCAATGAGGCGACACCAGGCCTGCTCCTTCAAGGTCGCTAAGAGTCTGCCCACTTTCAAGTGATCTGGATTGTTTTTGGTCTGGACAAGTTTTTTGGGCAGAATTGATAGAGGATTATGGATGTTTAAAGCTGTACTGCTTGCAATGGTCCTTGGAGACACGCCAGCAGAAGTTCTGCATTATGTGATTTCCTGCATTTTTCCCTTCTAGAAGATCATTAAATTCTTCTAGTGACGATCTAGAAGATCAGTTCATTCTTCTAGAGATGATCTAGAAGATCAGTAAATTCTTCTAGAGATGATCTAGAAGTTAAGTTCATTCTTCTAGAGACGAGCTAGAAGATCAGTTCATTCTTTCATAGATGATCTAGGCTATGTCTTTAATCACTCATCATTTAGGTGTAATGTCACCATTACATCCCATTAACAGCATTCAGGCCTCTTCTAAGCTCCTTCGGAACCTCTCTGCACTAGATTTCAGGCATTGATCATTTCCTTAGAGAACCTGGTGTAAAATATAAATGGTGGCATTTGGAAGAAGAAGGAACCAACCGGAGAACCCGGCCAGTGACAAACATGCTACCGTCGACTAACTGGTAAACACGCTGGTAAAGAGGAAAGTGGCCTTTTGTTTCAAAATTCTCATTGACCTTGGCCCTTCGTTTAAAGCAGGCACCTACAGCTCAAAACATTTACAGATGCCATAGACTGCCCAGAATTGGGTGCCATAGCAACAAGCCCTGCTGCAATTCCTGTCCTGGAGGAATGCGGTGTTCAGCATGGCCGGTTGTGATGCGGTACAGGTGATCTGGGGAGTTTTCGGCAATTATTCACACAAATACAGACCCACAGGAATAAATACACAGGCACGCTACACACATTCGGCTTTAAAGGTCCACACAACTTTTGTTCCATGAGAACATTACACGATCTGTGGAAAAGCCATACATGCTGTGATGTTCTATAAACAGTGAGAACTCCACTCTGTAGGTTACGGCTTCTCACAATGAAATAGTGCATTAACCACTTGGTCTGGAAAAAAAAATCCATACGGTTTGAGTACACCATGGATGGAATGGCAGTGAAAAAAAACATTCACCGCACAAATGTGCTTGAGTCCTGTTTTTGATAAAACATGACGTTTGGAGAAATTTCGCCCAGCCACAATCGTGATAATGGACTTTAATCACATCGAGTCCCTGATTTGGATAAACGGTTGCAGAAGATGGATGGATGGATAGATGGATGGGCTGCAGTGAAAATGTAATGGAGCAGAAATGGGAGTGATATGCGAGGCTTTTGATATCATGCAGAGCTGCTTGGGCACAGTTACGTGACATCAACGGCCACAGAAGTCTGTCAGATCCAGATAATGAAAAAAACAGACCTTATTATATCTCAAGTTCATTCCTGTTGTGAGAAACAAGAGCACCGATAGTCCAAAGCTATTTCTGACCTTAAGTCTATGGCAGGGTGTCGCAACCTTGTCTGGGCGAGTCACAATTTCAATAGGAGCTTTCCAAAAGATCTGGGGAGATTTGAGCTGCGGAGCCTGTGAGCTCTTTGAGCTATGAACGGCAGATGGGGGAGACTTTGGCCCCACGACAAGACCCACGTGTGAAGGCGGAGGTAGGCGCAGCAGGAGCTGTCTGAGTGCCACTAGAGTATGGCCCAATATGACCCAGAAAATGGTCACTTTTGGATCTTCTGTACTCAAGCCTGTGGCAGGTACTTCATTTAAGTTTGATACCATTGCATGAAGCCACAATTCTGACCGAGATAAGTAGGTCGAAGATGAATGGATATACGCCATATATAGATGATCCATCCATCCATCCATCCATAATCCTCTATATCATTATATTATGGTATGCAGGTCTTGGACATAAAGGGTGCAAGGAAGGGAATAACCCAGGTTAGGGTGCCAACCAATCACAAGGCACTAGATGGAGATATATATTAATAAAATCCCATTCACCCTTCAACCCCTTCCTGGAGAGGGTCTCTGGAGGATCTGGTACCTATCAGAACATTCATGATAGGATGCTACTCCATTGCAGGACACATTATACCGTCACACTGCACTACAACCAAAATAGAGACATGGATTCACCTCACTGCATGTCTGCCAGCGCCACAAGTCTGAGAAGCACTCGCATCACGAGATGCACCAGCATAGATAAATATATACAGCTCTAGAAAAAATAAAGAGACCACTTGATATTTTTTAAGAATTTCATTGTTAAATCCTGCTTAAATCCTGGTTAGATCCTGGTTAAATCCTGGTTAACTCCTGGTTAACTCCTGGTTCTGTTGGCAGAAGGCTACACGGCAGGCTGCTCCCAGGCTCAAAGTTTCTAAGACAGCAGTAAACAAAAACAACATGAAACAGGAGACACTGAGAATGACCAAAAACTAGCCAGGCCAATGGCAGAAGCCACTTTCTAATACCAGAGAAGCTCATCAACTTATCTGACAGCTTCTCATAAATAACAGGACGACGTCAAGTGACCTTCAAAAGGAATAGGAAACATTAAGTGGTGTGAAGTGCACAGCTAGGAAAGTTCATATCAGGCTCCTAGAAGCAGGACTGAGGTCCCATAAAGCAGGAAGAAGCCCTTCATCAAAGAGGAGCAGGGAAGAACCAGGCTGCAGTTTGTTAGAGAATATATATTAGTCACAGATGTAACCCATAAATCGAGAAATGGGTGAAACAAAATTTTTTACTGTGGTCTCCTAATTTTTCCAGAGCTGTATATATGTATAGCTATGCAGCAGAGTTATGGGGAATTCCCTGAACACATCCTTGCATGGTTGTCCTAGAAAAAAGAAGGACTTAAGCATATGGATGTCAGTCTGTGGAGGTGCTGAGTACATCTCATTTGTCACTGTGAGAGTAAGAGAAAGTGGATGCTTTTCACATGGTTTGTTCTAAAAAAAGACCACAGTCACTGAGCAGCAAGTGACGGAAGACATTTCAGTTCTGCCACAGAATTTGGGGTGATATTTAACTGATATAGTCTATGGCTCTTTCTAAAAGAGGTGGTTGTAGTTTTAAGGGGATTTTTTAAATCCAAATGGATTCTAACTGGCTGCTATTGTTCAAGATTCAAGATTCTAGATTCTTTATTTTTAACATGCATAGTTATACAGGTACAACATGCAGTGAAATGCATCCTGAACCACTCACACTTTGTGCAAATAACAAAGAAACTAGAAAATAAAATGTAAAATAGACTGTAAATAAATTATAGAGAGTGCAAAACAGAAAAAAAGAAAAATAACCTATGAATTTACAACAGATTATATACAATTTGCAGAAGGAAATGAAATCCAAGAAATGCTTATAGCCAGTTTAAAGTGCAGAGCAGTCAGGAAGGCATCTTAACGTGGCTGCACCATACTGGAAGTATGCATTGTTGAATCATTTTTGGTTTTGCTGTGGTATATATTTGATACAGTGTCAGGTGCATTAATGCATGATGCTTGTATTAATGTGCACACTTCAGAGCTGCATGACACCTATATGAATGTGCACACTTTACACCTGTACAACACCTGTATGACACTTGTATTAATGTGTACTGTATGCACACTTTAAACATGTGTGATACCAATATGAATGTGTGCAATACACATATATATGATACCTGTATGAATGTGCATGCTTCACACCTGTGTAACACTTGTATGAATGTGCATGCTTTTCACATATACGACACTTGTATGAATGCGCATACTTTTCATATATTTGATACCTGTATGAATGTGCGCACGTTACACCTGTATGAATGTGCACAATTCACACATATAAGACACCCATGTGAATGTGCATACTGTACTTCACACCTACATGACACCAGAATGAATGTGCATGAATGAACTTTACACCTGTGTGACACCTGTATAACATCTGCATAAATGTGTATGCTTCATACCTGTATGACACCTGTATGAATGTGCATTCTTTACAGCTGCCTGAAACTGGTATGAATGTGCACAATTTACACATATATGACACCTGAACTAATGTGTTCACTATACACGTGTATGATACCTGTGTAACATTTGCATGAATGTGCCTGCTTCACACATGTGTGATTGTGTTTTTAATGTAGAAATGAATGCATTATTTTCACTTGAATATGCACATGCTTGCTTTACATACGCTCTACTTAAGACATCTACTAACATTTCCTCTACTTAACACATCCAAAAGTGTACATGATTAATATCATCAAATTTCACCTGTAAATGACCATACATAAATCACAATGCAACCTCTACAGTGCAACCACTCTCCTCACGTATACAGCTGACTTTTAACTTTGTGACCAGCTAATTTGAGCTG
This sequence comes from Stomatorhinus ivindoensis, assembly GCA_019775895.2. Taxonomy (NCBI): domain Eukaryota; kingdom Metazoa; phylum Chordata; class Actinopteri; order Osteoglossiformes; family Mormyridae; genus Stomatorhinus; species Stomatorhinus ivindoensis. Next base: position 14,116,338 of record JABFEB020000041.1, read on the forward strand.
AGTCTACCTGTGTGACTGCAGTGCATGTAATGCACAGGGGCTGTCTGCTGGCAGCCTTAATTTTCCTTCCTTCCATCCATTTTCTGAAACCACCTATCCTGTTCAGGGTTGCGGGAGGTCCGGAACCCATCCCAGAGGCTACGGGCACAAGGCAGGGAACAACCCAGGATGTGGCGCCAACCCACTGCAGGGCAGACACACCATTCAGACACACCTATGGGCAATTGGACAACTGGCCTTAATTTTCAAACAATATTTTCAGAAAATGTAATATTTGAAGGACGATGAGTCAAATTTGTCTCAAGCTTGGTCATATGGAACAGGGTTGGCCAATTCTGGTCCTGGATGGTCAAAATCCAATACAGATTGCAGATTTCCCTATTCAAATGCACATAATAAAACTGATAATGAGCTGATCAAGAATTGGGCAGGCATGATATCGAGGGATGCAGAAATCCAAGCCCAAAGGGGAGATGTTACATATCTAATGTTAAATTAGCGTTTCTGCAATGCAACATGTTTGTGTTGATGAGCTCTCTGGTTTTATAGCTCTTTCAATCGGTGTTCCAGTCTGTGATTTTGATTACAAACAAATTCTTTCTGCATCATCTTCATTTATTGAGTTTACCACCAAACATATGAAGTTCTCCACAGAAATTCAAATGTACCCGGCGCCTGCTTTTAGATGGACGAAGCTGGTAAAATGGTGGTTCGTCGAAGATTAAAAGATTAAGAGTCAGGCTCTTCTGCACAAGCGCCTCTCCTAATATCTCATCTTGAAATCCCCTTATTCTTAATGTCACTTTATGGTGTTTCATTTTCCATAAGTGATTTTAGGACAAATAAGTAAGAAAGATACAGAAAGGAGTGGAAGAGTGTGTTAGGGGTGCCAAGCTCAGCTCCACTGTGCGTGAGGAGTTTGTATGTTCTTCCAGTGCACTTCCACTGCAGGTTTCCTCCAGGTTTCCTTCCAGCAATCTGAAAATATGCATTTTGGCTAACTGGTGTCTCTAAATTATGCATAGTGTATAACTGCGTGTGTCCTGTGATGGACTGGCATTCCATGCAGCATGTACCCCAGCCTTGCGTCCTATGTTACCTGGGATAGGCTCCCTGCTACCATGAACCCATAAGCGGTTAAAGGATGGATGGGCAAAAAAAAAAGAAAAAAGGATTTCACTCAGTAACAGAAGAAGCTGTATCTTAGAGCAACGGAGATGGTCTTGTGGCATATGGTCAGTTGAAATGGTTGGGCTTGATATATAGCTGGACTAGCTAGGTCCAGGGAAAGTCTTGGGCTACTGTACATCTCCCATATCAAGGAAGGAAACCTGAGGCATGTTATGAATGAATACAGCTATGAAATCAAATCTCCCACACTGTGACATCCAGGGACACTGCTGGGGAATGATTCCATTTGGGTCTATTCATTGGGAGATTATATTAATTATTCTTCTAATTAAAAACCCGAAACATATTATTTTTTCATAATGTTTCTGGTACAGTTTTATTTGTCTCACATACATTAATGAGCCCTGATTCACAATATCTATTAAATTGTTTGTTATTTCTACAGCGAATGCAATGAGAATACATTTGTCTTTTTGATGAAAGCGTGCACTAATAGGCTGACATTTATCCCTTTTTTCCCAGCTAATCGGGGCATTGTCATGTGGGTGGACAGCTTTCGCATTGTACTGCGGATCGCAATTAGCAAAGAAAAAAATCTGGGTTTAACAAGAAGGACACATGAATCCCGTTGTTCTGTGGTGAGCGTGACATTGTTATAATTCCAGCAGTGTCCTTCAAAATCCTTTGTGAGGTAATACGCCACAAAAATGAATATGTATATAAGTCATTACAGTCTCTATGACAACTGGCTATATTCTTGAGCAGGCTGCTTTCCCCTAAAACGGAATGCTTCCATGGTAACAGGGAAATCAAATAAGTAGCTGTTTTGTCTCCTAAAATGATAAAACTGTTATCAACTGCCTCAGGAAAGAATCAATATCTATTGAAAATATATTATTTTAAAATTATGTATATGGCACTGCATGTTGAAAATGTGTTGAATATTAAATTATATTACACCGAATAATAAATTACGATTACTTCAAGCCCATTTCTGTCTTGGTGATGAAAATTCCTGTATTTCTCCCTATATTTAAGATAACATTTATTCCACTTGCTCAACAGATATTTTTACCCATCTTTACAGGTCACCCATTTATGCGTGCAGATATTTTACATGAGTAATTCGGGTTAATCACTTCGCTCAAGGATACCAAGCAGCTCGCGGGACTCAAGATGACAGCGGCACGGTTACGAAATTCGCGTGGCGAGTGGCTTCACTACCTGACGCGGCGGGAAGCGCGAGCACGCTGCACCAGAGGCGGCCGCCGCTGGCTGAGCGGGGAGGGTCACCATGGCAGCCAGCTCGCGGGAATCCGCGAGGACTGCAGAACGGAGCCGCGCACTTAGCGCGTGGAAGGGTCTGGGCTCCTTGGCTGCGTTGTCTCTGGCAATCCCGTTAATTACTTTCGGGACTACGGTGGTCCAAATGGAAGTAGCAAAGGATTTACACGGGCTTTTAAGCAAACAGGGGCAGAAACGGGAAACTAATAAAGACGAAGGAAAGGTGAGAGGAGTGAGATGGCAGATATTTCAGTTATTATTATTTAAACGGGATGTGGAGAGGAAGCACAAAGGTAATTAAAAAGGTAATCCATAAAAAATATTAAAGCTGAGACATGAAGGCGGCGTTCCATGTTGGGAATCAAAATCCAACCCAAATTTAATTCATTTTTCTCACTGTTTATTTAGACAGTTATAGGCCTATATGTTTTCCGGAATTCAAAAAATGTGTCACTTTTTTCAGATTAACATGTAAAATCCTTAACGGTCCTTAAGTACCTTAAACTCACCTGTAGGTGTTTTCAGATTTTTTTTTAAAGAAACACTCCCACTCTTTTAAAACCCCAAATCCTAAAAATAAATATCCGAGCTTTAACTTTTAAAAAAAATATGCCAGTATTTGTGAAACATGAGCTCAACTTAAAAAAACGTTATTTATTATGCACATAAATGTAACAATTTCAATAACTTAATACATGTCTGAACTATGTGGTATTTAAGTTCACAAATACCCTTTTTCTGAGAGCACATTGTGTTATTATTGGATGCTGATGATGCTGTTCAGAGAATTATTTAAATACAGAATTTAAAAGTTATTATAATTATTTTAAGACCAGTTGCATAATAAATGGGGGTGTTGCTTCTCTGTTTCAATGTTGGCATCTGCGGTCACAGAGGGCCCAGTCTCTTATTTTGTGCTTACTTGCCAGTTTTTTTCCCCCACTAAACATATGATCGCCTTGGTTTCTGAGATGTGCTAATTCAGTGGAAAATAAAACTCAAGGCAAGCTCTTTGATGAGGAAAAGGTTTTCATCTGCCTAACTGTTGTTAAATAACTCAGACTGAAGACCCCCCATGTCTTTGTCAATTCAGAGAAGAATGTAAGAAAAAAAGGAAAAAAATTATAAAGACCAGCTGTTGTACTGTAATGACCCAGGGTTGAGTTGGTTGCCTTCTCGTAAGACATGCCTGTTACATGCCTGTGCAGGACTCATCCACCCCTAACTGCTGCCCTACTGCAGTGTTTCTTCCTGTTTGAAGACTTTGAAGTGAGATTGTATGTTTCGCTTTGACTAAAGGCTGAGGTCATGCTGTTTTAGCCCACGCTGTAATTCCCCATAGTGCCGGGCCTTTAAGGTTACGTGCTGTTTGGGCTACGTCACCTGAACAATTTTTTTTTTTTGCTTTCGTATTTTGATGGCTGTGTGTCACTTTTGGAAAAAAAAGCACAGAAACTACGTGATGCAGAATGTGCTGAGCCTCACAAACTGGTGTTCTAGTTGAGCAAAGAGCTCACGCCCACAGCAGGAAGTTTAGCGGGGTTGCAGGGGAAACCCAACTGGTAGAGACAAAAACTGCTTTTCCTAGCTGAGAGGGTTTTTTCAACATTAGCATACTTCTCTTTAATTTTTTTTTTTTTGCGTCTGTATGCGTACGTCATGCATGGACGTTATAACTGAAGTTTCTAAGCAAAGGGGAAATTTTCAAAGAACCCCTACACAATTAAGCAGACACATCGATTTACAATACCAGCTTGCCTCTTTGGGCCCACGTCAGCTGTCACCGCGGTCCCGTCTTCCTCAAATGTGCTCAGAGAAGGTCACGAAAAAGTGCAGCCTTTTTGAAATTTGCCTCAACCTAACTCTCGGGCCTTCAAAAAGGATCAGATCACATTTTAAATCAACATGCATGACTCACCGCTGTATACTGCTGGTATCCTTGCACCTGCATTCACTGTATACTGCTGGTATCCTTGCACCTGCATTCACTGTATACTGCAGGTATCCTTGCACCTGCATTCACTGCCCACAGGATAACAGTGGTACCAGTGTCAGTATCATGCTGTCTTTCATCATTGGAAGAAATAACAGTTGTCTTAAACTTACAAGAAGGAGCAGTTCAGTCGTGCTCCCTTCGAATAAACAGCGAACATAACAGTGATACTTTATTCATTTCCATGGGGAACTTGTCTTTTCCCCTACACTGACTTGCACGCCATGAAATGCAGTATGGCAGCATGAGTTAGCTTGTGTGTCACAGTTCAGGGTAGGACAAAATCCAGACACCCTAGTGATAGGTGCCTTGCTCAAGGGGCCAATAATGGCAGCATTATTGCTGGCTTACAGGATTTGCCCTAACTTGTGGAACCACACACCACCACACAAAAATATAAAATGAGTAGAAGCAGACTATGCATACGCAATGCTTTGGCATAATTGTTTTCATTATTTGTGCTCATTAACTGGTTTGTAAAGTATAAGTCTAGTTGGTTGTTTGTCCATAACTTTCATAGAGCACAATTTTTTGTTTATATATTGATGTCATTCTTTGTAAAACCACGTGAATCTGGTGAAGAGCCAAGCCGTTATATCCCCTGTTCTACCACACTGATGAGAAAGCCTTCTGTTTTCTTTTTTGCAATGCCACTAACCTGACCAAATTGAGATGTAATAAATGATTGCTACGGATGCAGTCCAAGAAACTCATTTCATGCATCTCCACGATATTTACAACCGTGGTTCCATTTTATTATGTCTCATTTTGAAATGTCCGGTCATTGTCTGTAACTCAGTATGGTGCTGTTGTTTCCACGGCAAGGAAGAGTCTTAGCCCATGAATCCTAGCTTTCACAATCGCCGATGTGTCCTTGGGGTAGCCTTGCAGAAGCCTGTGATGCAGGAGCAACCAGTAATGTGTGTGGGCCACGGTAATGATCTGCCAAGCACCCATTTTTTTCGGCACCCACACGTTAGTCTAGTCTTCAGGAAGAAGGTGACCACAACAGTCATAATTTCCTGCTCAGCATTTTATGTTTTTGTATTGTACTCTCTTTATGAGTACGCTGGAAGATCTGTTGATTATATATATTTTTATTCTAGCTTAAAAGCCTCTTCCCAGGCTGACTAAATGCAGCATTCAGAATTTGACTTGTTACACAGAATTTTGCTGTAAATCTACCTCCATCTGCACTGAAAATTCCCTTTAGTAAAAGCAAGGTCACCTCACTTATATGAGTGATCTGGTACTTTTGTTCTGGTGCACGATCCAGCTCCATACCATCTACTTACCTTTAAAAAAACTGCGAAAGGCTAGCTCTGTTTGGGTACTTGCAAAATATATCCTGTTTAATGAACAACTGCTATCCAAAAGCTGAACGTTTATATAGTTCATATATTTGATATTGATTTTTATAGTAGCATAAATTTTATAAAAGCAAGTCTGGTCAATAGATAATGCAGCATAGATAGTATGGGCGGTTGAAATATACACCTATAAGTTGGTTGAAATCCTTTGAGGACGTCTGAAAGATACATGAACACAAATTGCTCAAGCAGTGTATCACTGTTTATAAATGTGCTCAGCTGACAGTTGCTTTAGATGAAAAGGCCAAACAATGTAATAATGAGAAATATGTCCTGTCAAACTTAGTCCTTGAGATGATTTCAAAGCCAGCTGCTAGAATTCATCTGTCCATCCATCCATTCAGTTTCTAAGTGCATATCTTGCATATCAGTGTCAAGGGAGGCCTGGAGTCTGTCCCAAGCAGCACAGGGCACACAAGCCTAGGATACACCCTGGAGAAGATGCCATTCCATCACAAGGCAAATGCTACAGTCACACACTGCAGATGATTAGAGATACTGATAAACTTCATGTTTATGCAGGAGGGAGCCTACACATGACCGGATGACCATGAAAAGGCAAGCAGATCAGAGGTAAAACTCAAAACCCCAAACCTAGAGGTGTGAAGCAAGGCTGCTACCCACTTAGCCACCATGCCACCCAGCGCTTCAGTCACTAACTCCACAGTTGATATGAGCACTATTGTTTCATGGACTAACTAAAAGCATTCACTCTCAAAAGTGCTCATACCTGTGAAGTCTTGACTGATCTTCCATTGCCTGGTGTTTACAACTCCAGCGAGCCCTGTTTTTTTAAATCTCAGCAGGTGTTTCCTGTACCAGTGCCCCTGCAGGTTGAAACGACGGTTCTTGCAGGGAAATGAAAGAGACGTGGAAGAAGTGAAAGTCTTTCTGGGGAATTTTACTGCTGTTTTGTGGGCTGACAATTTTTTTTTCTGTCCCGAGGTCACAAGGAGTAGCTATCAATCATTTGCTCGTTTGACAGGCTGCTCTCAGACTTGACAGCATGATGCTTTGTCGCCTGAACAGACAGGCGCTTTGCCGTAAAAGCGACTTCACACAGAGAGGTTGTGCTAACGGTGGAAATTTGCAATGCACAGGTGGTGAATTTTACTAATTTATGCTAATTTATGCAGAAAAATACTGACTTGGCCCAACTTTTTTCCATAAAAGAAGGGAAAAAGTCTTAAGGAGCATATTTCAATTAGCATAAAATGGTTAGGTTAAACTTTGAAGGAGCAATGTTTAGTCTTTTTAGAAGATACTGTGTGCTGGCAGTGTCTGGTTCTGGAAAGATCACATCTAGATCGCTGCACTGGGAGTGAAGCAGTCATGGAGTGATGCTTCTCCCCCAGGAGGCTTGCAGGGGTTTGCCTGGCCGCACCCCTACACAGCATGTGACCCTGTGGGGATGTTCCCCTGGCCAGCATGTGACTCTGTGGGGCTGTCCCCATGGCCGGCATGTGCTTCACCGGTCATTCAATCTCTAACCCTTTTTCCATCTGCAGAATACGCAGGCCACAAAAATGGACTGGGCGTTATTCTGATACAGCAACTCAAAAGCTTGGGGGGGGGGGGGATCAGTGAACAGTGCTACTATAGCATGTGTGCTATAACAGCTATATAAGTGTGCATGAAACTATCAAAATGTCTTGGCTGGAGACCGGGTTCCATCACGGCGCTGTGGAGGGTAGACAAAGAAAACGACGGCCGCTGTTAAGTGGCCCATTTTTCTTCTTGTCTTTTCTCATGTGAGGCTCGAATATCGCACTGTAGTCTGAGCTGAACCGTCTGCCGACCCCAGTGCAATCTATTTTAAAGTGCTCTGGCGTCTGAATCGAGCTCAATCGCCTCTGAGAGCGAAGTCTCAGTGGAACACAGAGAAGTACTCTGCCGAGCACCAAGGTGAACCAAAGAAAGGGAGGCCCACCATGTCTCCCTCCCTCTCCCTCTCCCCCTCTCTCTCTCTCCTGCTCTCTCTTTCTCTTTCTATCTCTCTCTAATGGTTATCCTCTTAATCAGTGTGTTATGGAGCCATTAGACCCCAGCCACAGTCTCTGCCTTCCTGTCCTTCACGCTCAATGGAGAAGTGCTGCGCAAATGTGTGTATAAGGAGAAGGAGTTCCTTGAACTGTGTGACTTAATTTCACATCTTCATGGAGATATAACCCCCCCCACACCACCACCACCTTGGGGTGCTACACACCAATCCTAAGGGACAAAAAAAAATACCCGTATCTGACACAATGTGAAAATACACCTGTGGCTCTTCAAAAGTCAATCAATACAGGCCCGCAGATGCACAACTCTAGTGGTGAAACACGCCCCACATACCTATAGAAATGGACTTAATGAGACGAATTGTGTAGGTTACAGGGTGACATTGCAGGCTTGCTGGTTTTGAATCTTTAAAACACTGCTGGTAATCCTACTAGCTTAAGAGAACGCTTAACAACGTGGAATGGAACAGGCACTGCGCTAACCCAACCCGCCAGGGCTGCTGAATATGCTCCAAAAATCAATAGCTAATAAAATATTTATTTTCCCATAAGTTTTTTATATTTAATTTATGAATACATATTTTGGAACTGAACAGCAATACAGAAGGTGACTCTCTTTGCAGCACTGTAATTGATTATTCAAACTTCAGAATTTTTGCAGGCTTCCTGTATTATAAGGGGATATAGTTTGGGGGTGACTTAGTAGGTTGGCCCAATGGCTGGCAGTCACACCCATACTGAGTGACCCATACTGAGATACTGACACACACACACACACTAACAAACAATCAAGTGGCCTTGCTGGAGGCTTGGGATGTGGCGTCGTGTACAGGAAAGGGCTTAGAGACAAAGAGATTGCTCTAAAAATACCACAACAAGCATTCCAGGAAATGGAGGTTGGGCACTCCCCCCACCCTACCCCACCCCACCCCGAAGCCAGAGTGACAGTTTAGGTAATAAAGGCCTGAGTACAATGACTCAGCGATTCAGACGCTACATGCCTCTCACAATCCTTCCTCTTCCTGCTCCGCGCTTAACCCTCGCCTTCCCGACTGAAACCTGTGCCGCCGTAACTCAAAGCATGTTTATTGCCGCTTCAGCCTAAGCTGTGAAGTTGCCGACATCTGGTTGCTTATGGGAATTTGAATTATAGATGCCTGGTTTGAATGTCGTTAGGAATTCCCTTTGTTGAGGGAATGCAACCGTTCTTTATTGTATCAATCAGGGAGGTTCAAATCCTGCCCCAGCTGTGGAAGTTTGGAGTTTTCTGTTTCCTACTGGAGCTCTGTCTTCCTGGCAGATGTACATGTGGATGTGGGATTTAGAATTTCAAATGAGTAGAGGGATGGTGCTGCCATGCTGGCTAACAAAGTCATATCAACTCATTTGGAAAGAGTTTACTACGAAAGCGTTTATTTAACTACATGGAAAAAGATGTATAAAAAAGGTCACATTTACTTTGAAAAGCTTACGTCAGATTATTGTTCTTCCTTAGAGCTAAGGACATTTTCAAATAAAATGATATCAAAGTACAATTTATTTCATTGCGATCTCAGCTTCTTACACATAGCTAGCATTTTCCTTTGCATTTCGCAATTATTCAGCATAACTGCAGGAAACAACGCATTTCACTGGCTTTTCAGTAAATATAGGCTCAGTCCGATTTCCTTTTTTACCGTTTACGCCATTCAGGCCAGTCTTTTTTAATGTTATCTGTATTCAAGCCTTATTTGGAGATGCTAGCTTGAGTGGTCCCCGATGTCAGACTATTCGATATCACATAGACAGTGGATTACTGAGCCCCCAAGCTACGAAAACATTGCAGAAAATAATCAGTATCATTTGCATACAGCTTTTAATTGCTGTTAAAAACATTACATCAGTTCTCTGATGCAATACGAAGGGGATGCCTAGCAACATATTAGCACCGTTAAACATGGCGGACATGAAAGAGGCTGGTGACTGATCAGCGTCACTTTGGGATCTGCAATGGGAAGCAGCGGAAGAGCAGCTGGGGAGAGTGAAGCGGGAACACAACACCAGGACACGGACGAATCTGGGGTGGCGGAAAGACAGCATTTTTTATAACCACTGATTGGACTATGGGCTTCCAGCAGCTAAACCTAATTGGGGTGATGGAATGGAAAATATACAGAAGTGCATCAGACAGCCAAAGGCGACCAAATTCAATATCACGCTCAGTCAGGCTGTATGCTGGCGGCAACCAGCCGCGGTGGGTGACGCCAGCTCTCACTCTCCCTCGGCGAGCTGCTCGGCTGCCCGTGATGCCGACCTGGCTGGGACATGCCCTGGTTTAAATTGTCATGTGCCTGACGTTGCACCGCCATAAATGACCAGACTGAAAGCAGACCGCCGGCAATCCGGAAACTGCCTCAGTTTATGTCGAGGGCTTTCTCCCTGCAAAATACATTTTTTAATTTTGTGTAATGAAACTTAAGCATCAAAGGTCAGCAATAATAACAATGCTATATGTTAATGTATTCAGAACATGACATTATGCAGGAAATGCTTATGTACTGTACTTTTATAGACCTAATGCATATATTTAAGAACATCAAAACCCTGTGGGTTATTAGATTCTTTAAATCACAATCTCCTTGAATAAATTTCTGATCTAGTAATAAGGACCAACTTTGATTAATTTAGGTTTCATAATTATTTGTGTAGTTTTTATTTATTTATTTAGTTTCCAGATGGGAAACTAAGCTGGGGAGGGGGGGGGGGGAGTGGGTGGTTCCCACTGTTTTTAATACTTCTTTTTTCTTCTGACTAGGACAAACATATGTGGCCCCCAGAATCACAGTGACCCTGTACCGAATAAATTATGATGGGATGTGATGGAAAAGACGGATATGATGACACATAAGGTGGATCCTCCGCGATGGCCCTGGCCCAGGGGGGACCCCAACCTTACACCATGAGCTGCTCGGGTTAGACTCCAGCCTCCTCTTCTGTGTCCGTGACTAGCAGGGCCATAGGAAGCGAGGGGATTGGAGGGATGTGTACCCCCCCATCAATATTTAATTTGAAGTCATTAATCCCACCCCCTACAAATATACCTTTGAATTAAAATTATTAAGTTGTGCCCCTACCAATATGAAACCTTCTCCTATGATGCTGATGACTGGGATAAGCCGTGGGAAACCGAATGGGTATCTGGCCACCCGGCAGGTCTGCAATTTGGTCTTTGACGCTCCTCGTTAGCCCATTGGTCTGCACACAGACAGCTTGCTGGGGCAGCTTGTGGTTCTGTTTCTGACGTCTGCCTTTCGGGAATGCAATGGACGGGCAGCCGCCGGTATGCTATGCAAATTTACTCTCTGGTTTTACAATTACAAATATGCTGACAGATGTAATTATGGATACTTAATTACAGATACTGACTGTACAGTCTCTGCATGCTTTCATTAGGCGTTATAACAAGAGCATAATTCCTGTTTGTCATGCGCAGTTTCTTTTTTAGGTCACAAAAGCAATTTGGTAATTAATTTTTTTAAAGACATCTTCCGAAACCTGTTACCCAGTACGGAATGATGACAATCCTGGAGCATCATTTCGGAAACACTGGCACGTGGCAAGGGATAACCTGTGTATGATTTCAGTCCATCACACTTCAAATAATCAGATTCTATGGGCAGTTTAAAGATACTGATTCACCATGACCGCATGTCTTTGAACTGTGGGAGGAAACCATCGCCAGGAGGGGAATTGAACCCACAACCCACTACTTGTGAACCTACCCCCTAAGGCATTATTGCAATATGCTATTTCTGGCTAATATTTTCCAGCTGCTTTGAGTTTTCTGAATTTCCAGATCTTTCCAGGTTGTTTATTAGATTGGGCTGGCCATCATTGCCACGTGGTTTTTATGTACTCGAAAGAAGTACGGTTCTGCCACAGCAGTCTAATCCGTGCCATTATCCTGTCGCTCTTGGGTCTGTGCCGCTCGCGCTGAGCACGAATCAACAAAAGACACACTGCAGCCAAGTTTCTAGGCGTCAGTTTCACTGCAGAAGAGGCGCGACCAGGAGAAAAAAACAAAGTGAAAGGGAAGCAGGAGCTCCAGCACACGCTGCAGCTACACATGCAGAAACTCCCGGAAGCTTCCCCCCTCGGTGGACTGGCAGCCTTCAACGCGTCCCTCGGGCAGGCATGGGTGCTTTGAGGGATAAATGAACGACTAAACTCAGTCAAAAAGCCCCGTCACACAAAACGTGGCACCATTCGATTCCTTAATGCAGAGCCAAAATAAAATCTGGTGACTCTGTAAAAAAAAAGCACCCAGAGATTAAGAGGAAGTGGACAAGCATGAGCTCACGCTAAAGTTGGCTCATTAAGCAGACTTAATATAGGCTGTCAGAGGAGCCATCTGCTCGGTGATATTGGAGCCAAGGATGATGCCATTCTGGCAGCCATGTTTTCAGTCGCCTCGGCCCTCGTTTTTGATGTGTGTTTTTTTAATTAGGCAGGCTGGCCGGGAGTTTTTGGTTAAAGGCAAGCCAGTGTTATTGGTCTGCTGTGGAAGGGTGGTGCTGAAAAGCTAGGCCATTTGGATTGCCCGAGACCAGTTCTTCCTTCCTGCTCCAGGCTTGAGGATGGGAGACGTGGCTGTCACAGAGGAGTCTTGTCCAGGTGTTCTGGGAGTGAGGCGTGTGTGAGCAGCCCAGGGAACTCGCTGGGCTCACCTTTAGAAGCAGGGGGCGGCATCACCAGTCTCGGTCCAACACAGAGCCACTCATCCGATTCTGGCACCCTGGGCTCGTTTTGAGAGAGCATGCCGTGTCTCTCTCCATGTTAAGCAGTGCTTCAAGTTCTGCAAGCCTGGCAACCTAACATGGGTCAGAAATCAGCTGACGGTACAAATTCCCCGTGAGATCTGTTTCATGTTATTTTATCCTGTTAAAAATATGTATAAGCGCTGCAGATCACAAATCGATTGAAAACTATCTATAATTATGGTTGGCTTTTTCTGGATTGGTTGTAAATTGGATCATGGACTGGGGAAATAGGACAGACACCGAAATCTCAGCATGGAATCGTACTGTTTTCTCAGCACTGACACATTGCGGAGAATTTACAGCACCTCCCTCCCAACACACACACACACACACACACACACACACACACACACACTGTCACTCTGGGTGCAGCCATGCATAATGACCAGTAATGACTCAAAAGCTATTCTTCGTGATTTGCTGCGGTTCGTCTTCTTACAGCTCCTCAGGAATGGTGATTTTGTGTTGTGTTTTTAATGTGCACTGACAGGACTTACCGGTCTGGACCGCAGGTTTTGTCCTTCTCCAGAATCCGACATCTCCAGGGAATGAATGACCTCATTCCGTTTCAGAACCCTTGTTTCAGAATTCCAACTCTTGGATATTAAATAATTGAGTTTAAAATGAATGTTTCAGGAGCTAATTTGGCGCGCTCTGAGCGGCAGACAGCTGGTGAATAAAAGTGACTCACTTCCTGTGTTTGGATGCCCGGCTGGCTGGGGCGGAGGAGCCCAATCTGCCACAGACTGAGAGGGGAGGCTGAGACAAGGCAGCCCTCTGCCACTGACTCACACCGAGTGATGCAACCTTGCAGTGACTTTCAACCAAATCCAAGACATGGGCATTAAGAAATGAGCACCCCCCCCCCCCCCCCCCAACACCTGTGTTCACTGGGCCCTGGTATCAGAGCTGAATCGCTGGACCTGTTTGCGGTGATAAGTACTGCTATAAAACATTGGATAAATCTGCAAAAAGAGTCAAAGCTTCTTCCATGAAGGGTGAAAGGTTTCTGGGCCATGCTTGTTCACAGAGAGATCAAATCCTCTCCAGTGTTGATATTATAGCATACAAAGTGCACACTGTATGTTCAGGACCATATAAAAGGCAACTAATTTTCTTCCAGAGTCAATTAGAGAGTAAATTCATGAGCAGCATTTTCAGAACGCATATCAATGGGAGACTGATAAAATGCATAAAAAAATATGAAGACAAAAGCAGGGGCTGAGGTTCCTAAAAAAGGATCCCGTCTGTGGCGCGTGAGGAGATGTGTGAGCTCTCAGCCTCACCGCGCCTGCATGATGCAATTAGAGGTAACGTTAGCTGGAGCGAGTTGGAGTTTAACCCGTTTCACCCACGGATGGCAATGATGCTTTCACACTCGCTGATTATATCATTGGGAACAAACTTTCCCGCAAACAAACGTGACCTACGTTTCGCCTCACTGAGTAAATCTAATGGGAAATGAAATTATTAACAGTAAGAGGAACATCCCCCCCAGCCCCAGCAACCTCTATAGTAGGCCTGGGACATTTTTTATGGCCTGTTAATTTTGTCATTCTTTGGCATGTTTTCTGCTTTGTGAGATTTGACTGCAGGAGAAATTAAGCAGCGAGTTATATAACAAACACTGCTAAGTGTATTCCTTTGACTAATCATTTCTCAATGGGAATGCCAAAGATTTGTCCTGTTTTTTTCTGAGGCTGCAGAAGGTAATACAATTTTCTTTGCAATGCTAGTTCCTTATCCCATCCTTTTGTCAAGTAGCCAAGCTGCCACTAATTGTTTGCATACATTTCGCCATCAGTGGCCATATTGTTTATGCTGTGATTTTTGGACCAGCTTGTCACAATGACAAAATCAAATTAGGGGCGACGGAAAAGTTGTGGTCACCATATGAACCGCCGCAACTGCCTAGACTAGTGGTCGGAGTTGGAGTTTGTGACAATCTCATCACTATGTCAAATCATACATTACTGGAGTTACCAAGCAACATAATTTAGACATTGATGGTCACTGAACGCTGCATGGGCTGTGATCTGCTTTGATTTTGCAGAAATGGCTAGAACCCAGCTCTAGGCGTTTCGTACCCTGAATTGCCATCCTTTCTGTGAAACCCCATTAAAGTCTTTAGAAACACGCCAGATTTCCTGATTAGTTTATACATTTTCCTCTAATCCTCACAAATCCCTTTGTTCAAATTTCATCATCTGCTCCACCTTTTGCTGGATAGCTGCATGAATGATAATAGATTTCGTGTAGCAAAAGGCTAATCTGACAGCTCTCAAATGTACTGGAAAATTTGTTTTTTTTTTTGCCATTTGTGGCAATAACAGAATGACTTTAAAGCCAGTTATTTCTACATTAATATAATATGCCTATCATCATTGGTGTAGTTAGAAATTCTGGGCCCCCCTTGCAAAATGCCACCTTGGGGGCCCCCTGCCGAATTTTACATATTTTCTGCATTGAAAGGCCCTGTAAAATGCTGGGGCCCCCTGCCAGGATATCCATGCCCCTGTTGTATCCCTGATCATCCCTGCATGAGGCATCAAGGACGCATTGTGAGGAGATGAGTCATGACTCTACTTTTAAAGCTGCTCTACAGAGCTAAAAGAGGGACATTCTTGCATTTACAGACTCTTGTTCACATTATTATGTACTGTTTGATTGGCTTATCTCTATGCGCGAAGAACAACGGAAATAATTAGGTTAGATGAGCAGTAGAGATTAGCGTGGACATTCTCAGAAAAGCTGCATAGCTTTGCTTTTGTTCATACTTTGAGTTTCTGTGCTTGTTAGTGATTGTCTGTCTCAATTCATGACCCCGCAATGAAAAGTCATCGTCATATGATGGAGCTCAGTCAGAATGACCCTTTGAGGGCTGAGAGGCTTCTGGCGGATCTCCTACCAGTTATGGGTGCATAGACTTGCAGTAATTGCATCTGTTAATTATGTCTTTTCTTGGGTATCAGCTGGATCAGAAGATGCACAGCTGAGAAGATTGCATCTGAACACACGCTGTTACATCAAATAAAGTTTTTTCAGCAAGACCTGAGGTTTTGGGCAGACCGTGATCTAAACCCGCTATCGATCTTCTCAGACTAGTCAGGTGTCTGCTTAGGATTGCTTATCACTGAAGCTCCATCCATCATCTCTGAGGGTTACTGCTGTTCCCTGCCAACATCGTGGGACTGCATCATTAAAGCGGCATCCAGAAGCCGTGCCTTAAGATCTTCTCTTTCAAGTTCTCTGCCTTTGTTTAAGGTTTGCAGACAATTTTCGACCTTTTTAAGTTGTGAGAAACTTAAAAGAACAGACACCTCATTAGCTCCTGTTGAGGTAAAATGGGACCTCTCTGCGGAAGTCCTGGAGAACTCTGGGCAGCTTCCAGGAGAAATAAGCTCGGCCTTCTGGGAGCTCACTTGGCGCGACTCCCAGGCTCCTCTGCTGGTGGCAAAATTGCGGCGCTGCTCCCTTGCTCTGGGTTGGTCTCTGTGTGGTATCACGACCTGGGCGTACAAAGGCTCTGGAACGTCTGCAATGCAAGTAAAACTGGAACAGGGAGTGAGAGAGAGAGAGAGTGAGAGAGGGAGAAGGAGGGAGAGAAGCAGACGGGAGGAGAACAAATCAGAGGAGGGAACCTGGGGGCAGAGCGTCTGATGATGAAAGCGAAAAATAACCTCAATGAGTCACATGTAAACAGCGCGGAGAGGGCAGCCACCGTTTTCCGGGAATTGTTGTCGCCTTGCTGGAGCTACGGTTAGGCCCACTCTCATCAAAGGCAGCAGCAGGCGAGGGATCACATGGTCACATGGCTATACAGCCCCCCCCCACAGCTCGGAGTACTGTCAGGTCACCCGCTTGTTTGTTCAGATGGTGCTGAAGTTGAAGCGTGCGTCCTGCAGCCCGGGTTTAACCCTTTACAGGGCCCGACATGCCGGTACGCCTTCCCCTAATTACAGAGGTGAAAAGTTCAGGTCCAGAAAGCATAAATCCAGAGCAAGATTTTCATCTTCAACCATCCAGTTGAGAATCTGTGACTGTGACTCTTTATACTCAACAAATTGCTTAAAATTAAATCTTGGTCTGGATTTGTACTTTCTGGACCTGAACTCTCCACCTCTGTCTGGGGAAATACATATGCAAAACACTTCTGAAGAATTTCTCTGACAGACGATTTTTGGTAAGAACGTCGGCCTCTTATTACAAAACATGTAAAAAGGGTATGCAACAGTAAATATGAAAGAGCACATTCACAGAAATAGAACTAAATTAAAGTTGGTAGGCAATAGTTTTACTTATTCCTGTCAGCGACTGTTGATAAATTAATCCTGATTTTAGCTATTTCGGCATTTCACATGAACTCCATTGCTATCGATATTTCAATATTATATTTTGGTTAAACTTTGATGATTCTTCTCTTATAGGTGGATAACAGGGGGAGGGCAGCAGTTTCTGGGCGAATCAGCGTAGTGCTCCGGGAAGAGCTCTGATTGGAGGCTGTCATCATCATATAGCCAATAAGAAAAGCTATGCATGGTGGAAGTGGCCTCGTCAGCCTGTGTGTGACCCTGGCATGGGGGGTGGGGCTTTGCAGCCCCCCCCTGCTGCTTTTGTAACCATCTTACTCGTTGCCTGTATGCTACTAAATTCTCACAAAAGTTATCAAATCATCGCTCCATTTCCTATATAGGCTGGAGTTGGTTACCACTGAGTCACATGTGTGGCTGTGGTGTGATTCAAGCTACGCAGCCTATATATTCATGCAATCTTACAATACAGTTCAAATTTCAGAATGCATGCTTTCATACCTTCGAACAAGGGAAGTGCGATCTGAATGCTGTAACAGTATATGGGTAAAAACAATCCCTGCAGTCACCATAGATTTGGGATTCTCTAATTACCTTAGGGAGCGTGCCAGAAAAACAGTCATTATAATCCAAAGTACATTGTTTATCTGTAAGGCTGTGTTGCTGTATCACCTGCATTTCGATTCTGGCTTTATCTTCAAGGCGCTTTGCCAGCTACTCTATTACATCGGCTGCTTGCAAAGATTTCCACTTACCTTGTTAAACCATTTTTTTGTTTTAATTTTTAGACATTACCTAATGCTTGGGTGTCATCGGCACGTGTGACTGTTCATTAGCGCAAATGAGCACATTCATCATAAGGCTACTCCAGCGCCATGGCAACAGGCTGAAACAGGGCATTCTGTGGAGGCGGAACATGCCATTGACAATATGAAAAATACATTAAAATTCCAAGATAATAACAGCCCAGTCCACGCACAGGCTGTCCTTGCCATTGGATTGTCATGTGATCTGCATAATGGGTGAATATTTCACCTTTATACCTGTGGTATACCACAAAGTATACAGATCTTTAGAATTAAGTATATAAAAGCAATAAAATAATGTTTTCCCAGTAAGCATTTCTTATGGAAAATATTGGTGATGTTCTAAGTAAAACCTATAAATACATTCCTTGTATAACCTTGTGTCTACCACAGAATGTCTATTAACATAGAAACAGGCATGTTATTTAAATGACTACTATGTTGGGCACCGTGGTTTAAGTACTACATCAGTAAACAATGTAGTGTCATTATTTTGTCTTGCACAACAATATCCATGTTACAGTCATATATCCATCTATCCATCCTTCCATCCATCCATCTTTCATAACAGTTAATACACTAAATTGACAAAAGTACTGGGACACCTTTAGTAATTACAGGAATCGGTCACATAAGCCACACCCACTGCTGACATACAGGTGTATAATAATGCAGACAGACATGCAATCTGCAGCATCAAACAATGGGGCAGAATGGGTGGTCATAGAGAAGAGGTTAGTCAGCCTGGCACTGCCATTGAACACCACTGGACACCTTTCTAACAAGTCAGTTCCCCACATTTACAACTGTAAGTGCAGTGATTTTGAAGTGAAAACATCTGGGAGCGAGTTCAGCCGTAGAGTGGCAGCCACACAAGGTCACATAAAGGGACCTGATCACCCAGCGTCAATACCCAACCTGAATGGCAGCAAATGCCACCAACAATGTTCAAGCATCTAATGGAAAGCCATCCCAGAAGAGTACAGGCCATTATAGCAACTAAGGGTTAGCCAGCTTTATATCTACACCCCTTGATTCAGAGTGAGATATTGGACAAGCTGGTGTCACAATACCTTTTTTCATATAGTGTACATGCTGCAATGCTGCAAGATTATTACTACAAGAACAAACAGTAGCAGTGCATTAGGAACGCTTCAGCATCAGCTCCCACAATAATCTCACCCCACATGCTGGCCAATCAGGCAGGTCTAGCTAAAGGCAGCATAAGGTCAACGTCTGACCACTGGGTCAAAATTCAAAGGGAAACTCTTGGAGTTAAACACATTGGAGTTCTATGTACCACCCCTACCTGTGCTTATCTGTAAATTTAACTCCCTCCTGAATAATGTGTATTTGTACATTATGTTGCACAATGTTTAAGCGCAAAATTATATATTACAACTGTGGAGGGAAAATAGCACTAGTGTTCTGCTTTCGCTGGCAAAGTCGTGCTGTGTGTCAGTGTCTGTGTTGCCGGTTGGCCAGGTCATTCCTGAAGCGTCACGGCTGTGAAAACACCAACCTGTAGACGTGTTTCTGTTTCTCTAATTGTGGGTTTATTCTTTGTGGTTTTTCATACAGTAACAAAGTTCTGCTTTTGTAGAAAATCATAAAATGTTTCGATGTTAACCCACCACCCGCTGAGTAATTTTGAATTTTCCCATCCAGACTTCGTGTGGGACTGTCGATCATGGAAAAATATGATTTCCTCCATTCACTGTTTGTTAGTTACAGAAATCTGTATTCAATTCTGTGATACTATCATAAACACGCTTGTGCATGTAGTATATATTTTCTGAACTTGTAGACGTATGTAATGCCTTTAGCTTATCTAGGAAATATGATCATGTTTCCATTTGAATGGCTGAGTTATCACCAATGTCTGTCAACATGCTTCTGTATTTCTGCAGTTGTTGGAGCTTCATTGCCTGTCTGCTTGGTCAGTCTTCAAGATTTCATTTTACAAGGACAAATAGCCATTTAGGGAACAAAAAATATTTGTGCTTTCAATGAAAGGTCCAGCACAGGTTTGAAGAAACTTTTCTCTGAAACTAAAAAAATAACATTTGTGCTTTTGTTTCATCCAGGGATCTAAAACCAGTGAGGATATTGCAGGATAATGTTGAGTTTATACACATACAGAGTACTAACAATAGATAATCACCAATTTCTTCTTCAAGAAGCCTCACCCTCCCAATTAAACTGGAAAGAAAAGCAACACAGAATTACTTTCCAGTGCTGCATCACTGGGAGTTAAACACTCAGTGTTGTAACAAACAGCAGAGCGAAGATTCAACATAATATTTCCAAGAATCACCGCTGCAGCTGAACTCTGATGTCTGCGTCAAGAAGAACTAGCTTTGAGGCCAATTCTAAGAACAGAGAGAGGCACCTCTACCTCTAATGCTACCGATTTTGGCTCGTCTGTTGATTTCTGTTACAGGTGGTAGGACTTCTGGTATATGGGCGATCGCTCAGAGTGGGAGGTATTTGTTAGGATTTTGTTAGGATTTTTCCGGAGACCATCAAAATAAACAGGGGCGAGTTTGGAGCAGAGATCATGCTTCTCCCATGTTCAGGGCTTCGGAAAATAAACACAAGTGCCTAAAATACTCCAGCTTGCCTCCCCTGCTGCAGCCAAACGGGGTCGCAGGACTCCCCAGGGTGCCGTCTGCTGCATGTCCCCAGGGTGCCGTCTGCTGCATGTCCCCAGGGTGCCGTCTGCTGCATGTC